>CAUYUJ010011113.1:1310819-1493319 GCA_963575745.1 Prorocentrum cordatum
CCTCGGGTTGGCCCCCAGGCAGGGGAAGGAGGGATAACGGCAAAGATAAGGCAAACTCGCCAAGCATTTGTGCCCTGAGGCTGGTAGGCCTCTGAGGAATAATCTGAGCTTGGGTGCGACAGGTCCTGAGCCCTCTCGGTCAAGCCTGGCGGTCTCGTGCCTTTTCAGGGGGCAATCAAAGACGCACGCGCACATGAAGCCCAATGGGTTTCGCCAGAGCGGCGTTGCGCGAGCCTTTGTAACTTCAGGGCGGCATCGCAAACTCGGCAACATATTCCGTGTGTGTGTGTGGCTTGGCGCGTGCGTCTGTTTTGAGCTCCGTTGCCCTCCTGGTACCAAATTGAGCGCATTGCCTGGGCTTCGGGGAAGGGTGAGGAGCTGTGCTGGTGCGCCTCCTTGCCTCGCAAGGAGGTGGGCTGCACCTCCGTCGTCTCGCAGGTTGGAGCCCTCCTGCGATGAGTCCGCGGTCCCCATCAAGTCGGCAGGGGCACCGCACGATGAGCATCGAGACAGAAGTCGGGGAGGGGACATAGTATCAGTGACACGCCGCCGTTGGGAGCCCGTCAGCGTGTCACTCCCTCGCTTTTGTCGGGAGGCATGGCGCATGGCAGTTTTTTTTAGCAGTAGCATGCTGATGGGTTTCCCACGGCAGCGTGTCATTGATGCTGTGTGTGCCCCTGCCAGGAAGGCATCATCGAATATGGAGAGAACTTTCATGCCCGACTTCATCCTGGTGGTCCCACAAGGGGGGCCGGTGGATCAGACACAGAGCGCGAGCTGCTCGGCTGGTTCGGGACAGCCGGTGCCGCCGCGCACCCTGACTCACGCACCACCGTGGCAGGGCAAAAAGGAACCCAATCATCACCATGGGCCATCATCATTCTCCTCCGCCCCTCCTCGCCCTGTTCCAGACTCTTCGATGTTTCAGCAGCATTGGGAGGGAGGAGGTGGAGGAGGAGGAGGAGGATGAGGAGGGCAAGACCTGCTCATCTTCGATTCTCCTCACTTCCCCGTACCCTCCTCATCCACCCTTCCTCCCTCCTACATCCTCCCTCCTCCTCCTCCTCCACGATCTTCCCTGCCTCCTCCAGCGGCCTCCAGGCTCCAACCAACAGAAACTCAATGTTCACGATCCTCGAAGAGGAGGGCAGGATGCACGTACCCAGGCTCCCCTGGGCGCATGTTGTTTGTTCAGCCCGCCTCCGTGCGCACGGGCGTTGACATAAAGCGTTCCCCCAAGCGTGGGCTGAACCTGGGGCTATAAACCAGGCACATCACATGTGAAGTCGACCTGCCAGCAGGTGCCCCGCTGAAGTTTCTGATCCCCCGCTTGCCCCAGGGGCTCGCAGAAGCTGCGGGGCACCTTAGGGACTCCAAGGATCGAAGACGAGTGCGCCCCAAGATTTCCTGTAGCCATATATCTGACCGTATTTGTGTACTGCCAGCTCCGGGTTGGAGCCGCCCACCGCCCTGTGTTTTTTCTCTCTCCGAGCTGCGCGGACCGAATGCTCGGCCTTCCGCTGCCTCGCCGAGGCCACCTTTCCACGAGAACAGCTAGGAACACGAGCACGACATAGCCTTTTCGGAGGTCCGCGCGGAATTCTCGGATCGGCGCTGGATCCCTCTGCGAGGAGCGCGCAGGGACTGCGTCGGAGGCGCCGCCAGGGCGAGAAAACCGCGGGAATCTTCGAAAGCCTATGTTATTACAGCTCGCTCCTTCTTTGAAGCGAAGGAAGAGGACAGCAGACGTGGAAGCAGGGTTCTGGACCCCCTCCCCTGGCGCGCCAGGGGAAGAAATCCGCGCAGCTCTTCGAAAGTCGTGTTTGTTTTGAAACGTTTTTTCAACGCGACGACGACGACCGCCGTCGGCGTGCCGCCGTCGTCGTCGTCGTCGTCGTCGGCGGCAGCGGCGGCGTCGTCGTCGTCTTCGTCGTCCTGCCTCCCCGATGCCCGCTGCTCGTGCCCGGGGCTGCCGCCGCCTCTGCTCCTGGGGGCGCGCCTGCCCTCGGCTCCCGAGTCCTTCTGCCCCTGCCTCCCCCCCCCGGCGGCCCCGGCCCCGCCTCGTCCTCGCCCAGGGAGCACAGGAGAACGAATGAGAGCAGCGGGAGGGAGGGACGGGGGCTGAGCGCAGAGGGGGGAGGAAGGGGGTGAGAGGAGGGAGGAGGGAGGATGGGGGGGGGTGAGGCAGGCTACAGCAGGTTCGCGTCGCGTCGACGCGGCGGCGACTCCGTTGCGGGCATTCAAGGTTGAACGCCGCCGGTGGCCCAGAATTGGTCAATGCAGAACAAACTGGCGATCGAGAAACCGCCAATCGTTCAAGGTTGAACGATCCACGTGGTGTCAGAAACCAGCGCTGGGGTCTTCACGACACGAACCCGCCGTAGTTGCACTCGCGCCACGTCTGACGTCCTACCCGTCCACCCATGCCTTGCCATCGCGCTGATTCTTTCTCTCTACGGTCGGGAATTTTCGGATAGCGTGTCGCTCCGCCGGTTTTGTCCCACCGCGTTTTGGAGCGACATTTCATCCCCTTCGCGGTCCTCAGGCGTCAACGTCCCGAGCCTTTCGGAGCCTCCCGCCCCGCGCAGCGGAGCGACACGCCGTCCACCCGCAAGGCGTGGCGTGTGGCCGGGGCCGCCGTGGCGACACCATACCCCAAAGTTCTCGACCATGTCCGCCGACGGAGGGGGAGGCAGGAGAAGGGGGATGGGGCTGGCGGACGGGGGGAAAGGCAGAGCGGGGGGGGCCCCGAGGAGTTCGCGGCCAGCCTTCAGGAGGCGTCACGGGCCCGCACCCCCTGCGACGCACGCCTGCGGCGACGACGGCGAAGCCGACGACGACGACGACGACGACGACGACGACGACGACGACGACGACGACGACGACAACGACAATGACAACGACAATGACGACAACGACGACGACGACGACGACGACGATGGACGACGACGACGATAGACGACGACGATAGACGACGACGACGACGACGAAAACGACGACGATAGACAACGACGACGACGACGACGACGATAGGCGATGACGATAGGCGATGACGATAGGCGACGACCGACGACGGTCGGTGACGGTCGACGACGAACATGGACGATCGATGACGGTCGACGCGTTTTTCTTTGTGTGTGTGTGTGTGCGTGCACGCGCTTCACGCGTAAGAAACAGTTTCGTAGTTGGCATCCCTGCAACTTCCACCGCTGGTTGGATTCACCGACGCTATGAGTGGATGTGTGTGTGCGTGCGTGCGTGGTGTGTGTGTGTGTGTGCGTGGTGTGTGTGTGTGTGTGTGTGTTTGTGTGTGTGCAGTCCAGGGATAGGGCCGCCCAGCATCTGACTCGCGCCGCCCTCCAAGTCCTATCACACCCTGCCCCGCCACCGCCGCCGTCGCGCCCGGGCAGCCGCGGACCGAAGGTGTCAGCCACGGACACCCCCGCCTCACAACAGGACGGCGGACCTGAGCTTCCACCTACCTGAGCTCGACCAGCCCAGTCGACCAGGCACACCGCCATTCCTCAGCCACGCGTCGGGCCACGCCCCTGCACTCTCCGGCGATTGTCCCCCCTGTCTGCGCGACGTTCACGCAATACGGGACATGTACTCCTTCTCGTGGTACCTGCCCCCAGCCCAGCTCATTCGGCGTCCCTTCGGGCCCGTCCCAGGGTCTCCCCCTCTGCCCCGCAGGTGGCAGTGGGACTGCTAAGCCAAGGGTTAGAAGTTATTCCAGGTGTACGAAGTCGAGCTCATGGCTGGCCTGGAGCCTGAAGACGACGGCTCGACCAGAGTGCGCAAAGAGCTTAGCAGAAAGACAGCGTGCACCCTCGACGTTGCAACTGAGAAATATGACCCTAGCCCCCCGCACCAACTCGTCCGCGAGTAGAAGCACCAGCGGAGGATGAGCGACCACCGGGAAGGTGAGTGGGAGTAGCACGTGGTATTCTGGGAAGTCGATTGACGCATCGACTGGACCAAAGACGACCTCAAGGAGCTCACCCTCCTAGTCTCGCGGCGCTCTCCATTACCTGCCGTCTCTGTGAGGTGCGACTAATTTGTACCCCCCTCCTCGGGTTCGCCCACCGAAGATGCGCCCAACACCAGGTACCCCACGAGCTGGATTATCGCTGGCGTCGATGCCAGGAAAGGCCGCACCACTGTACACCCCGACGACTCCCCCCACGAACGCCCCCCTGCGGGCCAAGGCTGGCATCGCGTGGACAAGCGAGCAGGGCAGACCCAATCGTATAGAGTCTGGGCCGCAGTGCAACGGCTATTCATGCTCGAGGTCCAGCCCGACGAAATGACTGGGATCCCGATACACGTCATCCCCTACCTCATGGCCTTCTTTTCTGCCCCCGCTGCCGTTAAGGCCAGCGTCAAGTTTGCGGCACAGTTGATTGGCGCAGGGAGTCGCCTGAGAGCACATGTTTCAGCCACCCTCATTCTCTGGGCCCCTGATCCTGACGGCTACCCCGCAGCTCCGGGTGGTGAACCCCTAGGTGACGCTGAGGTGGATGAGTGGCCCGGGAGCGTTTTCCAGCGATTGCTGCCCTCCCCGCCCCCCCGCTTGGCGGACGACACAGCCAAGCTTCGCGGTCTGAATGTCCAGGGTGCTTCACCAATCCCTCGATTCAATGGTGTTCCTTACGCACGGACCCCCCAGCATGGGCAAGACCAAGACCGTTGCAACGCTAATCGACCTCTGGCTGCTATGCGCCCCGCACCACTGAGCAGTTGGACTGTTCTCGGGCTGCAACACGGGGGCCGACATGCCCGCGAAGTACCTCCCCGACGACTACCACGCCGGCAAGCTGAACAAGGGCTGCGGCTGCGGCTTCCTCGAGGCCGCTGTCAGGCTGGCCAACCCAGACAAGGTCACCAACTCCGCCGCCCGTGACATCCCCCCAACCGAACGCTACAGGACGACTCACGGCATGTCCCTCAGCGACATCGGCCCAAAAACCATCACCCGCGAGAGGAAGCAAACACTGTCCAGTGCCGGGCTCGTATTGGCCACACTCGGCCTGGGGGCAGGGCTCGCCAACCCTGACAACCCGATGGTCCAGATCGCCATCCTAGACCAGGCTGGGCAGTCCACCGAGTCCCTAGCAGCCATCCCCGTGTCCATCACCGCTCACAGCGGAGGCCGGTGTGTGCTGTGTGGGGATCAGAACCAGTTGCGCCCCACGGTCGTGCCCCCCCCGTGCTGCCTCACTCGGCTTATGGATTTCAGCACTCGCCCGCTTCCGCGATTCCCTGGGCTGGGGAATGCCGACCGGCACAGCGTCTTGTTCAGCTTATGCTACCGCATGCACCCCAGCAGTCTTCAGTGGGCGTTTGCTCCCTTGCGCGAGGGGAAGCTATTCTCTATCCTTACTCAGCCACTCACCCAAAGGCCTCCCATCATCGAGATCCCCTGGAGGCAGGCCAACCCGATCGGGCAGGCCCCTCCCGACCCTTCCCGCGGATGCGATGACGGCGACCCCATCTTCAGTGGGACCAATGGCTTCCGCGACCCTCGCTGCTGGGCCCAGCCAGGCGACTTTATGTGGGTCCTGATAGTTCACGAAAACGCGGCAGAAATGCTCCTAACCACCCTCGTCGAAGGCGCAGCAAACCTAATGGAAGCTGCGACCGTCTGCGACGTCCTCAAGTCCATCGAGGACCACCTGCTGGCCACGAACAAGCGCGTCCTGATAGTATGTGGGCACCGCGCCCAGGTGGCATTCATCAGGGCGGGATGGCCCGCCAGCTCCCCCACCTTCCTTAGCGCGTACCACGACAAGGGGAAAAGGAAGGGCGCGGCTCCCCCCCAGGGGCGCCGGCTCGCACTCTCGCGCTCCCACTATGGCTCCGCCAAAGGATCTGGGAAAGGCAAAGCCTTGCCCTCTGGACCGATCATTGGACAGCACCCCCACTCAGACCTCAACGACCTGGGGCTCTCATTCCGTGGCGTTGAAGCAGCATGCCCTCGCCTCGTTGAGCAGGGTCTGGTCAGTGTGTTCACCATCGTCGGCAGCCAGGGGGACGAGGCCGACCTCATCATCCTCTGCACGACCAATGCCGATTCTACAGGACAGTGGGGATTCGTGGACGACCCCCGCCGCATCAACATCGCCTTCACCCGTACGCAGGACAGCGTCATCGTGATGTTGAATGCCAGAATGGCAGCCGCGGCAACGGAGTCCCACATGCACACCGTTGCAGAATAGGCAGAATCAGCCGGGCTCTGTACCAGCTTCGAGGGAACCCCAGGTAAGCGGAGCGCACTCAGCGAGAACCCCGACTTCTCCCCGTCCAGAGCGCGGGCGGAACCCATCGGGCCCCACGCCCCGCTGCCCTCCCAGGAGGAGCAGTTGCGACTCGCTGCGGAACAGGACCGCCGCAGCGACGAACGAATGTGCCAACGGTTTGCCGACCAGCGAGCCCTCTGCGTCCAGACCCTGCACGACAGCCCGCTTCCCCCAGGCCGCAGCTGGGACAGGAAGGGCGAAGAACTACGGGAGACAGGCACGCGCGCGTTGAACGTCCCCGCCCTTGCCGCCGCGCTTTACAACGCGCTCAGCCTTCATCCTCGCCAGTACGGCCCTTGGGACTCGCCTATTGACCTCTTCGGAAAGTGCCGGGAGCTGGTCAGCCACGACGGAGACCTGTACGACAACGAACTGGGCGCAGACGCTTCTTACCACGTCTACACTGCCTCCTGGGCTGGCCTGCTGCACATCACATGGCTGCAGCCCAGCTCCGATCTTGAGCACAGCATAACCAAGGATCGCCTTCCCCCTCCCAGCCTCCAGTAGGACGCTCTGAGAGCCGCTGGAAAAGGCGCATCGACCACCCCCTCGCCGGCACGACTAGGCACCCCCCTAGTGCGTGGAGTATAACAACATGCGATTGTAAGCGCCACCAGGGACCAGCCACTTACGAACACCTCACCACTCTCACTGGCCCCAGGGGCATCAAGGTTAGATCCTGAGCGGGTCGCTCAAGGACAGCTCTGGGCACCCCATCTCACGCACCTGGGCAAACACGACCTTCGTACTGATGCTCCTGCTCATCAGGGAGCCCCGCCCCACCCTCGCCCCCTACAGGAGCCCTAGGGGACCAGATTTTGCTCCGCCGACGCCCGCCATGCAGCTGGGGCATCCCGTGGGTGGTATAGAGAAGCGGGGGGGGGAGGGAAGAGGAACCGTGTACGGCAGCGCGAACGTCACCGCTGCCAAGGCAGCCTGGTTTGACCACACACCCAGCAGCGATTGCTGCTGGGGGGCAGGCCGCGTTCGACGAACTCGATGGCCATTGGCTTGTAGCTCGTAAGTGGAGGGGTAGTAGGAGGAGTCGGAGGCGTAGGTGGAGGAGGAGGAAGCGCAGGTGGATGATGGTGACGATGATGATGAGGATGATGATGACGATGACGCTGACGATAGCGCTGACGATGATGCTGATGATGATGCTGATGATGATGCTGTTGATGATGATGCAGATGATGATGAGGAGGATGATACTGATGATGATGCTGGTGATGATGGTGATGATGATGAGGAGGAGGAGGAGGAGGCTGATGTTGATGGTGATGATGATGGTGATGGTGGTGAGGAGGAGGAGGAGGAGGAGGAGGAGGAGGAGGAGGAGGAGAAAGAGCAGGAGAAGCAGGAGCAGGAGCAGGAGGAGGAGGAGGAGGAGGAGGAGGAGGAGGAGGAGGAGGAAGAAGAAGAGGAGGAGGAGGAGGAGGAGGAGGAGGTACCACGAGTTCCTGACAGTAACCCCCCCCCCTCTGGCAGGCCGCCGCCGCACGCTGACGGCCCGCCGCGGCGCGTGGCGTCCCGCGCGGCCTCCGCGCGCACGGTTCCGCCCCCTTCGGCGCCCACTCCGCGCGCGGGCGGGCGGCGGCGAGCGGGGCCGTTGCGGCGCTCGGGGCGCATTGGAGCGGCGGGCACCGGGCAAGAAGAGGGGGAGGAGGGTGAGCAGTGCAAACCCATGACCCATCAACGATGTTGCAATACGCCTTCCTTAGAAGCTCCCTCTTCAGAGGCTTCCAGAAGGTTTATTTTCACTGAGGGAAGAGCCCCGTTGGCAGACAACCGCTTCGAAAACATCGACCGTGCCAAGGCACCGTTCTTGGGACTTCAACGCCGCGAACCAACGTCACTGTTGAAACCAGACGACCCTAAACCGTGCCAGCATAACATCTCGTCGACGCCAACACCGCGAATCAACGTGACAGTCGCGCCCTGACGACCCTAAACCTTGCCAAAACACCGTTTTGGGGACGCCAGCCATCAAACGTTTTCTAACTGCTGTAAACTGTTAAGACGGATGTGCGCGCGCTAAGGCGAGCGCTTTTGAAACGGCGCGGCACGCCCTCACACCGCGAAGCCCTTGGAAACTTTCAGGACGAATGCGTGCGGCGCCAAGGCGAAAGCAACATGTTTAAAACAATCCGCCCTCCATCCGTGAGTATTTTCCACATGTCAAGCTTCAGCGAAACGCCTGGCTCGCCCTACCGACCCGTCTCGGGTGCGACACGGATCAATTATTTATAAGTAAGAGGGGTGGAGGAGGAGCAGGAGGAGGAGGGAGAGACGGAGGGACGGAGGAGGAGGGGGAGGAGGAGGAGGAGGAGGATGTTTTGGATTGCGTCGTTGATGAAGCACATAGCCTGTCAGCAGATTGTGGCACGCAGCTAGCAGAGACAATTTGGCACAGTCAGCTGGCTGCGCTAAAAGGTCGAAGCACAAAAGCTCTACACTGGCTTCTCCTAAGGTTAAAGGGCAGGGAACCATTCAACTGTTGAACCGTGGTCGGATGGGCGGCAGCGACACAGGGCGCGGGGCGGTCCTGGACCGATGCTGGCGACGCGACCCTGGCCACCAGGTCAAGCAACACTGCACGATTGCGAGACTGCGCGGCGAGATTGAAGGGCAAGCACGATAGCGTATGGCAAGACTGCAGGGCGGGACTGCACGGCAAAACCGCACGAACGATCCTCCTCATCATCCTCCCCATTATCCTTCTACTGGGCGAGGGGCGTGCGCTTGGCGCGCGGGGGGAGGGAGATCGGAACAAAACGCGGCCTGACTTACTCAGCAAACCTTGGCGACGTGAGACAGAGGGTGGTTGCAACTTAAAGACGGCGAGGGGGGGAGGGCACCTGCTGTCGAGGCACGGTGCACGGGGCGCGGGGCGCAGGGCTGGGCCGCTGCTACAGTGCCTCGCCTCGCTGCACCATGAGTCACGATCCCAACCACCTCTGCTCGCTGCTACAACTCCTGATCCACCCGTCCCGTCCAAGTCACGCCAGTCTATTGCCTGCCAAACATTCGCTAGTCTAGTCTTGCATATCAGCGAACAGACCGAGCCCAAACTGTGGCTGAAGCGACCAAGGGACGATCCTTTTGTGCAAGTCGGAGCTTGCGTCGTTCGCGTGCTTGAGCTCTCTTGGCCGCAATCCGATTTCACTCGTGAGCTCAACTAGCTAGTGGGGAGGCGAGCAAGACGGCTGAGAGGGCACAACATTGGGATCCGCACCCCCTGGTTGTGGCAAGACGGTTCCGTCGAAGAACGCTATAGTTTCCGCATATTCTTGCTCTCTGTTGGCATCAATTGGTCCAGGGTCCTGTGGCTCAGTTTCCGGGTCAATCACTACGCCGGAGCTAGCATGCGACGTTGGGGACTCCTCGGATTCTGGCGGCAAAAACTTGAGACTCTCGGGGTCCACACGGACCCTACCAGAACAGGCGGCCACAAAGTCGGGCGCCCAGGATTCGTCGGTCCCAAGGTATGGGTCCGAGGCAACATAAAAGACAGAACGTGGCCCACGAAGTTCCTCCTCCTCCTCCTCCTCCTCCTTCCTATCCTCTTCAGGTACTGGCTCGTATCCTCTCTTCTACGCTTGTCTTCTCCTTCATCTCCTCAGGCAGGGTATCTACATCACACGACTCACGCATATGATTGTTTACGTACGTGATACCGTCGGCGAGAACCTGACACTGTGCAAGAGGGTATGTGTTCTTTTTTGGCCGTGCGCCACGCATCTCGAGCCCTTTCGCAACCCATAAGTACCTCGTGGGCCCCACATCCATGTAAACATCGCCCACGCCCTGGAGTCTTTCGTAGTCACTCGTGCAGTGTGCCCATGCGCAGCGCAAGAATGCGAGCAGGTGCCCTGGCAACCTGTCCGTGCTCGCATTGATCGAAGTCGGCCACCGACATTGATGGACATTGGTCACCGACCCGGCCGGGGAGGCCATCACAGCTCGTAGAGGAGGGCAAGCGAACGCGTTGACTGTTTCCTGACGCCATCCCTCTGGCATGGGATATCCAATCCAGCAAGTGGTCCCGACTGTCATGTGCATTGCAAACAGCTCGATTATAGGCCCTAGAAAATCGCTCCCAACCCTGAGTTGATCCATCTGACGTGGTGTCACGTCGAGGAAACCCCAGAAGTCATCATGGGATCGGAGCGTTGAGGGGCCCGCGTCGCGGGCCCAATCTATGGCAGCTCACGTCTCACAAGGGGGGACCCCTCCTGAAAGTACTACACGCTTGGCCTGGATGTGTCCTTCCCAGACCTCCAGAGACTCACGACGCATCCATGTTTCCGAGCGTTGGGTCGAGAGCGATATCGATCGATAGCATTGCAACCGAAAAGTCAGTATCTCAGTGGGTCGAATCCAGACACGCTTGTATATCACCTGGCCGTCGGCGTCCGCAGTATAGGTTAAGCACATCGCATTATCCTCGGCATCTGCAGGCACTGGCCGCATCGCCTCCAGCGGCTCCAGCAACGTATTGGCCCGTTCCTGCACCTTGGCATCCATCTCCTCCAAGGTCTTCCGAGCTTTGTCCGCCGCCTCTCGTGCCTTCTCGAGCTACCTTGAGCTCGCTGCACAAAGGCTCTCTGACGATGACGTCTTACGCCAGGCCCTCGAGCTGTGATGATCATGCAGAGCTGGACCGCAGACTCGTCCTGTTGTGGCTTGAGTTGCTCAGCCGTCATGCCGATGTCCTTCGCGGCTTGCAGGCGCTTGCCAGTGGCGGCTGCCATCTGGCGGAGCGATCGCCTGTGGGCCGCCATGTCGCGTTCGTCGGCAGGCGGCTCGACCCAAGCTGGGTGGTCCCGCGCATCCAGCGGCAAGGCAGGCAAGATGCCCAGCGCCGGACTGCGGAACTCCTCGTCACCCTCCGAGGCCTGGCCGTCGGGCTCCGCGTCGGTCTCATCTTCAGCGAAGCGCACTCGAGACGTCGAGCGACGAGGGCGCCTGCCATCATGATCATCATCGTCATCATGATCAGCAGCATCATCAGCAGCATCATCCTCATTATCATCGTCATCATCATCATCAGCATCATCCTCATCATGATCGTCAGTATCATCATCATCATCATCATGATCATCAGCATCATCATCATCAGCATCATCAGTATCATCATCATCATCGGCATCATCAGCATCATCATTATCGTCAGCATCCTCATAGTCAGCATCACCACCACCACCACCATCATCATCACCATCATCATCATCATCATCATCATCATCATCATGATCATTACCAGTATCATTATCATGATCATCATTATTCACATTATCATCAGCATCAGCACCATCATCAGCATCATGGTCATCATATTCATACTCATCATCATCATCATCATCATCATCATCATCACCATCATCATCATCATCATCATCATCATCATCATCATCATCATCATCATCATCATCATCATCATCATCATCATCATCATCATCATCATCTCCGTCATGCTGTCGGTCTCGGCGTCGTCGGCGGGAGCTTGATCGATATCGATTCTGCTCGCCGTGCCGCTTGCCCGCCTGGGGTGCATCATACCGACCCTTTCTGCCGCCGCTCCGCGCCGCCGTTGCCGTGTCTTGGCCCGCGCGGAGGAAGCGGCATGCACCTCCTGCACATCAAGTCGCCGGGGCCGTTGAAACTGTTACATTTGTCACACCATCAACATGGCGGCGGCAGGGGCACAGGATTGGCCCAGGGAGGGGCGCAAGCACCAGGAGTTTCACCGCCAGAAAGACCATGCCGCCCGTTCCCTTTGCCGCCGCCCTTGCCGAGGTGCTGCGCCATGCCTCCGAACTCGCCCGAGCTGTGGTGGCACGCCTGGAGTCGAGCGGCGGCTGCTACCCGCAGCAGCGTCCGAACGTCAGCTCGACGCTGGCGGGCACGGCGGTGCCAAGCGGGCTCAGCACAGCGGGGGCTTCGCCGCGCAGACCGGCGGCCCTCCCGCAGGGCGCGGCCAGTTCCAGGACTCCCAGTCGCCGGCGTGGCGCAAGGGGCGCGGGCCAGCGCGCGCGGCCTGGTAGGAGCACCAGGCGGAGGCCGCTGGTTCCTGGTCGCAGCACCCAAGCCTCGAACCGGGACGGCAGCCAGAGGCAGCTGGAGGACGAGGAAGAGAAGGAGGAAGAGGAGGAGGAAGATGAGGAAGAGGAAGGGAGGAGGAGCAGGAGGAGATGTTCTAGGGTCATCCCATGCCCTCAGTGGTGGTGGTGGTGATGATGAGGAGGAGGAGAAGGCCACGGCCGCGGCCGCGGCCGCGGCCGCGCTGCGCGGTGGAGCGGCCGACACGCCAGTCCGCGGAGCCCCGCCCAGAAGGCGACGACGTGCGCAGGACCACTCCCAGAGAAAAGGCTCTGCGCGGAGGCGGCCCAGATGGAGTCTGGAGCACCCCAGGGTTGGTTCATTTCTGAGCCCGTTCGGCGTCTGATCCCATTCGGCCACCGAATGGGCTCGATCGTGAGTCCATTCGGCGGTCGAGCGGGCTCAATTCCTTCGACCATATCGGAACAGAGCCCGTTCGGCTATCCAATCGGCGGCCGAAAGGGCTCAGACGCCGAACGGGCTCAGAATGGAACCGTGCAGCACTTGGGGAGCCCGGATCGCACCGCACCACCGGCGAATCGACGGTGCACCGACGGTGCACCAGCAGCGAATGCTACACCGCTCTACCCTCTACCGTCCTCGTCGCCACGGCTGCGTTTCCCTTGAAGCCATGGCCCCTGAGGAAGGGTCGGGGGGAACCTTCCCGGCATCAAAGAGACGCACCTGGGAGGCAACGGGCCCAGGAGGCTTTGCGCAGTTCTCTGGACCTTGGGGCCCGACGCCGTCAACAACCATATGCGGGATGGCGAACTGGACTGGCCCTGGGCAGGGCCAGGACACGACAGAAAGAAGCCGCGCCTAGACGGCGCATCGGCAGTAATTCTGCCGATGCGCCGTCTAGGCGCGGCCAGGACCAGGACCAGGGAGCGTTCCGGCGCATCCATCGCGCATCGCGCGGCGCGAGGCGCAAATTTGGGTGATCCCAGATCTGGGACACCGACTGTGCGGAGGTCAAGGACAACGCTTTCCTGTTCTGCCAAGGGGTCCCAGGGTTTTCTTCAGCTCTGAGGGCTCGGGTTCATATAGTGGGCGCGCCAGCTCTGCCTCGCATCCTGCTCAGAGCACCCGAGCTACAACAGCGATGGCTCCACGCTGCTCCTGGGCAGGCTTTGCAGGCAGACGACGACGAATGCGCAGGCGGGAGGCCAGGGTCTGCGGGACTGACGGGGCTGCCGATGGGGCCGCACAACAAAATGTCTTGTGGAAAGATGCATTGTCGTGTGTGTGTGTGTGTGCCTCTTTTACTCCGATGGCCCCCCAACCTCGGATCCGTCCAGGCCCCCGAGTGCCGCAGCTCCCAGGTTGCATTCGGAGGCTTCTCGTGGCCAGAAGTCCTGCTGCACTCCCGTCCGCATTGTCGGCGGCCTGCAAGAGGGGTGGAGGGGCGCGAGCTGTTGCTGCCGCCGCCGCTGCCGCGCCGCCATTCCCTCGGGTGCCGCCGCTCCTGCCGCTGCCAGACCGTTTGGTCCAACCCCGAGGGAGCGCGTCAGACACTGGTTGAGCGTGTTTGGTCGGATGCGGGTTGATTCTGGTCAGATATGCGGTCGAAATCATCTTTCCGTAGGGGGGATGCTGACCGCATTCCTAGTCAGTCGGGCATTGCCATTGCGAGAACGCCCATCCAGATAAGTCGAGTAAGGAAATCTGCGCTGGTTCACTCGACATTGGTTTTCGAGTGTGCGGGTGTAGTCCGCAGTCGATGTTTCTAGTCGACGTGCGCTTTGCTGGATACATTCGGCTGCTCTGGGACATCGATTCCGTACCCCGCCAGAGTCCACTCAGAATGTTGTGCCGCGCTCCCGTGGAGTGCCTTTGGCAATTTTCAAGAAAGACCATCTTGCTTGAGGGGGGTTCTGTCCACCCTGGAACCAGAGCCAACCCGACCCCCCAAAGCAGAGCCAGCCGCTGCAGCCGCCTCGCCGCCATCCCCTCACGCGGAGCCCCTGCTGCTTTGGACTCATCTGCGTTGACAAACTTCGACGTGACCACCTGTACCAGGAACGGTGCACCAGCGATCCACGGGGACGCTGGTGCCGTAGCGGAGGAGACGAGTACCGCAGTGGTCGGGCGGGTGGTAATAGGGGGGGGGGGCCTGAATGGGGGTAAAGGAAAGGGCTTTCAAGGGGCCCTTTAGGGCACCTTTTTGGCTCCTGCTGGCCCCCGAAAACTAGTCCCAAAGGGCCCCTTGAGTGCCCTCGTCGTAACCCCCCATGTCGGTCACCCCCCATGCCACCCGCCTGAAGTGGCTTGCCCCCAGCAGCACGGCAATCCGGTGGCGCCATCCGCGGAGCGGCGACCGTGCACAACACGTGCCGCGGAGATGGTCCCTGCCGCCGCCGCCGCTCCCGCTTCCGCTCCCGCCGCCGCCGCACACGCCCACGTGCACCCTCGGGCGCCGCGGCTGGTTGGGGTCGCGCCGTCGCCGAGGAGGAAGGAGGAGACGATCATATCGGTAGCAAACCGTGGGAGCACTGCATGCCCTCGCAGATTCCATTTCTAGGGCACGTTCGCGTCGACTGACGCCTGGTAAGCGATGGGGCAGCGCCTGTCTATCGCCGGTTAGCGTCGGTTAGCGTCGATCTAGCTTCGAATCGCAAGAGCCAACACGATGGTATGGGAGGCTCCCATGGTTTGCCGCAAAAAGCTTCGGAGACCACTGCCGCGCCGAACTCTGGAGGGAAACAGAGAAACAGAGTATGAATGACACGCTCCCTCGTTTTTGTCCTATGGGCCTGGTGCTTCCTCAACAGTGCGCTAATGGGTTCACAACGGCGGCGTGTCATTGATATTGTTTTTGTTTCCTCACAATCGCTGGATTCGTTCCCTCGACGAAGATCGGACGCCAGGGTTTCTTCGACCCCTGGGCCTCTCCCAAACCGCTCTCACCAGGATTCGAAGGCCGCTCCGGCCGTGGCGACGAGGAGCACCGCCCGACGGCCGAGAGGGAGGAGATACGTGAAGGAGGAGGATGGCGACGATGATGACCCTCTCTGGCAGCCTAGGGAGATTTCTGGAGGTCCCGGGAGGTCCTCGGAGGCCCGAGAGGGGGGCCAAGCGCTCCAGAAGACAATTCTATCCTCAGTTTTGGATCTTCGCACTTGGATTCCCAAGCCGCAGGACGGGCAGGAGCCTGCGTGTATGCCGGCCTCACGGGGTCCAGCGAACGGGGTAGATGATTCCTATATTCCTCCTCCCTCTGCGTCTCTTCTCCCTGCTCCTCTTGAGCTTCCCTCCTCCTCTCATTTCCCCTCCGCTCCCCCCACCTCTCCTGCTCCCCTCCTGCACATTACCATTCCCACTCCCACTCCTCCTCCGCCTCCTCCTCCTCCCGCTCCTTTTTGTCGACCCCGCTTGGTGGAGCCCCCGAGAGCACAAAGACTCGACCCAGGAAAGGGAAGAAGGAGGAGGAGGAGGAGGAGAAGGAAGTCGAGGAGCAGGAAGCGAAGGCGCAGGAGGAGGAAGAGGAGGAGGAGGAGGACAAGGAGGAGGAGGAGGACAAGGAGGAGGACAAGGAGGAGGACAAGGAGGAGGACAAGGAGAATGAGGAGAAGGAAGACGAGGAGGAGCAGAAGGAGGATGAGGAGGAGGAGGAGGAGGAGGAGGAAGAGGAGGAGGGTGCGCGTGCCCAGGACGTGGAGGGGGAGTTCCTCAAGCTGCAGGCTGGCCGCCTCACGCCCCAACGCCGCGCCCAGAAAAAAGCAGCCGGAAACCTCGGGACCAGGTGCGCAGGATCGGCGATTCAACGACGGGGCCCTGAGGGATGGGGCCGTAAGGATGGTCAGTACGGTCGGGAATTTTTGGATGGCGTGTCGTTCTGCTTGTTCGGGGCCACCACGCTTCGGCGCGACACAGTTTCCACTCCGTGGTCCCGAGGCGTCAACGTCCCGAGCGTTTCCTAGCTTCCCGCCCCGCGGAGCGGAGCGGCATGCTGTCCGCTTGCAAGGCATAGCGTGTCGCTGGGGCCGCCGCGGCGACACGCTACCACAAAGTTCCCGACCGTAGGAATATACGAAGAGAGACCTGCAAGAATAGAAGCTTATAGAGCTCCGCCCAGAGTTCTTGGATCGGCGCTGGAGAAGTGTGAGGAGTGCGTGGGAGTCTGAGAAGGAGTGGCCGTTCTAGTTTGGTGATTCGGGCGTGCTTTTTTTCCCCCACCCTGGGCGCAGTTAGGCCCCAGGAGAACTCGCCGAATAAGATCGCGTTCGGGCGCGGCGGGCGCGGAACAAATGGAAGAGGAAGCGGAGGACGAGGACGGGCAGGGCGGGAGAAGGCAGTGGGAGGAGGAGGAGGACAAGGAGGAGGAACATCAGCACCAAAAGGCGGAATTGAGGTTTGGGGAAGAGAAGAGAAGTGGATGAGGAGGCATGGGGGTGGTGGAGTGAGGAGGATAAGGACGAGGAGGGACGATGAGGAAGATGGGAGAAGATGGGGGGGAGGGCGCGGGGATGATCAGGAGGAAAGGCGGTGGATGAATTGTGGGGCCATGGGACCAGGATGAGGGGCGGTGAGGAGAGATTGAAGATAGCGGAGATGAGGAGACAGGGCGAGGAAGGGGATGGAGAGGGTCGGGGTGGGAGGGCGGTAGCGTTACGATTCGGGCGATGCGCTTGGATTTCTGGACTTCGGATTAGGGTAATAGGGCTAGCATAATTTAGCGCTGTAGGGTAAAGCGCTAGGATGAACGTGTGTCAGGCTTCGCGTTCGTAGATTGATGTTCGGGTGGCATGACTAGGGTTAGGGCGTGTGCTTTAGGGCGTGAGGATTGGACATTCGGACTAGATGTTTACGGTTAGGACCAGGGAGCTAAAGTTAGGATGTTCCGGCTTATATTAGGGCGTTGGGGTTGTTCAGGGTTTGGGGAGTATGGTGTTCGTTTTAAGGTGCTGGGACTCGAGTGACAGGGTTTGTGTGTTAGCGTTTCTGTGTTTAGTCTTGAAGTGATGGTCTCAAGGTTTGGGTTCGTGCTTCGTGTTAGGGTGCCCAGGTGTGGGTTAGGATGCTCGGTCACGGTGTTGAGGTTAGGGATATGCACTGTTAGCGTTAGCGTGTCAGGAATACAACCTTAAGTGTGTATGTATGCGGACCGTGGTTAGTTTCAGGGTGCATGGTTGATGTTCGCGATGGTATAGTCAGGGTGTCAGGATCAAGGTTGTAGTTGTCTGGTCTAAGGATAGGGTATTAGTGTAAGGCTCGAGCTAGTGTAATGACATTAAACTAGAGTAAGGGAATGACTGTTAGGGTGGCACGAGGTTCACCTTTGAGGGTGTGAGGACTGAGGTGGTATATTTAGGGTGATACGGTTAGGGCCCAGGTGTTTGAATCAGGTTGGTGCGGGCTGGGTTAGGGCATTAAGGGTCGGTTGTTGTTCGGTATTAGGTTTACACTGCTATGATCAGGTTGTATGCTGCGCAGGTTTGTAGCCTTATTGTTAGGGTGAAGGAGTTAGGGTGTCAGGGCTGGGGCTTGTGGTTCGAATTGCGGGTAGGGCGGGTATGGGTTAGGGTGTCAGGGCGACGGCGTTAAGGTGTTATGATGAAGGGTGGTTGAGGTTAATGTGGTGGAGTCGGGTCATTAGGGAGAGGGCTTGGAGTTTTGGGGCAAGGGTGCTCATGCTGTGGTCGCAGGGCCAGTGTTACGGTGTTTGTGTTAGGGGCGAATTCTTGGGGCCAGGGTTTTGTGATTCGGATATGAAGGTGAGGGTGTTCGGGCGCATGGGTGTAAGGGTTCGGGTGATAGGATAATTCGTTTAGGGTTCCAGTGTTTGCGTCGAAGCGAGAGGATCAATGTTACGTTGTCTGGGATAGGGTAAGAGTTCATGGTCATAATGTTAGGGTTAGCGCTGGGATGTCAGGGTTATGGTGTTAGCGTTGGCGTGTTATGATTGGGGTGCTGAGGTTCGGAGAGTAGGGCGTGAGGTTGTTGGAGGCAGGGTTTGAAGGTCCGTCTTGCTGCTTAATTAGGGCTGGAGCGCACGGATGAGAACTATGATGTCAGGGTCATGGTGGCAATACACGAATAATCTGGCTAGTATGTGTGGCGACCGCGGCATAAGTGCCGCTCGTGGCGACCTGCGTGGCGGGAGGAGAGGAGGGAGGCAGAGGAAAAGGAGGTAGGGTAGCACGTGGGAGTCTGATAAGAAGTGGTGGCCGCCCTGGTTTGGGCATTCTGGCGCGTTTCCGCAGGTGCACGCCCAAACGGAATTCTCCCAAGCGAAACACACGGAGCGTACTATACAATAGGACGAGGAGGGCACGGAGGAGGAGGACGGGCAGGGCGGGAGGAGGAGAAGAAGGCAGAGGAGAAGAAGTAGGAACATCCGCATCAGAAGGTTGAGTTGAGCTTTCAGGAAGAGGGGGGACATTGGATGAGGAACCAATGGGAGGATGGGGAAGGGGAGCAGGACGAGGAGGAACGATGAGGAGGAGGACGTGGAGGAGGAGGAGAAAGGACGATGGTGATGATGAAGGTCAAGATGATGTTGACGACGACGGCGGCGACGACGACGATCGTGATGATGTTGCTGTTGATGTTGATGTTGATGGTCAGTTTGATGAGGGTGTTTATGACGATGATTGTTGATGATGGTGCTGATGGTGACGACGATGCTGATGATGATGTTGGTGATGACCAGCATGATGATGATGATGATGATGCTGATGATAATGATGGTGGTGACGGTGCTGGTGATGAGCATGGTGATGGCGATGACGGTGTCGGTGATGATGATGGTGATAACGATGATGTTGGTGTTGATGGTGATGGTGATGGTGACAATGGTGATGCTGTTGGTATTGGTGGTTGTGATGGCGATAATGATGGTGGTGATGATGATCGTGATGCTGGTGCTTATGATGATGGTGATGCTTATGATGATTATGATTGGTTGTGAAGGTGATGCTGATGATGGCGATGATGACGATGAGCTTAAATACGATACTCATGCTGATGGTGTCGATGAGGAGGAGGGTGGGGAGGATGAAGAGGAGGGGCGATGATGCGGAGGATGATGCTACATGATGATGGTCGTGATGATGGTGAGGAGGAGAAGGAGGAGACACGTGCGGGGATAAACAGGAGGAAAGGATGAGCGCGATTGCGAGAACGACTTGTGATAAGAAAGTGGGGAGGGTGCGGAGTTGATGGGGGAGGAAGGGAAATTGGAATGAACGTACCAGGATGGAGAGCGGGGGGGATACACTACAAGGAAAAGTAGGAAGCATTGAACACAAGTCAGAATTCATTGAAGGTGATGTGGAAGAAGACGGCGGGCGGAAAGTCCGAACGCGGACATATTAAGAGAGGAGTTGAGGTGAAACGTTGAAGCGCCCAGGCCTTTTTTCAGGCTGGCGACCTCCCTCCTCCCCCTGAAACAGACAATCGCGAACATGATCCGCAATTGGAAGCAGCTGCGGGGCCCCAATATCTCAGAAGAGGGACGCGAACAGGTCGAACCCCACGAAGCCGAGGTAGCCCAGTCAGACCGTGACAGCGCAGGTAGAGCGTGAAGGGGGCCACTAACAATACCACCGCATGTATCAGGAAGCCACCGTGCGCGAAAGAGGATGGCATATCCATGGAGCATGCCCGAGACGACGTGAAGCACCACGAGGAGGACCCGCACGCGCACGTGAACCAGCCCGCAGTGACCGCTCCAGATATGCCCTCGCCGTACCAAGCTGGGGTTACAGCGGCCTGCGCACCTGCCGCGGCATGCCACGCAAGGCCAAATCGGCGAACACCATAAGACAGGATCGTGCCACTAGCCTGCCGCAGTACTCTGCGGACTTCGGAGAAGGCGACGCCACCGCGAATGGGAGCGAAAGCCTTGAATTCCACCTCGCTGGATACGTTGCCCAGCTGATAGCAAGCACTTGAAGCCGAGGCGCCAATGGCCGCCGACTCGTACAGCTTGTCAGCGGTGCCCCAGAGGCGTCTGAAGGCCATCGCGTCCACGGCGGGAATATCCGCAAGCTCCGTCAGAGATTCCTCGTCCAGCGGGGGCGCTTTGGTCTTGTGCAGGCCCTCCGACCGAGACTTGAAGAGGTCCTTCTCGGTCGCGGCGCTCTTCTCCTCGTGCCCCGCGCCGCCACCATGGAGGCCCATGGAGGAGACGCCCTTGGGCACCGACGAAATGTTGGTTTTTCGCCGCGCGCCACAGTTCACGACGCGCTTTCCCGTCCGCCCCGCCGCGCGCCCCGATCGAGACCCGACGCGGGGGCGGCGCCGCTGAGCCAGACAGGCTACGGGGCTCTTGCCCCGGTTGGACCTCGTTCGGGGTCAAGGCAGGGCTCGAGCCAAAATGGCTACGGCTCCTCCTCCTCCTCCTCCTCCTCCTCCTCCCCCTCCTCTCTCCTCCTCCTCCTCCTCCTCCTCCTCCTCCTCCTCCTCCTCCTCCTCCCCTCCTCCCCTTCCGTAGCCATTTTGGCTCAAGATGTTTTGTTCCCCGGGGCACGAAGTGGATACCGCGAGTCCGCGGCAGGCAAAATTTATTGAAGTCTGGCGACGACTCGCGCTCGCGCTCCCTGCGTTCGGTTCGGCGGGTAAACGGAGGCGCTTCCCGTTCCTGTCGGCTCGATCGCGTCAGACTTCCACCGCGTGGCGGCCTCCTCCGCGCGCGTGCTCTCGTTCCTGGACTGGCCGGGGGGGGGGGGTCGCTGGGCGTCGCCGCAGAGCTGCCAGAGATAGGCCCGCACGGGCTCCTCCTCCTCAGACGCAGGTTCGACGTCGCGCAGTGGGCGAGGGCAGGGGCTCGCTGCTGGTCATGGGTCTGGCCCTGTGGATCTCGATGCTGATCTGGAGCTGTGGAGGAGGCAGCAGGTTCCGACCTTCCCCTATCACTGACGAGGACCAGGGGGGGATCGCGGAGCTCGGCGGGATGGCGGAGGCCGCGTTCCTCCTGATGCGTGGGCGGCCGCAGCAGCGCAGGCGGGCTTGCCTCCTGCTGGCGCGGAGCGAGCACGCCACCCAGCGCCGAGGCATCAGGCCACAGCGGCGCATCCTGGACACGTTGGTGGTCTGGGCGCCCCGCCTGCGCGGCCTGGCGTTGCTGGCGCGGCGGGGCTGCGGCGCTCGCAGCTGGCCATGGGCGCGGGGGCGTTCCGCAGTCTGTCGAGGCGAGCCTGCAGAGCATGGGGGCGCGCCTCCGGGCATCGCTGCAGGCGGCGGCGGCGACGGCTAGCGCGAGCATGTCCCAGGCCTTCCAGGACACAGTCGTCGACTTGGCGATGCAGAGCGATGCGCGATTCCAGGCGATGGAAGGCCGCATCGCACTTGTTGAGGCGAGGATGGACGACCTCGGCCGCACGCAGAAGGAAACCCAGATGCTCAAGGACGAGATGGCGGTGCTCAGCTCGGGATGCCGCAGACGGGCGGCAACTGGGGCGGAGACCCCGACCCCGCGGCGGTCGCGGCTTTTGCGAAGACGGCGCTGCCCAAGCAGGCGGTCGAGCAGGCCTCGGCCCCGCTGGTCGCCGGGGCGCAGCTGCAGGATTACGCGCGGCTGGAGGGCGAGGCGGTCTCGCAGAGGTTCCTGCTGCGCTGCAAGGGCGCGGCCACGCTCGCCGAGAGGAGGGCCGGGGATCTCCTGCAGCTCATGCGGCTTGGCCAGGGCCAATGGCGCGAGGTGCGTCCGCTGGCCCCGACGGGCGCGCAGGTCAACTTGAATCTGGGCAAGGGCCGCAATCGACGACAGGTCGGCCACGAGCTGGCGCTCAAGAATACCAGGCAGGGCATCGAGAGGATGCTCCCGCACAAGCTGTTCACAGAGCAGGATGCGGTTGCGCTCTCGCCCCAGTGGACTCAGCTGCTACGAGTGGGGATCGCGCCGCCCACTCCGTTCCCGAAGATCTGCTGGAACATGACCTGCATCAGGAAGTTCAATCTCAACAAGTACGAGCCCGCGGAGGCAGTGGCGCAGGTGCTGCAGCCCGAGGTTCAGGAGTGGCGTCTTTAACCGCATGGCGTGCTGCTGGGGCGGCGCGCAGAGTGGCGACGCGGGGGCGGCGCAGTTTGCCTCCTGGAATGCTCGGGCCTTTGCGAGTTATTCTCCGAAAATCGTCAAGCGCAAGTTGCGGTACCTGCAGGCGCACTGGCGGGGGCCAGTCGCCCTGGGCTGGCAGGAGGCGCACGCGGGCGTCGAGGCCATGCAGCAGCTTCTTGGCCGCGCTGCCCGCGATTTTTGCGCGCTTTGCTTCTGATCCGGTTGGCGTGCAGGCTGTTGCGGGAGGCGCGGCCACTGTCTTCCCTGCGCAGACCCGTGGAGAGCGCACCGTTTATGTCTCGTCCGAGGTGGTTCCAGGCCGTGCCCTCCGAATCACGGCATCGCAGTCTGGCGCCGGGCTGCGTCGATGGAACGCGCGCAACTTCGGCCGCGCGGCGGAGTTGCGGACCCGCCTCCTCCAACAGTTTCGTGCTGGACCCCGCGGCCCGTGCAGCGGTCATCGTCGGCGACTTCAACTATGGCGATGTCCTCGAGCGGGGCGAGTTCGGCGCCCCCCCCCGGCGGCCCCGCCGTCGGGCCCGCGGGCGCCCGCGCGGCGCGCCTGGGTGGAGGCGCTGCGCCTGGCTGTCGAGCTGGCTCCTGCACGTGCGACGCGCTGGTATCATGGCATGCGCCTGGCCTCCAGGAGCGACGATGTCCTGGTCAGTGTGCCGCGCTGGGCCCTGTGCCAGCAGTGGCAAGCTGCCTCGGCGCGTGGCGGGAAGCTGGCGCTGCCCCCGCGCGGCGGAGAGATCGTGGAGTGCTACTGCGAGTAGGTCCGCTGGGGGCAGCTGGCGCCACCCGACGCCTGCGCTGCCTGCGTCGCGACCATGCAGATTGCGGCCAAGTTGCCGCAGGTCGCGCTGCTGGCGACCGACGGGGGCGCGAAGGGCACGAACGCCATGATCTGGCGGCAGCTCGCGAGGGCGTTCTGGCGCCAGGACGCCGAGCTGGCGCGCGTCGCGATGGCGCAGAACCCAGCTGGGCGGGCAGGGCCAGCTCGAACGGGCGCTGCTCAAGGACCCCGCGGAGTTCGAGCGCCGCTTCTCGCTGGCTCAGCGACGAGAGGCGGCGACCAGGAGGCGCGAGGCGCAGTCCGAGGCTGCGGCGGGTCGGCCGAGGAGCCGCGCAAGCGCGCGCCGGCGCAGGCCCCCGCCCAGCAGAGGCGCGCCCAGCTGTGGGCCCCGCGGGGGGCTTGGCAACGCCTCGCCGCCGTGGCCCCCCCCCCAGGGCGCTGTCACCACGCAGCGGGGCATGGCGGCGGCAGTGGCGGTCCACTGGGCGCCCGTATTCGCGCCGTCCTGGGATCCCACCGTCGAGAGGAGGAGGGCGCTGATGCGGGAGAGGTACCTGGCGCGGTTCGCCGCGCCTGCTCCTGAGTGGGATGAGCTCCCGCCGCCTGGCGTGCATGTGCTGCGCCAGGCTGTGGCGCGTTCTAGGCCCGCGGCGCCCGGCCCCGAAGGCCTGCCAGCTGCGGCCTGGTGGGCGGCGAGGCAGGGTGCGGAGATGTTGTATTTTTCTTCGGTTTGGCTTCGTTCGGGCTTCTTGATGCGGTCTGGTTTGGACGCGGCCATCGGAGCATCCCCCCCGAAATCGCAGGCCCCGTCGGACGGTTCGCCCCGCCCGCGCCCTCCTGGTGCCACTCGCCCGCTCTCCTTCAAATCGACGGGGCCCAAGGCGATCTCGAGTGCATGCAATGTCAGTTTTGCCCGCGGCATCCACGCGACGGTCTCGCCCTCCCAGAGGGGCTTTGTCTGGGGCAGAAACTTTGTGTCAGGCCTGGTCGGGCTCGACGCCCGGGCCCGAATGGCGAGCGCGCGCGCGATCGACCCCGAAGGCTGCCTCCGCGAGTCGTCGTCGCCCATGCTGCTCGCGCATGATGACGGCCAGGCTTTCCCTTTCCGTGGCCCGCTCTCGGCTGTGGCGGGCCCTTGGGGCCTGGAAGGCCCCCCGTGGCATGGTCGAGGCGCCCCGGGGGGCGCGCGCGCACGCCGCCGCGCGCAGCGGCTGCTCCGCCCGAGCCCCCCTGCATGATGCGCGAGGGGGAGTCGCGCAAGGTGGCCCCCCCCATCGGGCAGCAAGTTCGCGTTGGGAGCGGGCCCTTCTGTCGCCGGCCCAAGCGTCGCCGGCCCAAGCGCTGGGAATTCCAAGGGGCCCTCCGCGCCGGGAATTCCAGGGGGCCCTCCGCCTCGGACGCCACGGGTGCAAAGGGCTCCCACAACTACCATTTCTTCGTTGCATTTCCTCTTCCGCCTTTTCTTTCCAGCGCCGCCGTGGCCACGCGGAGGAGCATCGATAGCGCCCTCGCATCGACCGCCAAGTTGTAAAGGGCGCCTCGGCATAGTAACGCTCCCAGGGGGCCCTGGGGAGCCCGTTCGGCTTGGTCCCCAGGGCTACGTGTCCTGGCGGCTCAGCATGGCCAATTATGTAAGCCTTGTGGCGTCGCGAGGCGTCCGATGTCAGTCTTCGTCCTCCTCCTCCTCCTCCTCCCCCTCCTCCTCCTCCTCCTCCTCCTCCTTCTCTTCCCCCTCCTGCCCCCATCAGTGTCATCCTATTCCTTCTCCTTTTTCCTCTCCTCATCCGTCTCCCCCTCCACCTCTTCCCCCCTCATCCATATTGTTCGAGTTGCCGCGTTCCCGTGCCCCGCCCGCCTCGCCCCCATGAAATATGCGGTTCCCTCCCCCCACCACCACCCCCTCCCTTCCCGCCCCCTCCCCCCGCACTCTTGCCTTATTGTGGCCTCGTTTGCCGCGTGAGCCCCTGATGAGTTCTTTGGGCCCCATGTGCTTTATGTGCCCTACGAGCCCTCTAAGCCCTATGAGCCCTATGAGGCCTACAAGCCCTTATGAACCCTTATGATCCCTATGAGCCCTATGAGCCCTATGGGCCCCTTATGAGCCCTTATGGGCACCATGAGCCCTATGCGCCCGATGAGCCCTATGAGCCCTATGAGCCATGCGGGCCCTATGAGCACTCTGAGCCTTACGAGCCCGATGACCCCGAGGAGCCCCATGAGCCCTATGAGCCCTATGAGCCATGTGAGCCCTATGAGCATTATGAGCCCCTGGAGCCCGATGAGCCCTATGAGCCTTATGAGCCCTATGGGCCCTATGAGCCCTGTGAGCCCTATGAGCCCTATGAATCAGATGGGCCTTATGAGTCCTATGAGCCCTATGAGCCCCATGGGCCCTATGAGCCCGATGAGCCCTATGAGCCCTCTGAGCCCCCCGAGCCCTCTGAGCCCTTTGAGCCCTCTGAGCCCTGTGAGCCCTATGAGCCTTAGAGCCGCATGAGCCCTACGAGCCCGATGGGCCCAATGAGCCCCATGAGCCCTATGAGCCCTATGAGCCCGATGAGCCTTATGGGCCCTATGATCCCTATGAGCCCTATGAGCCCTCTGAGCCCTATGAGCCCTCTGAGCCTTATGAGCCCTATGAGCCCTATGAGCCCTTTGAGCCCCATGGGCCCTGTGAGCCCTATCACCCCCATGAGCCCTATGAGCCCTACGAGCCCTATGAGCCCGATGAGCCCCATGCGCCCTATGAGCCCTTTGAGCCCTATGAGCCTGACGAGCCCGATGAGGCCTACGACCCTTTAAAGCCTTATGAGCCCGATGAGCCCTATGAGCCCTATGTGCCCGATGAGCCTCATGAGCCCTATGAGCCCTTTGAGCCCCATGAACCCTACGAGCCCTATGAGCCCCATGAGGGCTATGAGCCCTATGAGTCCCTTGAGCCCCACGAGCCCGATGATCCCTATGAGCCCTGAGAGTCCCATGAGCCCTATGAGCCCTCTGAGCACAATGAGCCCTATGAGCCCTCTGAGCCCTATGCGTTGCTCCTGCCTTCTTGTGGCGTCGTGTGCAATGTGGCTCGTGGCAATGATGTTGGGCGAAGTTGTTTTGTTTGTTCGTTTCTGAACAGACTCAAAAGAATGTTGAAGATTTTGATGCGTTTTGCAACTTTTGGTGCGTTTTCAGCTAATGCAAATGATGTTTGAAGACGCTTGCGCGTATCGAACATTTTGATGCGTTTTCAGCAAATCCAAATGGTGTTAGAAGATTTTCCACGTTTTGAAAATGTTCGTGCGTTTTCAGCATATTCATATGGTTTTTGAAGAGTTTGGCGCGTTTTGAACATTTTGATGCGTTCTCAGCAACTTCCAATGATGTTAGAAGATTGTGTAGCGTTTTCAGCAACTTCAGAAGATGTTTGAAGATTTTCTACGTTTGGAAGATTGTGGTGCGTTTGCTGTAAATTCACGTGTTTTTTTTTTGATTTTTTGGCGCGTTTTGAACATGTTGATGGGTTTTCAGCAAATTCAAATGATGTTAGAAGATTGTGTAGCGTTTTCAGCAAATTCAAATGGTTTTTGAAGATCTTCTACGTGTTGAAGATCCTGGTGCGTTTCCAGCAGATTCATATGGTTTTTGAAGGGTTTGGCGCGTTTTGAACATTTAAATGCGTTGTCAGCAAATTCAAATGATTTTAATTTTTTTTTGCAGCGTTTTGAAGATGTTGGCGCGTTTTCAGCAATCCCAAATGGTTTTTGAATATGTTGGCGCGTTTTGAACATTTTGATGCGTTCTCAGCAAATGCATATGATCTTAGACGATTGTATAGCGTTTTGCAGATTTTTGTTGTTTTTTTAAGGAAGTCGATCGTTTTGTGTATTTCGGCGCCGCTCGGCAGTGCTCGGTGGTTGCTCGGTGGTTGCTCGGTGGTTGCTCGGTGGTGCTCGGTGGTTGCTCGGTGGTTGCTCGGTGGGGCTCGGCGGTTGCTCGGTGGTTGCTCGGTGGTGCTCGGCAGTTGCTCGGCGGTTCGCTGCGCCAGGTTTACCAGGGCGAGCATTTTTCGTAGTTGATGAATTTTTCAATGGGATTCCGCCAAAAATGCAACTTTATGATCAAACGCATCGACATGCGTGGAAATCTGCAGAAATGCATTAAAACTTTTCTAAATGCATGAAAACGTGTTGACACTCACGAAATGTATTGGAATTCTGCGACATTCTTGAACACATTAAAATTCATAGAAGTTTATGGAAACTCATGGAAATTGATCGAAATTCATTGAAACAGCGAAATTCATCGAAACGCTTTGGAACGCATGGAAATGCGCGAGAACAGCTGACAACATATTCAGAAATCATGAGAATTCATAATATCGAAGGAAACGCATTAATCTCATTGCGGTTTATGGAACCTTGTGAAATTTTCGGAAACGCATGAAAACGCATGGAGGTCATTGCTTCCCTTGAAAACTGATGGGAATCATTTGTTGCAACGAGCACGCGTGTCCTCGCATTGATTCCTCTTGAGGCAGTCCCGGAGTCCCCCCATAGGAGTTCCCCCTATAGGAGCCCCAGACAGGAAGTCCTTCATAGGAGTCTCCCATTAGAGTCCCCTTAGGAGTTTCCCATACAAGTCGCCCACAGGAGTATTCAATAAGAGTCTTCCAGATTCGAGTTCCCCGCGGGAGTCCCACCATAGGGGTCCCCCATCAGAGTCCCCCCATAGGAGTCCCGCATCGCAGTCCTGCATAGGAGCCCCCGCAGCAGCTCCCTTCACGAATCCCACAGATGCCCCCCGAAAGTCGGCCCATAGAAATCCTCCATGGGAGGTCTTCATAAGACTCCCCCATGGGAGTCCGCCAGAGGGGGGCCCATGGGAGTCCCCCACAGGAGCCCCCTATAGGAGCCTGCGGGGAGCCCCCCACGGGAGCCCCCTTTAGGAGTCCCCCAAAGATGCCGCCCATAGGAGTTCCCCAGAAGAGTCGGCCCATAGAAATCCTCCATGGGAGGTCTCCATCAGACTCCCCCATGGGAGTCCGCCAGAGGGGGCCCCATGGGAGCCCCCCACAGGAGCCCCCTATGGAAGCCCCGCTGGAGCCCCCCACAGGAGCCCCCTATAGCGCGGCCGAGCGCGGCCGAACCCTGGCCGGTCAACCCCGAGAAATGGTCTGAAGCACCCGGGTCCGGGGTTGCACAAGATAACTCGTGCGTCGCTGGATGGCTGGGGGCGCCGTCGAGCAGCCCGGGGTCCTGGACATCGTGCTTTGTCTGAGTCTTCGTGAGCCTCGGGCCAGTTCCCCAGGGCAGTGCGGGACGCATCGCGCAGCTGCCAGCGCTGCCAGGGCCATGGGGGGATAGTCGCCGTCAAGATGTGCGACAACAGCAAAGACCGCATGCCGATGATAATAAAGGGACCCCCCCCCTTCAGTGTTTAGAGTTGATTATCGTCGCCCTATGCAAAATTCAAATTGGGCGGCGAGCGCTGAGGCCGAACTTCATTATCACCTCGAAACGCTTTGTTGAGATAGCAACATCAAGCGATGTTGCTATCCCCGCGCGCGCCTGAACTTTTTTATCTCTGGGGTTGATTATCCATGGAAATGGGGGCACATGAGCTACCCTACATGAGCACTTAAAAAAATCAATTTGCATAAAGCGCTTGTAAATTAAAATTGATAGATTTGGAACTTTCCATTTTTCCGTTCTTCTTCTCTTCTTATTATTATCTTCATTATTATTATAGTTTCCTGTTCTTCTTTCATATTTCTATATGTCCTCACGCTCGCCTGAACTTTTTTTATCCCTGGGGTTGATTTTCCATGGAACATGAAGCACATGAGCCTACACGAGCACTTAAAAAAATGAGTGTTCATCAAGCGCTTGTAAATTAAAAATGATAGATTTGGAACTTTGGATTTTTCCTTTCTTCGTCCTCTTCGTATTCTCCTCTTCTTCTTCTTCTTTCTTAGTACTATTCTACTGTATTCTTCTTCTTTTATATTTCTCTCTGTCCCCACGCTCGCCTGAACTTATTTATCTCCGGGGTTGATTATCCATGGAAATTGAGGCACATGAGCTACCCTACACGAGCACTTACAAAAAAAACAATTGTCACAAAGCGCTTGTAAATAAAATCTAATAGATTTGGAACTTTGGATTTTTTCTCCTCTCTGTCCTTCTCCTCCTCCCATCATTTCTTTTATGATATTCTTTATTATTTGTATTTTTCTTTTTTATATATAGCTTCCTCCATTCCAGCGAGATAAGCCATTGTTGAGGATATTTCTTTGAAAACTAAACGCCAAGGATGTCTCAAAACGTGCTCGGCTTGGTCTCCTCTTGATCATCTCTTACTTCGAGATGATGCTGAGGTCTGCTGGGCTACTTTTATTATCTCTCCCTGAACTCCGAACTTTATTACCCCCTAGTGTTTATTCTCACGGGCATGAGGTTAGCAGTAACAACGTTCTCACAGCATACTCGCTGTCGCTTTGGTTGGTCCGCGCCCCCCCGCCAGCCCAATTCAGGCTGGCTCGCGCCAGTCACGCCTGCCCAATCTTCCCAGGCCCGCGCCGGCCGCCCCAAATAGCGCGCCAAATACGTGCGTCTGAAGCCACAAGGTTCTCGTGGCCTTGCCTCTACTCCTTATCCCCCTCCCCCTCTTCCTCCCCCTCCTCTTCCCCCTCCTCTTCCTCCCTCCTCCTTGCCAGACAGTCAGGCTCAAGGTCAATGTTCGCGTTGCGCTCCGTGCCCGGGCGCGGGCGGGCACGGCTTGCGCTGCCAGCTTCAGCTGTGGACTTTCTCTGCGCACCTTCCGCTGCAATCCGGAGGGTCGTCGTTGTGGCCCCGACGATTGCGCGCCCGCATTCCGCGGCCATCAGAATTGGGGCAAGTCCGCTCCTGCGCGCGCTGGCCGCGCGCATCCGCGCGGTAGATCGCGCGGCGCGTCGGGGCGACGCGGGGTGCGAGTGCAGCAGCGGCGCGCGCCGTTGCAGCGGCCCGCGCCGCAGTGGGTTGCGCCGCCGGAAATCCGAACGCGGCCGCGGATAGCGCCGCTGGAATGGCGGCGGGTGCACGGAAAGCACCGCTGGAGTCGCGAACGCGGCAGAGGCGACCGCCGCTGGGCGCGCGGAAGGTGCAGGGGAGGTCACCGCTTCAGGCGTGGACGGAGCGACAGATATTGCCGTTGGACCGTCGAGCGTGGCAGTGCATTCCACCAGTTGAGCTGCGCGCGCAGCAGCTTGTCAGTATTCCTGTAATCACATGGGAATTGTTCCGCGCGTGGGTTTCCTCGACGCCTGATGGGCAAGTGTGCGATCGCTGCTGTCGGGGAGACGGGGGCGTTGGCCGCTGGTGGGCCGGGGCCGCAGCGCGCCTGCGGCCGCGATCGCCCGCCCCTGCCCTGTTTTAGTGATGCCGCCAAGGGCCCCCTCCCCGACAAACGCGGCGGCGGCCTCGGGGGCCGCGGCCGTTGGCCCCTCGGGGGGCTGCGGCGCCGAGGCGCCCTTTACAACCGCCAAGCGCGCACCTTCAGCGCCCCCAGTCAAGGAGACGCTCGAGGACATCCAGCGCCTGAGGGGGTTTCTGAGCTCTCAGACACTAGGGTCTGGATCGCAGGATGGCCCCGCCACCGCGCTGTCCCCAAACGTGGAGGCCCTTGATGCCATCAGTGCGCTTTAAGAGAAGATGGACCGCATGGCCTTGAAGTCCGACCTCGAGGATTCCAAAAAGCAGTTCAACGAGGAGCTCAAGGTCAGCGTCCCCGAAGCTGTAAACCCCTGTAGAAACTCCGCAACGAGCTGGGCACTCGCGTCGCCAAGCTGGAGTCCGAGCCGTGCGTCCCAGACATCACAAACAGCGTCATCAAGGACATGCAGAAACATGTCACTCGTTGTGGCCCTGCTGGACGTCGCGTTGCATGCGTCGGATGGCCCGATGAAGTTGGCGCTGATGAGCGCACTGCCAAGATGGAGGCTTTTCTCGAAGACCATTTCAATACGTTTCGACCCATGGTTTTTGAGAATGAGTACTACGGGCCGCACTCGGACAGGAAGTTGTCAACGGGGGTCTTGGGGTTGACTTCTCCAGCGTCCATGTGGCAAAGTCGTTCTTATCCACGGCTTCATCATCCATGGTTGAGCCTCGCATGGTCGACGCGAAACTGCTGACTAAGCCGGCCCGCATCGACTTCCAGCGCAAGCGGAATTACGCCATCCGCAAGGCCGAAGAGTTATCAAGGAATCCCCCGCCGCCAATGGCAAATATGTCAATATCGAGTGGAAGGCGCAGGACTCGCGCGCGCGCGCCGCGCGACTGCGAACGGCACCTCAGCCTTCGAGCAAGACGAGGATGACGCCACAGGCATGTTCTTGGAGCCATTTACGAACCTCGCGATCCCATATGGGGCTCACCGGGGCCGCTCCTCACAATGCCGCTTCGCCGAAAACATCGTTTCACGCTCACTGGCCCGCCCGCCACCCTGTGGCAGATGAGCGGCCCCAACAGTCGACGTCCCGGCGTCTCCGTCGCCGCGGCCCTCGTTCTGTTCATAGTTTACATCTTCGGCGGCGCGCGTGGCTATATTCTTCTGGCCGTCGACGGCCCCCTGGCGTCAGCTCGCGGGAATCCGAGCTAGAGTCGCCAGGCCTCGACGTGCATTTCTGCCGCGTTCGTGGACCTGCGCGTTTTTTTGACGCGCCATGCTGAACTCTTTCATCGTCTCTTCCTGATTGGTTTCCCAGACATTGTCGCTATCGCCGAAGCGCGGCTGGTTCAGAGTGTCGTGAGCCTTACCTTGCCGGGCTATTGTGTCATCTCCACGCTGGACTGGCGCGGCGGTCGTCAAGGTGGCGATATCTCGTTTTTCGCTAAGGAGTCGCTTTCCAACAGCATTGTCCATATAGCTGACCCCGCTGAATGTGAACGTTCTTGGCAGATTGATCATGCCAGTCACGGACCTTTGCTCGTTGATCTCTGGCACCGCCCGCCTGACTTGGGAGAGACCGCTCCGATGTAATCATTTGAGCGCGACTTGCATCAACACCGCAGCCTCGCAGTTGGCACTGCGGTCATTGGCGACGTCAACTTCCATCGCGCACCTTGGCTTCATTTATCAAATGGGAGCTCCCGGGAAGGTAAAGAGTTATTTACAGTCTGTTCGAACACTGGTTTATTTGAAGAGGCGGGCAAGCCAACGCGGGGCAAGCATTTGCTCGACCTCGTTCTGACAGACATCATTTCGAGAGTTGCGCGCGGAGCTCTTCCCCTCATCGCTGATCACAACATCGCGCGCGTTGCGATCGCCATGCCTGTTTCTCGCGCCGCACCTACTGCCCGGGAGCATTGGGTGTTCAAGCAGGCGGACTGGCATGGTCTTCGCATGGCTCTTCGAGACGTCGATTGGCGAGGCTTCTTCTCGAATTGTGATCCGTCTAGTGCGGCTGAGAAGCGTGCGGCTTTCCTTTTGCGCACAGCAGATGACTTCATTCAAAAGTTCACTAGGTACACGCGGAAGTCAACGCATCCGCGGCTCAATGAACTTTGTTTCCATCTGATTGACGAGAAGCCCCGCGCCTATGGCAGGTCAGACTACGAGGAGCGACAAAGAGCATGCTCTGCTGGATTATTGCGTGAATACCAAGAACGCGCAGCCCGCGCTCCTCAACGTATTTTGGACATGCGGCATACGGCCTTTTAGCAAAGAGTGGCGGTCTTTATCGGATTACATGATGCTTCGGGCGGGTAACTCTCACGCGTCGATGCCTCCATTGTTGTGCGCATCTGGCGCTTGGGCATTGGAGCCAAAGGACAAAGCGGACCTGTTCGCAACCACTTTCCAAGACAAGTTTGGCCTCCCACTCCCTCAGTCGAACGATTTCTCAGAGACCTCCGCGCCCATGGGCCAGCTCATGGCAAATTTGGCCCCTGTCCGCCGGCGTAGCGCGTTGCGTGTTCTTCGGGGTCTTCGTCAGGATTCTGGCACTGGGCCCGACGCTGTGCCCGCGCGCCTTTTTTGAAGAGGTGCGCCACGGAGTTGGCAACTCCAGTTGCTTCGCTTACCGGGTGGATTTTACAGCGCGGCTCCTGGCCCTCGCCATGGAAAGTGCATTGTCTTCTTCCTTTATCCAAACGCAAGGCCCGGTCCATTGCTACAGACTACCGCGGCATACATCGAACATCGCAGAGCAGCAAAGCAGTGGGACGGATTTGTGACAAGATGTTGCTACCTTTTTTAGAATCTACGCATGCATGCGGTTGCCGCCAGTTCCCATATCACTGAGGCCGCAGTTATTGCGGCGCCCGTATGCATGCAGTTTGTCATTGGGTCTGGGCAGTTGGCAACGGACGCCGGGCAGCCATCTATTGCTCAGATGTGTCCGGCGCCTTCGAGAGGGCGTGCTCTGCAAGGCTTCTTGCGAAACTCAAGGACATTGGAATTCCCGAGAAGCTCGTCGGCGTCATTGCTGCGTGGTTGGGGCCCCGCACGGCGAAAGCGCGCGTCGACGGCGCGTTCTCGGACCTTTTCGTTTTAGAGGACATGGCGTTCCAAGGCACTGCTCTGGGCCTTCCCTTCTGGGATGTCTTTTACGCAAATGCCAGACTGTCTACCGCGAGCGCCGGTTTCGAGGAATGCGTTTTCGCAGACGATCTGAATTGTTGGAGGGTGTTCAACGGTGCGTCACGCGATGCAGATATTCTTCAAGCGCGCCACGCGCGCCAAGTTTCGCTGCGCGCGCGGGGGGCTGCCAACTAAGTGCTTTTCGAGCTAGAGAAAGAGAGCGCACGCATAGTGGACAAGGTCCGGCCGCGCGGAGACAACTTCGAGGTTTTGGGCGTCGAGTTCGATCCTCAGCTTTCCATGTTCTACCCCGCCCTGAGGATCTCCACAGAAGCACCCTGGAGATTGAAAGCGCTGCTCCGGACGGGCCGCTTCTACTCCGCCATGTACATGGCCCGCCTTTACAAGTGGCACGTGCTTTCTTTCATCGAAGGCGCTACCAGCGCGATCTTCCACGCCACAGACGAAGTCCTGAAGATGATTGACGACGTCCAGACTGAATTCCTTGACCATATGTCTCTGACAGACGAGGAAGCGTTCTGCGAATTCAACTTGGCTCCCTGAAAATGAGACGCGGCACTTTTATTATTGTCCCTCTGTTTAAGATTTCTTGCGGCAATGATCCCCCTGCTCTCTCCTCCTTTTGCCCCCTGGCCTCTGGGGCTCTCGAACGGCGCGGTTTCGCCGCAAACCGGCGCTTTCGCAGCAGAGCTTTGAGAGACCCCATTGAGCCAGGCCATCATGCGATTCGCCAACGATCGATTTTCGGCATGGTTCGTGTTTTAATCACCTTCTGGAGCGAGTGGTTAACTGCCGGTCTGTGACGGCATTCCAGAGACTTCTAAACAAGGAAGCTAAGCATGCCGCATCTTCTCGCGCCTGCGCGTGGCCGTTGACGCACTCGCCACGCAACCGCGCTCAGCAGCGAACTGGAGCGAATCGGCTTGAGGGTTTGTTAGCAGAACAAAGTGGGCCCTTTTGTCCGCGACCGTGACGCGTCTTTTGAAGCTTGCGGCCGGGGGCTCGCCAGATGGAGCGCGGACGACTGCGGTGCTGTGTCGCGGGGGGCCCCTGGTCGCAAGAACCTGTGCCGCGTCTTCGGTGTGTCTCCAAGACTGCGAACCTGCATCCCAGGCCAAGGAAAAGTTTCTGCGTGCCGCTGTGGGCCCCTTTCTCGCCCGAGGTCCAACGACATGCTCAGCTCCTCATGAGAGACGCGTCGAGCGAGTGGGGGCAATTTCGAGTCGTTTCCGAATTTGAGCATCTTGGATGCATCATTGGTCCATCGACTACCGCACATGCTCAGTGGGCGCCTGTGGTACAGAAGTACAAAGGACGCACGAGTGCCATTTCTCGCGCGGGAGCGGACGCGGCCGCCTGCTGCGCGCTGTATCGCGAGCGTGCTGTCAGCGTCTTGCAGTGCAAAATTCAGTTGCACGAGCTCCCGAAGGAAGAGGTAGGTGGCCGACGAGCGACACATTTTGACCCGCCTTTTCAGAGCCCCAGGCGCCCGGTTTCATTGAGATGTTTTTTTTTCGACCTCCCCGCGCTCGGGGGGCCCCCGACTCCGCCGCTGCGGAACGTGGCCCCGGCCGCAAGGATGCGCGCAGCGCTCGAGATTTAGCGGCCCGGCGATCGCCGGGCCCGCTGCTGCAGGCGGAGGCGGAGGAGCACCTCCCGATGGCGCAGTGGGCGGGGACGGGAGGTGGCACTAGGCCGTGGCCGAATTTCTGGATCGAGCCGCCTCTCGCCTGGAACCTGCGAGTGGCGGCGGAGGCCTCAGCGGAGCTGAATGCCGCGACTGCCTCCCCCACTATGTACGATGCTCTGGATTCCTTGCCCTTGTTGGGTCCGTGTCGGGCACGGGGGTGGACCCTTCCTTGCCCCGACGGTTGGTCATCGTTGATCCCTCGCTTGTGAGTCTTCGACAGTTAGTGATGGTTTTCCACCTCCACCGTCTCTCCCTCATCGGGCAAGGAGACGGCGTGGTCATTGGTGTCCGAATGCCGCTGGCTCGCGTGTATTCGCGAAGGCGGCGGCATTCGCGGCCGACCCTCCGTCGGGGGAGTGAGGCCGCAGTTTGCGACGTAGGCAGAGCAGGCAGGTGTCGGCGATGACGACGAACCCCCTCTCGACGCTGCGCCTCCCCCTTCTCTCCCTCCCCCTCCAGGGCCCCAGGTCGACGCGAAGCGATTCCGACATTTCGGGGGGGACCCCCTGGGACTAATCTGCTTTCGCAAATAAAGTGAACGACTCCCTTTTCTAACGGAACCACAACGAGCAGATTTGACATCAGATGCCCTGCCCATGGTCGTCGTTCTGAGGTCTGGGGCGTCGACGACCTTGTGCTCTTGCTTTCCTCGTCTTCGCTCTCCAGTCCTCGTCTTCCCGTCCTCTTCTCGTCGTCCTCCTCTTCCCGCCTCCTCTCCTAGTCCTCGTCTTTTTCCTAGTCATATCTTCTCGTCCATCGTTCCTCTCCTCCTCTGCTTGTCCTCGTCGTCCATCCTCGTCTTTCTCACATCCTCTTCCTCCTGTCTTATTCGCTCATCATTCTTCTCCTCTCGCTCCATGTTCGCCCCCCCCGACGTCTTGCCCCCCCCCCCTCCCCTCTCGCGTCATTGCCGTCTCCCTCATCTCTCTCCTCTTCAGAGGTTGACAAGACCAAGCGAAATCATTGTCAGGGGCTCATTATACCGTCGTCGCAATCGTCACCCTATTACATCATCGCCGTTTTTGTCGGTCCGAGCAGGATCGGAGATCGCATCTCCGCGGCAACGGCGTCTGCTGATTTGGTGGCGGGTTGGGGGGGGGGGGGGGGGGGGGGGGGCGCGGCGGCGGGGGTCGCTTTGGCCAGCTACCATGGCAGACGACCACACCAAAATCATCAAAAGAAGCATCGCGTACCGTGCTCGATTCAGGGTTGAGTCGAAGAAGGTCGTGGCGCCGTTTCAGATTGCGCCTCGTCCTCAGAACCGCGGCGGCGATCCAGTGAAATCGTTGCGTACGAACCAAATTATATATGACATCATGACGGATGGGTACGATCCCATAGATGCAAACAGCAACGGTGTGCTCGTGGAAGACAAACCCGCAGCGGCGGGGGGCAGCAATAGAGTCTTGCAAGACGACTTTGCGAAGAAGATCGTGGTAGATCCGGACATGGCCCTGCGTGACAAACTCTGCCAGCCAGCGAGTTATGGTAGTTTGTCGCACAGCCATCTGAATTGTTCTTTCCGCAACATCTTGGGCAACAAAAAAGGATGCGACGGCCCAGGGATTCGCGGTGGCGGGGCCGAGCAGGCCAAGTGTGATTGCAAGTGTTCGCCACTTTTGGACGATCAGGGAAACTACGATTTGGAGAAAGTGCGAGCTCACGATGGTGAGTGGGGTCTACAGTGCGAAGGCGGCCTGGAGTGGGAGATTCTGTCTTGGAGGATGGACGAAGAGGAGCCCGAAGCAGCTCTAGCAAGCAGCATCGCACTCAACAAGAAGAACGAAACTGCCATGACAACGGGCCACCTGGAGATCCTGTCGACCCTGGTGGGTTTGTGCAAACCAGGCCCAGACGGATGCGTGCCTTTCGAGCCAGTGAGGGACAGGCTCATCGATTTGTATGGGGCGGAGATCGACCATCCTGACTTCCTGCACCTATTCAAAGTAGCGTGTGATGCAGGAGGGGAGGGCAGTATTCACATGAAAGACTTGTTCTCGTTCACTGGTGTGTTCGTGAACCCGAAGATGCGCAAAGTGCGCATGGAGGCCTATGGCGTGATTGCGCCCTACCCTGAGGAGTTCCCCAAACTCAAGAACGCCTGCCTCAAGTGGGCTTGGAAGCAGCCGCCCACCAGAGGGTTTTGTCAGATCCCCCCCCCAGCATTGCGCACATATTCAACAAGGAATCGAGGTTCCAGATGTATGATTTCCTGAAGGAAGTAGAGGGTGCATTCCTGCAGCTGGGAAAAATGGCATCCGCGGTAGTGGAGGGGCCGACTTCGAGAAATTGCGGTGCAAGTGAATTGCGGAGGTGGAGGTCAATGTCATGGCAAAAATCCGCAGAGCTGCGCTATCTACCGCTGCCCCCCTGCTCGTCAGCATCGTCCTCTCCCCTTCTCCCCCTCGCACTTGCACTCCCCCCCTCCCCTCATCGTTCGTTTCCTCCACCTCTCCTCAAGAGTGGTTCTGTCCCTCACCTCCCTCACCTCCCCTCGTCGTTCGTTCTTCCTGCTCTTGCATGTTGCCCCCCCCCCCCCTCCCCCCCATTTCCGTCGCAAGCAGTTCCAGACCCCTCCGCTCCCATAGTGGGGCTGTCTGATTTTCGCGGCCCCGAAGAATCCCACCGACGGCAAGTCTGTCAGGGAGCAGCAGAACGCGATCGCAAAGGATTGCAGCTCATTCATCGCGACCAAGCTAGTGGAGTCGATACCATTGGGAAAAGCTGGGTTGACAAAGGCGGACATGCCTCAGTTATCGCGGGAGACGGAACTGATGCAGGGCGCGCGGAAATTGTGGGACGACCCGAATTTTCAGGGGCAATCGCTTTCCCCCGGACCGAAGGGCAAGAGCTCCGTGGCCACGGAGAGTCTGACGCCCAAGGTAATCAAGCAGGACGCAGAAGGGAGGGCTTTGACCGCGCGCGAGACAGTGTCTGCCGCAGCAGCGAGCGGGGGCAAAGTGGTGACCATTCCATGGCGCGAGTGGGCGCGCACTGCGTGCACCTTGGACAACGCGCAGATTGCCAAGCAGGTACTGGCGTTAGCCATGGCCGCGCACCACGACCACATGACGTGCAAAATCCCTATCGCGATGATCAAGAGCGGCAGTGCGATCAAGGCCGTGGCCACGACAGGCATTCCCGTTGGGCACTTGAAGGTGCCATTGTGGTTCAAGAAGGACGCGTCCATGGTCATGGAGGGGCCGGGCGTACTCATCCACCCGAAAGCCGCGTGCGCAGAGGTGTCGCGGGTGAAAGCCACCACCCCCGAGGAACAAGAAGCCGGCGTCGAAAGCGGGGAAGATGTGGTCGTGAGGATTCACGTGCAGCCTGAGCTCAAACTACCGAAGGAGAGTGACGGAGGGTTCGCATGGGACTCGAGGGACTTAGTCCACCCGTTCTGGTTCATGAGGAGGACGGACATGACGGGGCGAACGCCAGGTGAAGCGCAGATCGCGGCGAACGCCTCCGTGGTCATGGAGACGGTGAAACAAGTTTGGGCGAGTGATTATGTTCATCTGAAGACTGCCAAGGCCGAGGTGGATCCAATGGTGTCCACGTTTTCAGTGAAGCTGCCGTGCGTCGTCAGCACGACCGCAATCAAGGCGGGGCAGGAGGTTGTCGTACAATGGGACATCGTTCCCACGACGAAGAAACAAAAAGCCACGACGCAGCAGACAGCCTTCGACCAGATCGCGGCGTCCCAGAGGAAGAAGCCGAGGGGGGGATGGGGGTTAAGTCGGCTCAGGCGTCCCAGGTGAGGAAGAAGTGAGTAGGTCGGGTCTTGATCCGCGGTGGCGGAGCGATTCTCCACGCACCGGCGTTCCGAGGCAGAGAGCGCCGCGCGCAGACGCAATTTGTCGGGTCGTTCCGATCATTCCTCCTGCCCCCCTGCTCCTGCATCTCCTAGTGAACGACTGCTTGCTCTCCCTTCTGTCCTTGTCCGTTTCCTTCCTCCGCGCTGCCTTCCCTCTCCTGCGTCCCTGCCTTCCTAATTACTTCGGCCGCGTTCCTGCCTTCTCCGCTCTCCTCCTCCTGCCGTTTCCGCTCTGCCTTCCCTGCCCCATGCCCCCCGCCCTCCCCCTTTCTGCTTTCTGGCATCCTCCTGCCCTCCGCTCTCCTCCCTCCGCGCCCGTGTCTGCTCGAGCCCCTCTGTTCCATCTTCGTGGTGACGGAGCGGGGGGGTGGGGGCATGGCCAAGAAGGCGAGCCGCGTAAGCGTTTCGCCTAGTCCTTCGCTGAAGAGCGAACCGCGTGAGCCGCCACCTGCGCAGGTAGCGGGCCCCGGCCGCCCGAAAGCGAAACTGGCGCCTCGACCCAAGGCGAGCCCGCCAGCCGAGGCAGCGCGCCCGAGGGCGCAGCTCGCGCCGCGCACCGCGGTAGCGGAGAACGAGAAGAAGGACAAGCAGGACAAGAAGGGCCAGGGGAAGGAGAAGAAGCACAAGAAGGACAAGGAGAAGGAGAAGAAGCACAAGAAGGACGAGGGGGAGGAGAAATCCGCGGTAGCGGAGAAGGCCAAGAAGAAGAGGACGGACGGCAAGAAGGACAAGAAGGGGAGGAAGGACGAGGAGGAAGAGAAATCCGCGGTAGCGGAGAAGCGCGGGAAGCACAGGAAGGACAAGAAGCCGCAGGAGGGGCAGAAGCAGGAGGTGCAGAAGGCGCAGAAGCAGGCGCTCAAGGAGGCCCCGAAGGAGGCGCCGCAGGAGCGTCGCGGGAGCGTCCCACTGCTGGAGGCGGAGGAGCAGGCGCGGAAGAGGAAGGCGTTGAAGGCGGCGGCGCCGAAGGAGCCGGAGGAGGCGCGGAAGGAGGCGCCGAAGGTGCCGAAGGAGGAGGAATCCGCGGTAGCGGGGAATCTGTGCCCAGAATCCGCGCTTCGCAAGAAAGACAACGGAATCGATTCGGACTCGCGCACGTACACCTACAGCGACTCCGACTCGGAAGGGGGCCCCGCTGCAGCCCCGGCAGCAGCCAGCGGCGCCAGCGGCGCCGAGAAGCGCGCGGGGGGGCAGCAGCAGGCAGCGGCCTCAGCCGCATCAGCCAGTCAGCCGCGCAAGCCAGCCGCACCAGCCTCAGAAGAAGCCGCGGTTGCGGCGGCGTCTCCTCGCGATGGAGCCGCGGCGGCGAGGAAGCGGGGCAAGAGCAGCAGCTCCATCGGCAGTAGCACGGACCGCACTCGGACTGGTGCACTCGGACCGCCGCCTCGCAGCGACGACGAAGACGCGGGCGGGCCAGCTCGCCCCGCACAGCCGCGTCTCACCTGCTCGCAGACGGCCGCCCGTCTCGGAGCGCCTGTGCCCCCGCCAGCTCTGCAGGCGCAGCCCCACGAGCAATGGGGTGCGTACCACCGGCACTGGGCTGCGTACCACCAGCACTGGGGTGCTCACCACCGCGGTCGTGGAGGGGCCCCCTGCGGAGAGCTCCGCGGTCGCGGAGGGGTCTGCTGCGCGCGACGAGTTTGGCTTTGGACAGGCTCAGTGCGTGTACGTGGACGTTGCCGAAGGGGCCGACCTCCCTGAGATCGCGAGCGACCTGCGCCGCCAGGGTCCTCATATGCTCCTGGCGCGGTGCTCTGCAGTAGAGCAGAGGAAAGAGCTCCAAAGCATGCTGGCGCAGGGCCGCGCAGAGGGCCAGGGGCGCGCAGAGGGCGAGGGGCGCGCAGAGGTGCCCTTCCTCTGCGACTCGCAAGGGCCGTTCCTACTGGCAGGGCGGGATGGGTTCGTGTCAGAGGTGGGTGTGCAGCAGTTTCTGAACCTGCCTGGCGTCGGCCAGATTGCGATCGGCGAGTTTGCTTTGGCCGTGAGTATCCAGCAGATGGCGTCCATCAAGGTGGCCGTGGTCAGTCTGACCCCAGGTTGCCGTAGGCCCATCGACTCCGAGGTGGCGGAGAACTGGACGAAGGTCGTGGACTCCATGGCACGCAAGTCAGTTCGATTCGTGGCTGGCCACTTCGCTGACAAGATCGACGAGATCCTCGTTGCGACGCGCACATTTGTGCAGGTGAGAGCGCGCGCCACTCTGCATGTCCACGCTCACGCCGGGTCCCACGAGGCAACCGCTATGTTCATCCTGGGGCCTGTCGGCAGCGTGAAGGAGCGGCTGGAGGGCGGTGGCTACAGTATCACCCGTGGTGACGGGGACGCGGCCTTGCCCGCTGCAGTCGAAAAGGCGATCGACCACGCGCAGAGGGTGGTTGACGAGCGTGCGCACAAGGGCGAGGAGGGGGCGGACAGATCGCGAGGCTGGCCCACCATCCAGATGTCGAAGGAGAAGCAGCCGCACCACGTCGCAGACCACACGAAAAATATTGTGATCTTTTTCGGCTCCACTGCGTCCCGCCGCACAAAAGGGAAGGGCAAGAAGCGCGAGGACAATCGCGAGGTGCGCGCGGAGAAGTGGTGTCAGAAAACTGGCAGGCAGCAGTGGTGGAGCAGATGAGGTAGCGGGTAGGGCTCTGGCGCACCCGCGGTTGCGGGGGAAGTCTGATTAGGTAATTACCCGCGGTCGCGGTGAAGTACGTAGCAGTCTCTGCGCAGTCACCCGCGGTCGCGGGGCTTCGGCGGACGCGCGCGCGCGCTCTTCGGTGCGCAGAAACAGTGGAGCAGGACAGTTGGGAGGGATTGGCCTAATCTTACTCCTCCTCACCACTCTTACTCGTGCTCCCACCCTTACTCTTACTCTTACTCCTCCTCACCACTCCTACTCCTACTCGTCTTTTACTCGTGCGCTTACTGTTACTCCCACTCCCACTCTGACTCTCACTCTTACTCTGACTCTTACTCGTACGCTTACTCTTACTCTTACTCTGGGTCTTACTCTTACTCGGACTCGTACTCTTACTCTTACTCGTACTCTTACCTTTAGTTTTTACTCTTACTCGTACTCTTACTCGTACCCTTACTAGTACTCTTACTCTTACTCTTACTCGTACTCTTACATTTACTCTTGCTCGTACTCGTACTCTTACTCTTACTCTTACTCTGACTCTTACTCGTACGCTTACTCTTACTCTTAACTACTCTGAGTCTCACTCTTACTCTTACTCGTACTCGTACTCGTACTCTTACCAGAGCGCTTTTTCAGCTCGAGTCTTACATATCGCACATGGCGGGCTTGTTCCCGCGAGGGGAAGCAACAATCTCACATTACGACGATGAGGAAACGCTTGCCGCCCGAGATAGGGAGGCCTTCATTCGGGTTGCTGTTGTCCATGCTCGGACTTGTTCGTGGGCTTGGCGGATGGCGCCGCGATATCGGGACGTGTTCGGCCTCGTCCTCTCAACCCTATTCCCGGGAGGATTCGTTATTCCCGATTGGGGTCGAGTACTGTGGCGGTACGGAGTGGCGAATGCTATCCTGGGCCCAGATTACGTTGATGACACAGACTACGGCGACGCCGATGCCTGAGGCGGCGGGGACGACGCGGCGGCGGCGGCGGCGACGGACGATTCTGTTCTCCTCCTACGCAGCCATGTGGGCCCAAGAGCCACTTCTCGCGGGTGGCGCCAACGAGGCCCGCGCGGAGCTCGCCAGAGTCCACGACAAACGAACCAACACCCGGGGCCCCAGGGCCCGCTCGGCAAGGCGCCGCCCCTGGGCTGGGCCGCCCGACGGTTTGGCGACCTGGGCCGAGAGCCCCGAAGAAGACGCGATGGCGGAGCCACGGCCTGCAGGGCTTGGCATCCCGCCAGGGCTGGAGCCAGCCGCGGCGGCGGCGGGAGGTGGTGCTCCAGCCGCGGTGGCGGCGGGAGGTGGTGCTCAAGCCGCGGTGGCGGCGACGCGAGCAGACCTGGGCGCGCTTCCCGTGACGCAGCCGTTCAAGTTGAACAACACCGCTCTGAAGTGGCTCAGGGGCACCTCAGAGAACCCTGCAGGCTTTCCAACAACGCGCCTGGTCGACATCACCGACGCGGACTCTATGCCCATAGGAGTGCTCGACCGCACCTCGGGAATGGCATACAGTTTCAGGGGGGGGGCGGAGAGACGCAGCCATGGTCATGGCGGCAAATGTTGGCAGCCTCCAAACCAGAGGTGAAGGACAGGGTTCTGGGATCTGATCCCTCGGTGGGCGTCGCGCGCATCACGTGCGAGGCCATCGACGGGCGCGACCACAAGCGCTGGCACGCCGCGCGTGCCATGGGAAGGTCTTTCGCCGAAGGAGCTCCCGTTCCGATCTGGGACTTCCACGTGTACCGCACGGACAACGTCGTCACGAGAGTCCACACCAGCCTCGCGAACAACAAAGTGGAGGTAGCCACTCTCGACAGTGGCCTCGTCCTGCCTGGCCCGCCAAGGGCGGGGAAAGGCAATTCGGACGGCAAAGGCGCGTACAGGAACAAGACGACAGGGAACTACCAGCAGTCCTACCGCGGCACTGGCTCAGGGATCCGCGGTGGCGGAGTTGGGCCAGCCCCTCAGGGATCCGCGGTGGCGGAGTTGGGCCAGCCAGAGGCACCCCCGCAGGCCGACGCTTCGGGGCCTCCCTCGCGCGCCGCTGCAGGAGAGGGGGCTCAGCAGGCAGCCTCGTGGGAGGCGGGGGCGGCCTGGTGGAAGGCGAAGGCGGCCTGGTGGGAGGCGAAGCAGGAGCCCGCCTCGCGCGCGGGCGGCGCGTGGAGCGGCGCAGATTGGTGGAGCAGCGAGCGGAAGACAGCGGCGGAGCAAGAGCCCGCCTGGTCCCGCGGCGGAGACTGACAGGACAGCGGCCATGGCAATGGCGGCGGTGGCTCGACCGCCAGCGGCAGCGCCGGCGGTTCCGCCGCGGCGGCTTCCACGGAGGAGCGGGCGAAGTGGAAGGAGCGGGGGTGGCGGCAGTGAGCGTATACTCCGCGGTGGCGGCGTCGTAGAAGCACTCGCGGTGGCGAGGGCCGTGTCCGAGCATCCGTGCGAGGGCGTCAAGCGCGGCGCGAAAAAATGCTCTGTTTCCTCTTCCTGCGCTTCACTTTCTCCCCCTCCTCTTCGCGTTCCTCTCTCTCGACGTGTGATTTTCATGCAGTCGCCCTCTGCCTCGACGCCCGCCTCTCCCCTCCGCGCCCCCCTTGTCCGCCGGGCGGCGCCGAATTATCCCGGAAGGGCTCCGGAGGCCTCCCCCTGACAACCATCGCCTGGCGATGGTGGTCATCGTCTTGGGGTGACATGCATCGCCTGGCGATGGTTGTCATGCCCCGGGGGGTGACAGCCATCGCCTGGCGATGGTTGTCACCGTCTTGGGGTGACAAGCATCGCCTGGCGATGGCTGTCACACGGTGTCCTTCCGTCGGCTCCCCGCAGTGGCTCGAGCTGGATCCACGGTGGCGGAGACTCGCGACATTTTCGCGGTTGCGGATTTCCCCGGGCGCGTCTGCGCGGTTGCGGAGCAGCCTCGAAAATTGCAGGGTTCGCTCTTCCAAAGTTCAAGCCCCTCGAGTTTCAGTTCGGTCAGGTTCACGTGCGCGGGGGCCACAGCGGCAAGTTTTCGCCTCTCACCTCGAAGGTCGTTCGCTCTAAGAACTCCTCGGTGGAGGAGAGGTTTGTGAAGTTGGCTTTCACAGACCAGTGGCTGATCGGCCTCGCAACGGGCTCGACGAAGTACGCCCAGACTTCGTTTGGGCGCACCTCGTTACTCGCCGACCTGCGCACCCACGTGGAGAAGCTCTGCGACGGCGAAGAAGCGCCGGAGTCGCCAGACGGCCAAGAGGTGGAGGTCCAGGGGGAAGACTACGACCCGATGGGCGAGATCGACCAGAACGGCGGGGCCGACGCAGAGCGCACCAAGGTGTCAGGAGTGCAGGGTGCCAAGCGAACCCGCTACTACAATAACCACGTGAAGAACACCGTGGTCACGGTGAGCATGCCCGAGCGGTGCCCCGAGCAGGATCCTCTCTGCCAGGAGGTCCGCAAGATCAAGCTCTTCATCGAGGATCGCAAGCAGATTTGGCTCCATTTCAATGATCTGAACTGGGCGGTGAGGTACTTATACGTGCAGAACATGCTGAAGGGCGTTCCGATGGTTTCTCCAGACTCGGCGGGGCCAGGCGGCGCTTCAGGCGGCGCTTAGAGACGCCATGGCAATGGTGTTCCCTGCGCTCGCAACGGGGCTCGGGAGATCAGGGGGGTCTCCGAACAGGCCACCAAGGACGGCAAGTCATTCCTAGAAAACGTCAGTGCGTGACTCAGGGTTTCAAGAGTCCTCCACTTGGCTCCATGGTCATGGAGGGCTGGGGTTGCCACAAGCAGGACGTTTTAGTACGCAGTGACACATGGCTTGCCCCTTGTAGTTCCCGCGGTAACAGACACAGCTCGCATGCCTCATCCGAAGCGCGCGCGATGAAAAGACGCCTCCCTTGCATCATCTTCCTCCGCATCCTTTCGGCCGCCGCCCCCATTTCGCCCCCTCGTAATGAGTCATTCCCCCTCTTATCTTACCTGTACTGTCACTCTCGCTCTCGCTCCCACTCTCGCCCTCGCACTCACTCTTACTTGTACTAGTACTCGTGCTCTTACTCGTGCTTACTCTTACTCCTACTCGTACTCTTTCTCTTCCTCTTACGCTTACTCTTACTCTTACTATTACTCACCATGCGCTTATTATTTCTCCGAGCCCTGCTCTTACTCATGCTCCTACTCTTACTCGTCCACCTCTTACTTTTGCTCTTGCTCTTGCTCCTCTTGCTCGACTCCAACGCCGTTCATGCTTGAAAGCCGCGCGCTGTGCAGGCTCAGAGTTTCCACTGGGGCGCGATTTCGCTGCGTTGGCGGCGCAACTCGCGGTGGCGAGGCGCGCCTCGGCGAGCGCGCATGTCCGAGCAGGCTGACCAGCCCGCCGTTGAAACGGTAGCAAAGTATATTGGGGAATTCCGCGTGATTGACGAATTTGGGAAAATCTTCAAGGCCAAATGGGAGCAGAAACCTTCGATCCCGACGAAGCGCCCAGCTGGGGTACACGGCTTGGCTTCCTGTTACTTTTGCGACTCACAGGAGTGGGCGCCTGGTCTCCGTTTGCACGTGTGCGCCGCTACTCCGTGCTCGGCCAAATACCCCGCATCTACATATGGGTTTCGCCTGTCCCCTCCGAACCACGTGCGACTACTCGATGCACCACCTGTGGCGGGGTCGGCACCTGGAGCGGGCGCGGCGCCACCGGCCTCCGCGGTAGCGGAGTTGGCGCCCGAAGCAGCAGCGGCTCCGCCACCCCCAGTGGCGGCACCTCTGGCACCCCCAGTGGCGCCCGAAGCGCCAACGCCAGCAGCGCAGCAGCCAGCGCCAGCGGCGGCGCCTCCGCCAGAACCGAAGCCACCTCTGCCACCCCCAGTGGCGGCACCTCCGCCACAACCGCCAGTGGCGGCACCTCCGCCAGAACCGAAGCCACCTCTGCCACCCCCCAGTGGCGGCACCTCTGCCACCCCCAGTGGCGGAGGAGGCGCCACCTCCGCCACAACCGCAGCCATCTCTGCCACCCCCAGTGGCGGACTTAGCAGCGGTGGCTCCCGCGCCGCCGCCTGCTGTTGCGTCCTCATCCGCAGAAGTCGTCGCGCCGCCTGACAGGGCCGCGTTGTTGTTCATGCCCTGTGCCGCGCCTAGGCCACCAGAAGCGGCGGCAGCGGTCGCGCCAGCGAAGGTCCCTCGGGGTGCGACATCGATGTCATCAACGTGGAAGACGCGGACCCCGTCGAGAATCTTGTCGCAGCCAGGGGGCTGTACAACCAGAGGGCGGCAGCAGAGTTGAATAGGTTCGCAATTGCTATGGAAGAGCCCCGCGGATACATCGGAATCGCCATGTTCGTGATTTTTGCGTTGCGGTATCGCGTGCGCGTCTTTCTTTGGTACGGGGACACATGTGAAGATGCATTGCTCAAGTATGATCCGTGGGCCAATGATGCTGTGAGTGCGGTTGCAAAATGCCATGCTGTCTCCTGTGCGTTTCGAGATGATGGCTCAGTCCGTGGGTTGGATGACGAGGCCCTGCGAACCAACCATTGGGTGGCGGGTTTCCCGCTCGATGGTGGCGGTGCCCCTGCTGGCGCCAGCCTGGCCGACAGCATGTGCGAGGAGACCCGCTTTTTCTATGCGCAGTACCTGTCGCACTCCGTGCAGCTCGTGGCAACAGTTACGGATGGAGATTGTGGCATCGACGTGATGTGTTCCATGCTCGGCTGGAACCGCAGCAGCGTGAACCGGGCCGCTCTGCGTTGCGACCTGTGCGCCTACATTCTCGAGCACGCGGGCAATCGAGCTTTCGTGGCGATGTTGGGGCACACGGGAGAGATCGATAACCATTTGGGGCTCTACGAGTTAGATGCCGCGGGCGCGGCGTTGGTCGCTGCGCGCCCCGCGGAGCATCGCCATGGCGATGGCGGCGCAGAGGGCGCCCTGTTAGAGGTGCCGCAGCAAGCAGAGAGGCACTACAGCGAAGAGGAGGTGCTGGCCCTGAGGTGGAAATTTGAGCTGCGCACGGCGGGGCGGGAGATCATTGTCGGCATGCTCAAGCGCCTGCCCGATGAGTGCGTGAATGCCATGGTTCGCGAGTACACGACCCGAGGTGACGGGGAGGCGAAGACGCAAAAAAAAATTGCGCCGACGTTCTTGTTGGGCCGCGACGCACCCCTCGCTAAGAAGCACAAGGCCGCGGAATACTTCCTAGCAGGGCCCTTGGACGGAAAGACCACTTCTCAATTGCAGCGCGGCAGTTTCCCGAAAGGTCTGTTCAAGGCGTTTGCCACAGAGCACCCCGCCGTCGCCCAGGCCACCGGTCTAGCCGTGCCCCAGGGGAAAAAGTCCCCTTTGTTCAGAAAGAAAAAAAAAAGCCTTGGATCGAGTACAAGCGAGTATTGAGAATATACCAGCGCGCAGTGCAACAGTTCCTGACATCCGCGGTGGCGGAGCGCGCTGTCGTCTCTACGGTCGCCTGCAAGCAGGCGGGAGCCCGGGAGGGCTGGCAGTACAGAAAAGGGACCGACCGTACAGTTCGGGACCACAAGCGACGTAGAAGCGCGGGCGCTGGCAGACACAAGGCGCGCGCAGCGTTGCGGTAACAATTGGCCGAGTGGTACAGCATCATGCGGCACAGCGTTGACGTGAAGGTCATGTGCCGCTTCCCAAAGAAAGTCCTGTTGACGAAAGCGCTGCAACTACAGGAAGAGTATTATGTGGCCCACTTAAAAAAGAAGACGGCACCTCAGACCGTGCAGATCAACGGTAGGTGGTTGGCTGGCTTCATGAGGGAGTACCGGATTTCCTCGCGGAAGCCGAATCGTAAATTCAAAGTGCCGCGCGTGGTCTTGGCGGAACGCCTGTCTATTTTCTGGGTCATCGTGTCGAGACTACGGAAGATGGTCATGCAGCATCATGGGTACGACCCAGAAATGCGGAACGTCGGCCAATCTCCATTTCACATGAACGAGGCGGGAAGCTGCGAGTGGAACACGCTTACACTGACGAACGCGGTCACAGCACCCTTGATCGAAAACCATGCGGCGACGAGGGAGCGCTGGAGCTTGAATTCGGTCACGGATTCTTGCCGAGAAAGGGTTATGCGAGAAGTGCCAGGGTGCGAGTTGATGTTCAAGGCAGAGGGTAAACAGCTGGAGGGCAAATTGAAAGCATTCGCGGAATCCAGACATGCGCCCTTCAAGTTCTCCGTGGTGACGGGGCCGAGCGGATCGTACCGAGAGCACGACATCCTCAATCATTTGGCTCCGCCGTGTGCCGCAGTGGGCCCTCCCTTCTGCCCCCCCCATCCTGTCTTCTCCCTCCCCCCTCCAATCTGCCCACCTCCCTCCTCTCCCCCCCTCCCACATGCCCTCCACCTCACTGAAACGAACCAGCCCCCCTCAACCTGTGCCCACCTGCGCCGCCAAGTGCCCCCGCGATGGGGCTGTCGGATTTCCTCGAGAAGTGGTTGTTACCGTGGGGCCCTGGCAGACGGTGGGAGTTGTTTCTATTAGATGCGTACGCCCCTGGTCTCACTGATAATGTGCAACGCTTGTGCTGGACCCGCGGCTACATCTGCGTGACCCACGGTGGTGGGGCTTCTATGATCTGCCAAACAAATGATACCGACCTGCATTTGCACATTCGCAAAGGTTCATTGAACTGCAAACGGCCAGGATGGTCGAGAAAGCGCGAATCAGTGGCGGCGGCATGGTGGATCTGACGAAAGAGGAGAACATCGATATCATGGCACAGGTCATTTCCAATTGGGCTCTCCATACGCAAGCATGTAAGGGATACAAACTCACGGGCACAACGGTCGCCTTGGACGGTTCTGAAGATGATCAAATATGCAGAGAGGCCAAAGACTTCTGGGATGAAATGGGCATGCGAAGCCGCATTGACTCCGCGGTGGCGGAAGTTGCGGAGAAGCACGCTGCTGGTCTTTTGCCTTGGAACTACAAGACTGTGCAGTCGCTCATCGCGCCGTACCCTCGCAGGGGTCACCTAGATGAGGTGAAAATTGGCCAGGAAGACGAAGCCACCGCGGACCCAGATAGAGTCCCTTGGGAAACGGACGAGGCCCGAAAGGAGGAGGGGGAGGAGGACGAGCGCGCCGCAAAAGCGGACGACGGCGCCGACGATCAGGACGACGGCGCCGACGACGAGGGCACCGAGGAGGTGCTGGATTTCGACGCGGCAGACTGGGTGGATCCAATTGAAGCTGCGAGCGCTTTTGCGAAGACCGGAGGTGCTCCGAACAGCCATGGTGATGGCGACAAAGAGGAGAGGGCCGCGCATGGCATGTCTTTGGACGACCAGCAGGCGGAACGTGTGATTCAGGAGTCGTCCAGGATGAGATCTTTACAGGAGGCCCTACATATATTTCGCAACATGCACACTCAGGTGGGTGCGTCTCTTGCTTCCACTGTGACGTCAGTTCTGCACAGGGAAACCAAGCGGCACAAGGCGCTCTCCCAGGAGGACCCGATGGTTCACGACCAATTGCACGCAGCATTGAAAGATGAGGAGGCTGAGGCTCGCCGCGCCAGGCTTGCGTTTAAAGAGCAGATGTCGGCGGAGAAAGGAGAGGCGCGCGTCAAGCGCGAGTTGCACGAGGCGACGGAGAAGCTCAAGAAGATCCTCAAGGAACAGAAAGAGGCCGAAGCCGCGGTGACGGCGATGGAGCAGATCAGAGTTTACTCCTTGGAGCAGTTGGGGCAAGTGAACAAAAAAGGCGGTAATAAGGAGCACCAAAAAGCGCGCTTACAGGTATTACAAGCTCTTCGGAAAGCTGCCGAACTGTCACCTGAGCAAACGAGCCAATGGGAGTTCTTCAAGACGGAATGGGGCAGTCGGATGGCTGCGACCCACGGCGAGGACTGGGCGCAGCTCTTTGCTGAGATGGTTCAGAAGGTGGCGAACGACCTGCAGGAGGGTCGAAAAGATGCGCTGTCTCAGTTCATGCACAATGAGACCAGACGCGTGTTAGGCGATGCGCCTGCCTTGATTTTGCCGGGCATTACTCGCGCTTAGACATTCCTCCGCGGTGGCGGTGATACCGCTGTGACCGGCGAGGCGTCTCCGCGGTGGCGGAGCGCGCTGGTGCTGCCGAGTGCTGCTTGCCTCTGGAGCGTCACCGAAAAAATTCTGCTCCGCGAGGGCCCCCCCTGGGACTCCTCGCCGCCCTCGACCCCCCTGCCTTCCCGAACCATTGGAGACCCCGGTCCCCGCAACAATAGAAGACCCCAATTAGGTTACATCCCTTCCTCCCCCCCCCTCCTTTCCTCCCCGCCACCCTCCTGCACGCCCTCGCCCTCACCTCCTTCATGTATTCCAGCAGCGACATGCAGAGACCCTAACTATCGTCATTACAGTTGCTGTCGCGGCTCAAGCATGCCCGCCCTAGAGCTCACTCGCCTCCATGGTCATGGAGTATCCTCAGGGGGCTCCGCTGGCCGCGATGCAGATGACGATGAACGCGACACCATAAGCTTGCCCACTCATGCGCCGACGGACGCATCTGGCATGCCAGGGGATCTGGATGACATCCCCGTGGACGCAAACCTCTTCCTGAAGCCGCTGTGGGATGACGGGGCGGAGTGCTCTGCTGGTGTTTGGGCGGTTGAAACCCGCGGTGGTGGGGAGGGCGCAAAGGGAAAGGATGGCAAAGGCAGTGGCCATGGAGGCACCTTTGGCGTCTTGACCGCCAACTGGGGCGGGAAGTGGGGCGAACCAGCACTGCACGCGCACATGCAGCAAGATCTGAAAGGCTCTTCCTGCCAGTTCCTGGTCATCCAGGAAGCTTCTAGCGACCTGTTGGACTACGCGGGCCAAGACCCAGGAAAGGGCGACAGCGAGTTCCTAGGGGGGAAGGGCGCGCAGCGGCCTGCAGCCAAGTTCATAGGTGTGCGAGGCCCAGAGGAGGGCGACAGCACTATGATATGCGGCAGGGAGTCCCTGGTGTCGGGGATGCGGCTGCTAGTGTTCCATAGGATGAAGGATGGAACATGCACGCACACGAAGAAGGACAAACAGAGGACCAAGGTGACGACGACCGCGGTTTGCAGGATCATGATTGCATCTGCAAATATGCGATTTCGGAGAACCCGCGGTAGCGGGGAAGCCGATTCTGATGACCAGGAGCTCGATGAGCTGCGGCTCGCCAACGTGCGCTTGCACTTCAAGACAGCAGGGAAAGACCTGCAAGCTGGCGGAGAGCCCCACAAACGTCTCTGGGATTTGCTAGCGAGGTACTTGGCCGAGCTCCGCCCCCACATTCTCTGCGGGGACTTCAACGTGGCGCTCTTCCTTGTCGTGCCGGAACTGCGGGCGCGCGGATTCCAGATCAATCTGGCAGCGTGGTATCCTTGGCAGCAGCAGCACGAAAGGTTTGTCCGAGCGGACTCGTGTGGCATCTTCCGCATAGGGCCGTGCGACGGGGTTCGGATGTGCTACGGTCTCTCTGCGCGCGGGCTCGAAGGCCCCGACCTTCCTGCGAACTGCTCCATGGTTATGGGGACCCGTCGCGACCAGGACGGCAGAGAAATTGGCAAACGCCCCTGCCCCATCACGAACATCCCTTTTCTAGGCCAGGGGTCCCCGTGCACCAGCTACCACCCGCAGGTGCCCGCGCGCAGGGACAAGTGCGTTCAGTGGTCTTTCACGCCTGTTTTCGACGAGGCCTCACACGCGGTGGCGGAGGTCTTGGACAGCGCGAAGAATGACAAGGGGATGTTCCCGTACAGAGTGGACTCCACCACGGGGTCCGCCTCGCGGAGTTGGCCTGGAACCCCGACGTCGAAACAGAAGCCTGTCCAGTTCGAGAAGTTCGGCCCCCAGCGAGAGATGTTCAAACGTGGAGCACACATGCCCTTGATGATCTACGTGGGCGGGCCTGCTGACGCGCGGCGGACGAGCGAGGCGCAGAGGCGGCGGGCGGCTAACGCGGACAGGCGCGGTTGGACCTGGGAAAGGAGGCAGTCCACGCAGGGCGCAAAAGGAAATGGGAAGAGCATGGGCAGCAGAAAGGCGCGGGCGCCTATGGCCGCGGCGGCGGCGAGCGGCGCGACAATCGCGGCAAGGGAGGGAAATGGGGTGCGCGAGATCAGGGTCAGCAAGCTCCTTGGACAGGCTGGTGGTCGTGAAAATCATCCCTTGGTGACCCGCGGTGGCGGGGAGTAGGGGGCGCTAGGGCGAGGTGCGGCGACGGTGATTCGCTTCTTTTATGACGCAGCGATCTCTTTGCGGTGAGAGAAAATGCATCGAGGGTATCTGATGTCACCCAGGACGCGGCGACAACACAGGGCAGGGCATGTGATGTCACCCAGGAGTGGCGGCGAGTGGCGGCGACAACACCGGGCAGGGCATGTGATGTCACCCAAGAGGGCCTGCTTCACTTAATATAATGTTTCCGTTTATTTGCCAAATCAGGTTAGTAGCTTTGGAGACATCGACTCGATCCGTCGCGACGCCGAAGGTTATGTTGCCGCGTTTGGGGACGGGTCGGGCGAGTGGTTTTCTGATGACCTTCTGCGTCGTTTGTCATAGCGCTAGAGGGGCGTTTCCGGAAGTCGGTCTGGGGTTTCGGGGCCACGCTCCAGGGGAGGAGGCAGACGGTGCCTCGCGCGGAGATAATTGCTTTCGCCGCTGCCCTGGAGCTCCTCCCAGGCCGACTCAAGTTTATCATTGACCACCTCCATATCCTTTCGATCCGGGCCAGAGGTCAGCGATTCGGGCTTGAGCACCTCAGGGGATCTAACATTGACCTCTGGGCCAGGGTGGCGAAAGCACTCCGAGCCAGAGAGCCCGAGGACGTGCTGCTAGAATGGATTGCCTCCCACCAAGAGGAGGCGATACTCCGAACGGAGGCAGACAGCTTCCTAGCGTTTGGAAATGAATGTGCTGATGCGCTGGCCTCTGCGATGGCCGAAGTAGCGTGGAGCAGTTTTATCGTGTTTGACCCCCTACCGATAGGAGGGATTCGGAAGCCGCCCTGATCCGACGCCGTGCGCGAAGGGCCCTGCGGTGTGCAAGTTTGTCGGATCCGTGGTCCATAGAACGCCTGAGTGTCAAGGACCCCGCCCCCTTCCGAAACTGGCTCGTGTTCTAAAGGGTTCCGACGATCGATGGTGTCGTGTGGTTGCCAAGTACTATTGCACGAAGTGCTCGCATCGAACCGATTGGTTTCCCAGGCGCATGTCGCCCCTGTGTTCGTGCAAGCACGTTTGGGAGTTTGTGCCTCTGCGTGGGCCCCAAAGAGTGGGCGGCAAGAATCTCCACCCGTCGCACACTTTGTAGTATTGGAGCAAGTACGGCCTAACCTTTTGCAGCAAATGCAGATTTAGTTGCACCACCGACCCACGAGAGTTGGTTAAGGATTGTTCCCCCACGGCCAAAGGGAAACATACTTTAGTGCGAACTAGCTCGGGCAAGTACCCCCACCCCTCGGGCCCACCGAAGGCGGTCCGAGAGACAGAGGACAGCAGATATGCCAAATGAGCGTGGGACTTTCGTCGTCCTCTTTAGCCGAACATTGCCGAACATTCCTCCCCTCCTCCTCCTCCTCATCCTCCTCCTCCTACCGGACGCGGTGGTGCACTTGCGACCGCGCAGTCTTTACGACGGCCCGAAGTAGCGCCCTTCAGGAGAGGCATGCTGCCTGCTCCCATGTTTTCCCGTAGGAACAAATCCTTTCGTGGGTCTCTCTTGAGCTGATCTTGGGCGCTCTTGGAGCCGTTTTGTGAGCCTCTTGGGCCCCCGTTGGGGCTCTTTGCGGCCATATTGGGACAATAGTGGGGCGTCAGAAGCGCATCGGACAATATTGGGACAGCAGGACCTCCTCCTCCTCCTCCTCCTCCTCCTCCTCCTCCTCCTCCTCCTCCTCGTCCTCCTCCTCCTCCTCCTCCTCCTCCTCCTCCTCCTCCTTGGGACAATATTGGGAAGCAGGTCCTCCTCCTCCTTTTTCTCCTGATCCTCTCCCCCTTCTCATAGTCTGGGTCGCCTAATTCTGCGCATCGCGGGGTGTGGTGCGCGAAGCTACGTGACCCGTGACCCGGCCCTGCCCTGCCCGGCCGCGCGAGGCCGAGGCCGCCGCGGCGGACAGGGGCCTCGAGGCGGAACTGCGGGCGTTGCAGGCGCCGCGCTTCGCCCAACCCTTCCCACTCCTGGGGCCTCCTGAGGCCTCCTGGGGCCCCCTGGAGCCTCCTGGGGCCTCTTGGAGCCTCCTGGGGCCTCCTGGAGCCGTCTGGGGCCTCCGAGGGCACTCCTCCTCCCTCTTCTTGTTCTCCTCCTCCTCCTCCTCCTGCCTCCTCCTTTGGCTGCTTCCTCCATCCGCTTTCTTTATGAATAACTCTTCCATGTCGCATCTCAAGACGTGTAGGCAGGGTGGGCCGGGCGCTTCGCCCGAGACCTCCTCACCACAATTCGGGCTGGACGGCATCGTCGACGCTGTCGTTATCCTTCCCCCCTCTCGTTATGGCCGTGTGGCCGATCGTCCACGTGCACAGCAGTCTTCTTTCTTCCCTCCTCTTCCTCATCCTCCTCCTCCTCCTGTGTCTTCGGCCTCATCACGCTGTCTTTCAATTCGCCTCCAGTGGGCGGTGGCATCCGCATGTTGGCACCAGTTGTGGAAGCATCTTGTCCGCTCCCATTTTCTCCCTTCTTCAAAGCAAAACGTCCTCACCACAATTCGGATTCTGCAGCTTGAACGTTGGAACAGTTTCGTGGATGGGGGGCGGGCCTATGTCAACATGCGGTTCTCGCCTTAGCGCCGCGCGCATTCACTGTAATTTCCCATGACATACCTACACCCTTTTTCCACGCAAGGCGACGAGTTACACGAATTGTCCATACAAAAGAGCACGTTTCGAGAACTGCGGCGCTCTGACATTCTTCGCCAAACAATGTCGGGTCATGCGCGTCGCACAATTGCGCAACTCAGACCGCAAACGGGGCACGACCAGGAACGCAGAATTGAGGGCAGAAGAGGGCGACGAGGACAAGGACAACGGGTGAGCAAACAAGAAGGGTAGAGACGGAAGGGGAATACGTATTGGTGAGAATAACAGCGCCATGCGCTACATCTTCTCGGTTCACCCCCGCAGCAGCAGCAGTCTGCTGTTGCTGCTGCTGAGGGCGACAGGCATTTCAGGAGTGAAGGGGAGGGGGCCACTGATAACGGCGCCGCGCGCGACGTGACGTTTTGGCGCTCTGCGCTCTGTGATGCAACAGCGCAAGGCACTGAACGACGGGACGACGCCACGTTCCGCCGACGAAGGATGACGACCAGTGGCTTCTCAGGAGCACTCAGCAGCGGCGGTGCTCGGACCGACCGCGCCCCCGTCTCACTACGCCTTGAGCCAGCACCGCTGCCGAAGCAGCCCAGGAGTTGGACTTCCCAAGAGCCAACGAAAGTGACGACAGTTGCGCACCCCGCAGCCCCCCAGGGAGTCGCGAGGTTTCGTGTGGGTCTGCGTCCTCCCCACCCGTTGGGCCTCCCAGCAGCCGTCGAAATTGGCGACCTGTGCGCAGTTCGAAGCTCCCCAGCGAGCCGCGAGATCTCGGCTGGGCTCGCGCATGGAACTCCCAGGAGCCCACGAAAGTGGCGACAACTGCTCCCAAGGAGCCGCGAGGTTTCGGCTGGGTCTGCGTACTCCCCCACTCGGGTGGACAACGCGGGAACCCGCCAAAGTGACGACAGCTACGCACCCTGCACACTCGCTCATTCCGCTGGGCCTTCTTGAAGCCTATGACAGCGGCGACAGTTGCGCAGTTCGGTGCCCGCCAGGGAGCCGCGAGGTTTCAGTTGGATGTGCGCACTCCCCCACCCCGCTGGGCCTCCCATGGGCCCGCGAAAGCGTCGACATTGCGCAGTGCGCAGCCCCCTAGAGAGCCGCGACGCTTCGGCTAGTTCGCGTACTCCCCCTTGCCGGTGGGCCTCCCTGGAGCCAGCGAAAGTGGCGACCGTTGCGCACCAGGGCGCCGCAAAATCCGGGCTGGATGTGCGTATTCCCATATTCCGAAGTGCATCCCAGGAACCCACGAACGTAGGGACAGTTGCGTAGCTCGCGACTCCCCAACACGTCATTACGAGGAAGGGAGGCAAACTGCATGTTGCAGGAGGAGGGAGAGGAGGAATGAATCATAAGAGGCTGGGGAGACGTTTGAGCAGCGCTCGATCCAAACTGAGAGCCCAACTCAGGAGGAGAGGGAAGGGACAGGAACAGCTTCAAGAATGCAGGGGGTGTGGTTTCAAATGGGTCTTTCCCGGCTTCGAACCGCGCAGATTTGCTGTACAAGTTAGCAACCGCTTCACGGAAGGAGGGCGGGTGTTTGTCTAATGTTTTTCCCGCTTCAGCACCGTGCGCCGTCGTGTAAACGTTTGCAACAGTTCCAAACATAAGTGGCGGCTCTTGTTTCAAAATGTGGACCTTCCTTCATCGCCGCGATTACTTGTTTTGACCGTTGCCACAGCTGTAAGGATTTGCAGGATCGAAGTCCCAGAAATTGTTGTCTGCCATACTTTCGGCTTGTCAGGGCGTCACGTTCACGTTGATTCACCGTGTTGAAATCCCAGGAATGGTTTTCTATTACGGTCTAGGATTGGCCAGATGCAGCAGCCGCCTTGGCTCGCAACGCTAGAATCCCAGCACCTGTGTTCTGTAACGTTGAAGGTTTCTCAGGCAACTGTCTTCCAATGGGGCATTTCCCAGAGTCAAATTACACTGTTGTAGGGCCCGAGGGAGGGGGAACTTGGAGAGATGGTTCCTCGCAACATCGTTGGCGGCTATTGGATTTGCAGTTGTTCTCCTTCTTCTCCTCCACCTCGTTCTTCCCCTCTTCCCCCTCCACCTCCTCATCCTCCTCGTCGTGCCTCCTGCTTCTTCCATGGGCCTCCTGCCTTTTCTCGGGGCCCCCTCGGGCCTCCCGTTGCCTCCTGGAGCTTGGGACCTCTTGGAGCCTTCTGTGTGGTTTCTGGGGGTACTCCTCCTCCTCCTCCTCCTCCTCCTCCGGAATCCTCCTCCTCATTTCCACCTCCTCATCCTGCCTCCTCTTCCTCCTCCTGCATATGCCTCCTCCTCGATCACTGCCCCGAGTTCGACTACTCCCCTACCATGATCCTCCTCTCTGTGCAGACGCACTTGGGGCGAGGATTTTGTGTGACTGGTCCTCGGTCAGCGAACCCATCCTGCCAACTCTAAGGGTCACTGCACGAACCCATCCTGCCAACTCTAAGGGTCACTGCAGGATGCTGTAATGCAAATCATGGGGTTGTTGTGCTCCTCCTCCCCAGGGGGCTCGTGGCAAAGTCCGGGGTTGATGATCTGAATTTCCGCGTTGCAGGGCCCAGGCATCTGCTAAGCTAACCCAGGATGACTGCCTTGTGCTTTAAGATAAGGCAGCTGCCATTGTCACCAACGGATGCTTGGCTGCTGGGATCGTTGCCTCGCTCCACGCTGCTGGTCTCCAGGTGAAGAACCAGGGGGCTGCGGTGGACTTCAGCATGGAGAGAGGCCCGAGACGACTGCAGCAACCAGCCATACATAGATCGAGGAAGTAACTTGCGAGGTTGAGGCCAACAATCTTTCTAAGTTGGCGAGAGGGGCACCAGGAGCCATAGCAGCCAGGAGAGTCGCCACGACTAGCCTCTCGCTTTGAATCGCTTACAGATCTAAGGTGGTTCCCCTGTCCCCCAGCCCTTGCAGGACCTTTAGGCGCAGTCTTTGGACAACTTCATTACATCCAGAGCTCGAGGTCGCTGTCTCACCACAGCTTTGTATTTGAACTACGGAGGCCAGGACCCCGCCATGGCTCTGCCAGCGGGAACCATCAGCCTTTGGTTCGATCGCATGGTTTCTTCTAGACCCTCGCGTAGGAGGACTCTGAAGGCGCGGTCACTTGTTCGGAAGTCTATACAGGTGGCCAAGCCTAGCCAGCGCTGGAAGAAGATACACGACGTGATGGCGGGAACGATGTTCGTGCTTCCATCCGCGGGTTGGACTGCCCTGGAACCGTGGGACTGGGTCCACCCGTGCTGTTTTAGATGTGTTGCTTCTGAGAAAGTTTGAATGATGACGGAGACAGGGGACCTTCCTTCAAGTGTTTGAAGAAATCCTCCGTCGATTGGTGTGGAAGTCAGTTGCCGAGCACTATAGTGGCGGAGGCCTGGAGCATGGGACGGGGACCTCAGACATGATAAAGGCGATCCGTGCCATGGCCACGAGAGGGTCTGTCAAGTTCCGAGTTGGTTTGTGCACGGTCATGGCGGCGGGTTGTTGACCGCGCGATCGCTTGTTCCAAGTCGTGGCGAAGGTCGACGGTAACGTTTGTCCAAGGTGCGGCCGTGAGCTTGGAACTGACCTTCACCGCTGCGGGACGTGCCCTGACGATGGCAATATCCCGAGGTGCCAGCACACCCAGCATTGAAAGGACCAAGCGATGGCGGGGCCGCGGCGCACCCCTGCTAGTGACTGCGGGGCATCATCCCTAAGGAGCGGGTTGCTCTAGATGAGCCGCATGAAGATCTGGCTGCCCAGCCCGACCTTTGAATCCCCCGAGCTCCTTTCCCCCGCTGTGGTGGCACATCCTCTCCTGTGGGGTCGTCGGGCGGAGGGTCGAATTTGGCTCGCTGGTGACGCGTCGAGAGGGGCTCTTCTCGGGGCAGTCGCATATGAGGAGGCCCTCATGGGCCGTCGTTGCTGTGGACTGGGGTGGTGACCCTCGGGACCCTAGGGCGGCGGTCACCAAGACTGGTGGTGTCGAGGGGGGCATCAACCCTGGCGAACTCTTTGATTTTGCTTTTGAAGATGCCACTTTGCCACTGACGGTAGGAGCCTGAAACATGTGACGGACAGTACATACGTGCAGCAAGATCTGTTCAGGTTGCGTGGCAATGCGAGATCGCGGTCCAGGATTCATAGAGGCCTCTAGAAAGTATAAGGCAGCTTTCCGTAGATAAGCTTCGACTTCATCCATTTCGAGAGTCACGTTTCCGATGAAGATGTTGCGAGAACCTCTCCCTAGATGCAGGCGTTGGTTCATGTTTAACATTTTTGTGGACAAGCTGACTGACAAGTTCCCGCCAGACGCCCATATAACTTCGAGCCAGGCGGAGGCGCTGCGAGAGCTAGAGACAGAGTCTAAGGACATCCGTCGGAGGTCGGTGGCCATTTTGGCTGTTATGCCAGCCAGTCGTCCAGGAAGGGAAGTGCAGGCGCTTCTCGGCTCGGCCATGCCGAAACTGGACCTGCCATGCACCCTCTCGCACTCCGTGCGCTTGCTTGGCGCGGAACCCCGATCCAGTCGTCGTCGTTGGCACTGTCTCTCGTGTGGCACCGAGCCGCGCAAGCGCAGCAAATGCGCTATACTTAAGCGGCTGCGGACGCCCAGCGCCCCGTCGGCCCTCCCCGACCTTGGCAGCGGTGCCCCGCGTGAGGTGGGGCCTGTGAGGGGAAACATCTCCGCGAATCCGTCGCACACGATGTGATGGTGGGAGGTGGGGGCGGACTCACGCAAGGAGTTCATTCTAGCTTGCTCTCGGTGTGGTGGCCTCGGCACCGGCCACTACAGGAGGAGTGGGAAGCTTGGCCAAGAGTGCCAGCCCCCCCCAGGACGGGGCTGCAATCTTTGAGAACACTCGAAAAGGGTTGGGCGCCTGGCCACACGAAACTTGTTTGAAAGTAATTGTGAGGCCGCTCGAGAAGGGCCGCGCGCAGCGCATCGTCGAATATAATCTAGCCTCCTCCTCCGCCAGCCTCCTCCTTGGGCCTCTTGCGTCCTTCTGGGGGCTCCTGGGGTCTCCTGTTGCATCCTGGAGCCTCCTGGGGCCTCCTGGAGCCCTCTGGGGCCTCCTGGGGTATCGGGGTATTCCTCCTCCAGATGCTCCTGTGGTCTCCTGAAGCTTCTTGGTGGCTCTGGGGACTCCTGGGGCTTCTGGTCTCCTCAGTTCTCCTGGAGCCTCCTGGGGCTTCCTGGAGCTTCCCGGGGATTATTGCTGCAGTCTAGAGCCTTCCGAGGGCTCCCTGTCGAGACTTCCTCCACATTCAGGCCTTAGCGGCCCAAACGTGATGATGGTGATGCTGACGATGATGCTGGTGGTGGTGATGATTATGGTCGTTGTGAGGATGATGGTGATGTTGATGATGTTGTTGATGATGATGATGTTGATGCTGATTATGATGATGGTGGTGGTGATGATGATCATGATGGTGGCGATGGTGATGATACTGGTGACCAGGATGAGTATGATGACGTTGTTGATGCTGATGGTGGTGATGATGCTGGTGGTGGTGATGAGAGGATGATGATGTTGCGTATAGCGATGTTGATGTTGCTGGTGATGATGGTGAGGAGGAGGAGGAGGAGGAGGAGGAGGACGACGCGCACGGTAGAAGTAGGTATGGTGTGCCAGACAAGCGGTGTGGGCCTTTTCCTCCCGGACTGGCATCCTTATCCCGAGACGCTTTTCATGGCGCCAGGGTGTTGAGACCGCCTCAAGCTGCTCGGGGGGCCTGTTGAGGCCAGTCGGGACAATCTGGGGGCCTGAGTGGGGGGGCGTCTGTGTGCAACCCGACAGCTTTTACCAATGGCGGCCCCTCGGGCCCGGCGAGGGCCTCCTTGGAGGTCGCGCGTGCACGGCCAAGAAGTCTCCCGCTGCGGGCCCCTCCCTCGCCTTCGAAGGGGGGGGGAAGCTGAGGCCGCGCACGCCAGCCCGTGCGCGGGCGTGCAGAGGCTGACGCACCGCACGCCGCCGCGCGCCACGCGCGCCGCGCATGCGCGCCCGCGTGCGGGCGAGTGGGCGCACGCGCGCGCGGAGGCCGACGCTGCCCACGCCGCCCCGCCGCGTTTGGGGCGAGCTTGGCGCCGCCCCGCGTTCCGCGCGCGCCGCGCACTGAGCGCGCTCGCCCCGCGAGAGCCCGCGCGCGAGGTCGAGGCCGCGGCCCCGAGCGGCGGGGAGCCGCAGCGCCACAGGAGGGGCCTCAGGGGTTCGCGGGGGCGCCGGGCGGCGACGAGGGCGCGGGCGAGGGCGGCGGCGACGGGATCTTCCCAAGACATGCTCGCGTCGTGGAATAATTCAGGACGGTTTGTTCCTATCTTCGGCCTCTTGGGGCCCTCGCTGGGTCCCCAGACCGTCAAGAACGATTGAGGATGAGAAGCGGGTCCTGGCGCAAGGGTCGGGGCTTCTGGGGGCCCCGTGCCGAGAACATCAGGACCTGGGTCAGGTGTGGAACAGGTGCCGATACCGCTACCTTTCCCTCGTTTTCGCCGTTTGAGCCTCCTGGGATGCCCCCGTCGCCACTCCTGGCTTCGCCTCGACAGTCTGGTCAGAATGTACTCCAGGAGAGGTCGGTGGAATAGGTGGTTTCAGCCCCGCCGCCGGGCGCCTTCCTCAATACATTGGCGTCTCCAGCGCCGGGGGAATCAGCTACGTGAGATGAATCTTGGAGGCCATCTGTCAAAAGGGGGAGGGGTCCAACGTTCCTCTCCCCAATTGGGGCCATCAAAATCGTTTCTTGGAAACCTCTTGGGGCGCCCTTGGGCTCTCTTGGAGCCGTCTGGGGTGGGCATATTGGGCCCCGTTCGGGCCCTTCTTGGGCCATCTTGGGGCCATCTTGAGCCCCCAACTGCGCATCGGAAGCGAAACGGCGAGAAGACAACCATCACTGATTGCAGTTTAGCGGACTTTGGCTTCGTGGGTGGCCCTGATGTGGGACCCGGGCACACTTGGAACCAAATTGAGGCCCTCGTTTGGCCTCCTGGAGGTATGTCGGAAGCTATCTTGCACACTTGTCGGCTATCGTGAGCCATCTTGGAGACCAGCTTGGAGCATCGGAGGCCTTCTTGGAGTCATCTTGGGACATTTTGGACGCTCTAGCGATTCGCGGCCCGCACCTAAGAAAAACATGATCGACCCACGAACCCGGAAAGGAATATAGAAATGTGAGGCATGGCAACGTTCTCAAGACACTTGATTGGGCGATGGGCAATAGCAATGCTGCGTATATCGATCTTGATGTACCGTGCTAAGTGCTGTGCTGTGCTGCGCCGTGCTGAATTGCGATGTGCCATGCCACGATTGTGCTCTATAACGTTGTGGATCGAGTCCCCCTTTGCATCCGAGTCCTGACCGAACTGATCTGGATCTTAAGCTCGGGCTGCCTGAGCACATCGTAGCTGCCCCAGAGCTAGTTGAAGTGGAAACGTGCCGGACGTTCAATCAACTCGACCTCAAAATCCGACTCAGCTCCGACAAGGAACGACACGACACGGGCACAGGCTCACGGACGCGTCACCGGATGTGCCAGGGACGCAGTGGGGGATGCGCCAGGGGGCGTGTCAGGGTACGTACTAGGGGACGTGCCCTGGACGTGTCAGGGACCTGCCACGAGACGTGTCAAGGCGCGTGCCATGGGGCTGCCAGAGGACGTCATGGGACGTTGCAAAGGGGCGCTCCACGGAACGGGCAGGGAAAACGCCTGGGGACGAGCTAGGAAACGCGACAGAGGACGAGCCAGACAACGTGCCACGCCGAGTGGCGTGCTAGGGAAAGTGCCAGGGCACATCACGCCAGAACGTCACAAGGGAAGCGCCAGGCAGGGGGCGCGCCAGCGCGCCAGGGGACGTCCCACGGACGGGCGGGGTTGGACTGCGATGCGCTCTGCTGCGACAAGCGCTTCGCTCGAGACATCCTCAACACATACTCATGTTAGGCATCCGTCTGGGCGACCTGGACAAGTGAAAACAAGCATCTCACTCGAGACGTTCTCAATACATCCTCATGCTAGACATCTGCCTGGGCGACCTGGACACGTTAAAACAAGCGTCTCTCTCTCTCGAGAAGCTCTCAACACATCCTCATGCTAGACATCTGCATGGGCAACCTGGACGAATGAAAACAAGCGTTTCGCTTGAGACATCCCGGCCAAGTCCTCATGCTAGGCATCCGCCTGGGCAACCTGAAATCAAGCGATTCGCTCGAGACATCCTCAACACATCTTCATGTTCGACACCCGCCTGGGCGACCTGGACAAATGAACACAAGCGTCTCGCTCGAGACGTTTTTTGACACCTCCTCATGCTAGATATCCGCCCGGGCGACCTGGACAGGTGAAAGAAAGCGTCTCGCTCGAGACATTCTGCCCAAGTCCTCATGTTCGACATCCGCCTGGGCGACCTGGACACGTGAAAAGAAGCGTGTCGCTCGAGACGTTCTCGATGCATCCTCATGCTAGACATCTGCCTAGGCGGCCTGGACACGTGAAACTAAGCGTCTCCCTCGAGACTTTCCCAACAAGACCTGATGCTATACATTTGCCTGGGCGACCTGGACGCGTGAAAACAAGCGTTTCGCTCGAGACATCCTCAACAAACCCTCATGCTAGACATCTGCCGTGGTGGACGCGTGAAACCAAGCGTCTCGCTCCAGACATCCTCAGGACCTGGGCACGTGAAAACAAGCATTTCACCCCAGGTATCCTTTGAATTCTGGTCCCCAGGAGAGGAACAATCTATAACACAAAACTGGCGATTCGCTCGAGACATCCTAGGCGAACTCTGTGGGACAAGCGTTTTCTTCAAAACAGCCTCAACCAAAGAGAAAGTGGCCCGTACCCTGTAAATTATCAATCGGGATTTCGAAAGCAAGTGTTTCGCCTGAGGCATCCTCAAAAATCATTTCGCTGGCCCTTCCCGACCGCGATATGCATCAGGGAACAATTCCGCCGGCGCTTCCCCAGCATGGCACCGTGGACAAGGTTACCAACTGAAAGAAAACCCTGGGCCCATGCCCTTTTCTGGGAATCTGGGACTGGGCAGGAAAAACCTCCCGGAACGGAGGAGGTTCTTGGAAGAGGGAAGCACGAATTCGCTAGACCGTCGCGTTTCGTGCTTTCGCGTCGCCGCTTCGGGCGGCCCGACGGCGGCGGCGGCCCACCGAGGAAACGACAAAGACTGAACTGGAAACAGCAAGTGCCACGACAGTCGGAGGTTCATGGGGCCTCTGGGCGTCCTGCGGGCGGATCCCTGGATGCATCGTGGAAGCCTGAGCTCATGAACTGCAACATGGCTGAGACGACGCGACGTCGGAGGCCTGCGGCTTCCGCCGCGGCGACGGCGCCGGTGACGGAGACGGTGGCGGCGGCGACTGCGACGACTGCGGCGACGGCGATCGGCGACGGAGGCGCTGACGGCGACGGCCGCCGCAGCGACGGTCGCGCTGACAGCGGCGACGGCGGTGCCGGCAACGGCGGCGGCGGCGGCGGTCACGACGATGGCGGGCAGGTTGATGGCCTGGGCCTGAGGCCGCTGGCGGGGGGGGCGCGCGCTCGCCCCGACGCCCCGCCCGCGCCCGTTTTGACGGGTTATACATCGGAGGGGCTTTGCGGCGTCGGAGCTTCGAACCTCAGGGGTCGGGGCTTCGTTGGGCCTCACCAGTGATCCAGGCGTTGGAATGTTTCGCTGAGCGTTTCCGCTTGTTTTTGGAACCCACGATCATCACAGATCGATCCCGTTCGAAGAACGGCGCAGAACGATTGGGTGTAGGGTTCCCGCCGTGATTTTTCTGGGTGTTGTAGTTTTTTTGTCGCAGCGCTGGATCTCAGGGTCCTGAGTGTTCCGAATCGGCACGGCTGCACTCGCTTTGAAAATATGTGCGGGCCGCACCACAAGAGAGTCCCGAGGCCCGAAATCCGAGGGTGGCGGCGGTGGGGACGAGGGGCGGTGGTGGTGATAACGACGGCGTTGGTAGTGGTTATGATGGTGATGATGAGTGCCTGTGATGACTGGTGGTGACAATGGCGATGGTGATGATGACGGTCATGGTGATGAAGATGATGAAGATGATGGTGAGGATGAGGATGATAATGATGACGATGACGATGATATTGATGATGCTGATGATGAGGATGTTCATGCTGTTGTTGATGATGATGATGATGATGATGATGATGGTGATGGTGATGATGATGATGATGATGATGATGATGATGATGATGATGATGTGGAGGATGCTGATGATGCTGAGAATGGTGCTGCTGATGATGGTGCTGATGAGGATGAGGATGATGATGCTGGCGATGATGGGGCTGATGAGCATGATGAAGTGGATGAGGATGAATGAGGATGAGGATGAGGATGATGATGATGAGGATGAGCATGGATATGGGGACGAGGATGAGGATCAGGGTCAGGATGATGAGGATGAGTATGAGGATGAGGATGGGGACGGTGGTGGTGATGAGGATGATGGTGAGACTTGGGGGCAGGTCTTTCACCCCTGGACCCCTGGCCCCAGGGGCAGATCCTTCAGGGCAACTCCTGCTCACCGACGGCCTGGGCGCGACGACCCTTAACCCCCCCCCTTCCACGAGAGCGTCCAGAAGCGACCACTCCGCGGTGGGGGGCGTCTGCAGCCCGCCGGCTCCGCGGTCGCCACGCGGGCTTGGCTTCGTCCCAGACCTCCATCTTCCTCCTCATCGCCCATCCTTCCTTCTCCCTCCTCCCTTGCCCCCTCTCGTTATACATGTTGTTCCTCCCCCTCCTCCTCCTTTTTCTTTTGCTGTAACCATTGCTCCTCCTCCTCCTCCTCCTTTTTGTTTCTTTCTCCTCACCATCCTCGGTGTTATTGTACGTGTCCTCATCCTTCTCCTTCTTCCGCTCCTCCTCCTCATCATCCTCCCCTTTCCGGTGTAACTCATGCTCATCCTCCTTGCTTCTCCTCCTGCCACCTCTTGATCCTTCCTCCTGATCATCTCTCCTTACGTGGCCGTGTTGGGGATTTGTGGGCGCTTGTTGAGGTCATGGTCCCGACGGCTGGACGCAGCTGGAAGATCATGCCAGGGCTGATGACGGGGACCAGAACATCCAACGTCTTGGCTAAGACACGACGCCGTGACATTATTTCATGTGTATGATTCATGCTGTTATGTTTAGTACGCTTGTTCCTGGGGCTACTCCCGCTCCTGCCGCTGCTGTTCGTCCTGGATCCTCATCCTTCTCTTTTGCCACCTGCTCATCCCCTTGCAGAACTGCAACCTTATCATTTTCCTTCTCCCTGTCCTCCTATGTGGGCAGCCCGCCCTTCTCGATTGCGCATACCACGACGGGGTCCTCTTTGGAGTTCGCCGTCCGCTATGACACGCGGCCGCGGGCAAAGGAAACATCCGTGCAGTGGAAGGGGTTGGTGGGAGGGGTAGGATGTCAGACGTTGCGCGAACGCATCCAGCTTGTCTCTCATCCCTTCTCCTCCCTCCCGGCAGGGTCTGGTTGCCCTTGCTTACACAGTTTCATCCATCATGTTTAAGCTTTGGTATTCGGTGTTGCTCGGGTTAATTGTTCTACCTCGGGCGCCGCCCTTTCCTGAGGTTAAGCCTTCGAGACCCCGAGCGATTAAATTACCCCCGAGGCGAGCGCCCGAGCACACTCATGCGTAACAGCAACAGAATGTGCTAGCATTCCACGGCATGGCATAGCATACACAACTATAGCATACCAAATTACACAATAGCATATCATCGCATGCAACAGTTTATCTTCCACCTCACTATTGGTATTTCGATGTGGTCGCCAATCGGCTTCAATAGACCTATGTGGTTGTTTCTATTTTGGAGAGTCAGACAGCTTAATTTAAGTGCTCGGGCCTTCCTTCTTAAACTTAAGCGGCCACCAGGAGGTACCGAGCTCTCCTCCTCATGTTCCCTTCCACATCCTTCTCGACGTTCCTTTGTATCAACGCATCAGTCATTAACGTGGCGATGAGGGCGATAATGCAGCGTCGAGGTGCTTGGGGCAAGGAAACGACAGTCCAGCGTCGAGTGCACTACGCTTCCAAGTGAGACGCTGCGTCGATTCCGCAAGCCTGGAATGCATACGCGTCGCCCGAGGGGTCCTTTTCGAGGCCCCGGGCGATTGTATTACCCCCCCAAGGGCGAACTCGAGCACGCTCATGCGTGATAAGCAATATCATGTTACAGTATACGTACCATGGCAGATCATCAAATGTTCACAGAATTTCATATAATGTCATATGGTTTCATACCATCTCATACTACATGATACAACAGTTCCTCTTTCATTGAATCAGAACCTCATGCTGATCGCTTTATCTCGTTAGTTGGTATAATTGATTGGGGTGCTCGGGGCCTTTCCCTGGATTTAAATGGCCCAGAGATGTGCCCACGAGGCCCCGAGTCCTTCTCATCTGCCTCCCCCCACATCCTCGTAGACTTTTCACATCAACGCAACATTCCATAAAATGGCGATAAGGGTGGGGATACAGTTGCGAGTCTATTGGGGCAAAGCACATTAGTTTAGTCCAGCGTGAAGTGCGTGCTACATCCAAGTGAGGCGTTGCATCGGTCCCGCAAGCTTGCAATCCATGCGCGTCACCCGAAGGGGGGGGGTTCGAGGCCCCATCATTGCGCAATAACAACACAAGTGATCGAGATAGCGCATTTCTGATGCACGCTGGCGCTTGCCGAGAACATCGTATCGCTGATTCGAATAGATTATTCACGGCCGCTAGTTTCAGCTGGGGTTTTTTTTTCCACCACGCACGCACAGGGATCTGAATCCCGAGTGGGCCCTGTGACACATCGTCAGTGGAGCGTTCGGGGCCCCGTGCGCGATGTTAATGTGGGCACGTTGCACGATCGCGGGCGTGTAGGCCGAGGGGGCCCGGACGGGAGGGGGACGAGGGGAGGGCACAGGGAAGGGGGGGAGAGGGAAACGGGAGAGGGGAAAACGGCAAGTTAGGTGCGCTCGCGCCACATCTGACATCCGATCCGTCCCATCCCTTCCCATTGCGCTGACGATTTGTCCTCTCACCGAATCGGGCGCCGCATCTGACCTTCATGCCTGGGAGGGAAACAATGGAGGAGGAGGAGGAGGAGGAGGAGGAGGAGGAGGAGGAGCCGGAGGAGGAGGAGGAGGAAGAGAAGGAGCAGGACGACGACGACGACGAGGAGGAGGATGAGGACAAAGGATGAGGATAACAACGACGACGACGACGACGACGGCGACGGCGACGGCGACGACGGCGACGGCGACGGCGACGGCGACGAGGACGACGACGGCGACGACGACGACGGCGACGACGACGACGGCGACGACGACGACGACGGCTGCTGTCGGTCGCGCTGGCGCTGGGGCTCGGCAGTCCGCCCCGGCGCCGTGGGGGCCGCGGGCTCGCGGGCGTCTGCGGGCGCCGCTGGGGGGCGACGACGGCGCGGAGCTTCCGCGCGGACTGGGGAGGGGAGAGTCGTATTCATATTGGGTAATGGTAGAGGGGGCAGGAGTGCGGCGAGCGCCGAGGCGAGAGCGCCCCCTCGTACCGGAGGAAGCCGTCCGGAGTGAAAAAAGACAGGAGATACCACCTTTGCCCAATCCTGCATGTGAAAAAAACAGTACGCGGAGGGGGGGCGGCCAGCTTCCGCGCGGATTCGGGGGGGATGGGGAGTATTATTCATATTGAGTAATGGTGGGGGGCGGGGGGGGGGAATGGGAAGCGAGGGGGGAGGAAGCGGGGCAGGGGCTGGGGGGGAGGGGCGGGGCGCAAGGGGAGGGGGGGCGAGGTGGGGAGGCGGCGGCAGGGGCGTAAGGGGAGCGGCGGCGCAAGAGGAGGGGGGAGGAGGATGATGAGGACGAGTGCAGTATGGGCTTGACCCTTCCAGCCCTCAATCTGAGTCCGAATCTGATGAGGAGGAGGAGGAGGAGGACGAGGAGGAGGAAGAGGACAAAGAGGAGGAGGAGGAGGAGCAGGAGGAGGAAGGAAGGAGGGAGGAAGAGGAGGAGGGGGCAGGGAGGAGGGGCGAGGAGGAGGAGGGAGGAACAGAAGGAGGAGGAGGATAAGGAGGAGGATAAGTAGGAGGAGGAGGAGGAGGAGGAGAAGGAGGATAAGGAGGAGGATAAGGAGGAGGAGGAGGAGGAGGAGGAGGAGGAAAAAGGGAGGAGGGGCGAGGAGGAGGGGGGCTTGAGTTCGGGAGCTTGGGAACACCGACGAGGAGAGCCGCTGCGATGCCCGTCCCGTGAAAAACACAGCGGGAAACCCTACGCGACCGCCTGAGAATCCGTCGTCATCGTCGTCGCCGCCGCCGCCGCCGCCACCGCCGCCGCCGCCGTCGTTGTCGTCGTCGTCATCGTCGTCGTCGTTGTCGTCGTCGTCGTCATCGTCGTGGCCGTGGCCGTCGCCGTCGTCGTGGCCGCCGTCAGGGATGGGAACAGCCGCAGAGCCCGGGCGGGAGGGGAAAGGTCGCCACCGCTGTCGCCGTCGCCGTCGCCGTCGTCGTCGCCGTCGCCGTCGCCGTCGCCGTCGCCGCCGTCGTCGTCTTCGTCGTCTTCGTCGTCGCCGTCGTTGTCGTCGTCGCCGCCGCCGCCGTCGTCGTCGTCGTCGTCGTCGTTCGTCGTCGTCGTCGTCGTCCGTCGTCGTCGTCGTCGTCGTCGTCGTCGGTCGTCGTCGTCGTCGTCGTCGTCGGCCTCGGGGGCCTCGTCGTCGTCGGGCTGTTCGAGGACGTCCCCGAGGCGCGAGAGGTCAATTCGAGGACGTCCCCGAGGTGCGATAGGCCAGTTCGAGGACGTCCCCGAGCTGCGGGAGGCCAGTGCGAGGGCCTCGAACTGGCCTCTCGCAGCTCGGGGACGCCCTCGAATTGGCCTCTCGCAGCTCGGGGGCGCCCTCGAACTGGCCTCTCGCAGCTCGGGGACGTCCCCGAGCTGCGAGAGGAGAGGTCTGACAGACCTCTCCGCGAAGTGGCCTTTCGCAGCTCGGGGGCGTCCCCGAGCTGCGAGAGGCCAGTTCGAGGACGTCCCCGAGGTGCGACAGACCTCTCCTCGAGGTGTCTTCTCGCAGCTCGGGGGCGTCCCCGAGCTGCGAGAGGCCAGTTCACATCGCATTCATGGTTGGGGCTCGGCACCCAGTATCACTTCCAGAGCTGCGAGAGGAGAGGACTGATGGACCTCTCCACTCGCAGCTCAAGGCCGTCCTTGAGTTGCGAGTGGAGAGGTCTATTAGTCCTCTCCTCTCGCAGCCCTGGAAGCGACCTCGAGACGTCGGGCGGCCCCCGAGGACCACCCCGAGCCATGCAAGCGTGATTCGACTGGGCTCCCCAGGAGCCGACGGGGGCGAGAGGCCTTCTCGCAGCTCGGGGGCGCCCCCGAGCTGCGAGAGGCCAATTCGAGGACGTCCCCGAGCTGCGAGAGGCCAATTCGAGGACGTCTCGCACCCCGGGGACGCCCTCGAACTGGCCTCCCGCACCCCGGTGACGCCCTCGAACTGGCCTCCCGCAGCTCGGGGACGTCCTCGAACTGGCCTCTCGCACCTCGGGGACGTCCTCGAACTGGCCTCTCGCACCTCGGGGACGTCCTCGAACTGCCCTCTCGCACCTCGGAGGCCGACGACGACGAGGCCCCCGAGGCCGACGACGACGACGACGACGACGACGACGACGACGACGGAGGAAGACGACGGACGACGACGGACGACGACGACGACGACGACCACGACCACGACGACGACGACGACGACGACGACGACGACGACGACGACGACGACGACGACGACGACGACGACGACGACGGCGGCGCCTGCGCTGGCGCCGACGACGACGACGACGAAGACGACGACGACGGCGACGGCGACGGCGACGGCGACGGCGACCGCCTGGGCTCTGCGGCTGCTCCCCATCCTTGACGGCGGCCACGACGACGGCGACGGCCACGGCCACGACGACGACGACGACGCCGGATTCTCAGGCGGTCGCCCAGGGTCTCCCGCTGTGCTTTTCACGGGACGGGCATCGCAGCGGCGCTCCCCGTCGGTGTTCCCAAGCTCCCGAACTCGAGCCTCCCTCCTCCTCGCCCCGCCTCCCTTTTTCCTCCTCCTCCTCCTCCTCCTCCTCCTCCTCCTCCTCCTCCTCCTCCCTCCTTCAGCCCCCCGCGCGCCCAGGAGTTTCCTGCAGCAGGGGTAGGCGTGGCAGCGATACCGCAACGCTCGTCGCCACATTCCCTCCTCCCAGGTCCGCGCACTCACTTGTTACTTTGTGCTCGATGCATGATGTTCTTGCTTGTGTGCGCTCTCTGGCTGGCAGTCGGTGATATGTTCACGTTCGTGGCTTGGAACTGTCAGCATGGAGACGTCGAGCGCTATCAGGACCTGTCCGAGGAGTTTCGATTTACTGACATTGTCGCCGTGACCAGCACGGGCGAACGAGCTGCGGCAGATCGTCTCCCTGTGTGCACGGACCTCCGCGTTCACTTCGTGTTGCGATGTTGTTTCGTCCCTGGCGTGCACGTTTCTCGCGCCTGCGGCACCGCTCTTCTTCTACGCAAGCGGGTGTTCAAACCGAAGGATGTGTATGATGTCCCGAGCGTCCCGATCTCCCTGCAGGGTCGTGTGGCGGTCTTCCGACTTCGCTCTGGGCGCTTCGACATCGTGATCCCGATTCTCTACTTCCCGCCGCGGCCGTCCTCTCGGCGCGTTGGACGGGAGACGCTGGCGGGCCCGCCAGCACATGCTCGCTATCGCGACACGGTCAATGCCATGTGCCAGTGGTTCGAGCGCACGCTGACGTGGACAGCGAAACGCTTGGCTCTCGTGATGGGCTTCGACCTCAACGACTCGTTCGGGGTGCGCCAGCTGCAGGGCCAGAATGCTCGAGTGCAGTCTCCAGCGTTGGGCCCGTTCGCCCAGCACCAGCAGAGGTATGCGGCGGACCAGGTGCTCGAAATCTTCGAGAAGCATGCGGTGACCGTGGCTACCACGTTCTTCAATGTTGGCGACACGTACTTCGGGCATCAGGGGTCGAGCTGCATCGACTACATCGGGGTGTACGCGTGGCAGCTCCCGCACGCACGGACGTGCATCGCGTTGCGCAGGAAGAACTTACGCTTGAAGCTCAACCTGCAGAAGGGCTTGCAAGACCACGTGCCGCTACTACTCAAGCTCGACTACGACTTCACATTTCGGGCCCAGCAGGCGCCTCCCGTGCGCTGGAGTTTTGACAAGCTCGCGGCCGCCCTCAAGCACGGCCAGGGCGTGGCTGAGTTTCTGGCCGATCTCGAGCAGCAGTTCGATGGGGCAGGCGACTTCTACGACATGACGCTGCACGCTTCGTCCCCAGATGCTGCCTGGGAGCGCTGGATCACCATCGTCCATGCCACCGCGGCTCGTCACTTTGACTGCCGACGCGAACAGGATCAGGAGATGCTGGACCTTGCCGCCGAGCGAAGTCGGCTACTTCGGGAGCGTCGAGATCAACGTGAGCAGGGCGACGGCAGCGCTGAGGCAGGAGTTCAGCTTGCTCGCTGCTCGCGGCGCCTTCGCGCCCTTCGCCGGCGCCAGTTCGAGGTCGTCACGACGCAACTTGTGGAGGAGATCGGGGTGGCGTGGAAGCGGCAACGCCATGCTGAAGTGTGGCGCTTGGCTCACGCCCTTGCAGGTCGCTGCGGAGGGCCTCGGCGACGCCGCTACAACCTCGCGGAGACGTTCGTGCCCCTCGCGTCGGAGGTCTGCGCCCACTTCAGCGGCCCAGGTCATGCTGGAGGGTTTGCCGCGGTGCCCGTGGACTTCATGGAGTACCAGCAGCAGCTGCTGGAGGACTTGCCGCCGCCTGCGTCGATGGGCAGCGACAACTACTTGCACGTGGAACAGGCTCGGGAGGATCTTGAAGAGGTCGTGGAGCTGGCGGCGAAGGGCCCGAGGCGCAAAGCCGCCCCCCTTCACTCGGTGCCGACGGAGGTGCTGATGACGGTGCTAGACCCGAACAGGCGCTTCGATGGCAGTTACCGCAAGCCTCGACGACGTGACGAAGAGGGTTCTGATGACGAAGGTGAGCGCCCCCCTCCTCGCGCCGAGTTCATCCCTCGGCATCGCGCTGGCACGGATCGGCGCGGCCTGGGCGCTGCCCCTCAACAGGAGGCGATCTCCAACAAGTGCCCCCACCAGGCGCTGCAGAAGGTGTTCGCTCACATTCGGCGAGTTCGGCGGGCACCCGTGGTCTGGCATCACTCCCGTGCGACGGGTCTCGACAAGCACAACCACAAGGGCGGCTTCTCTGCGCGCCGCTACATCCACGGCCTGTGCAGGACGGGGATCCTCTGGTTCAAGGCACAGCTCCGTCGCGGGCCTGCGGACGAGGTGCCTGATCGCGAGCACGGCTACTTGCGTGGCCTCAGCAGGGAAGGCGCGCTGCTCTGCCAGGAGGCCCTCTTGGGCCGCCTCCGCCAGGCGGGCGTGTCTACGGTGACGGCGAAGGAAGACATGGCGAACGCGTTCGGCTGTACGACGTTCTCTTCGTTGCGAGAGACAGTGGAGCACTCTGTTCGTGCTGATGTTCAGTGTTACTTTCATCGGCGGCACGAGAACAGCACGTTCACCGTGACGGCCGCGGACAAGGATCAGACCATGCGCAACCTCTGCGGTGCCTTCATGGGTGACACGCCAGCGGCGGTCTTCTTCGCCAGGTCCTTTCGACGCCCCGTTCAACAGTGGCTGGATGCACTTCGGGCTGAGACGTGGGCAGGCGAGCCCCCGCCGCGCCCGCACTCCTACGAGGAGCGGCTGGATCAGGAGCTGGTTCCGCCCGCGCCGCCGTCCACCCTCGACGACGTGATCTGGCGGAGTGAGGCGCTGTGCACGGCATGGGCCCCCATCCTGCAGCACGCGGTGGATCTCTCTTGCCGCATATATGCCGACGACACGAGCAAGACCCACGTCGTCACGAGCGCGCGGAATGCTCAGTTCACACTCGAGCGAGCCCACAGTCATCTGCGTGCGGCGTTGTCCTCGGATGGGTATGTACACAATGAAGGAAAGAGCCGTGTTTCCCCTTCGTTTGTGGGGGCTGGTGCTCGTGCCCACAACTCCGAGATCTTCGGGGGCTCCGTAAGGCTCCCAGGTCAGGTCCAGTTCGACAACGTTGCTCTGGGGATTCAGACGGCCATCAACGGTGGGGCCCAGGTAGAGCTCAAACGCAGGATTCTGGCGGCCCGTCGCGGCTACTACTCCATGGGGCGATTCTGGGCGAAGAACAGGGCATGGAGGCTGGCGAGGACGGTGTTTGGAGCGGTAGTTCAGGGAGCTCTCCTGTCGGGATTGGGTATTCTTCTGTTATCGGAGGCGCAGGAGGCTCGTCTTGATCGTGTTCTGGTTGGTTTTGTTCGGAAGCTCCTGGGTGGGTCGGCGCGTGCAAAAATTGCTGTCCAGGACTCCGAGGGCAACGAGGTTCTTGATGAACGAGGCCACCCTGTGCTCCGATATCGGGCTCTCAAGGATGAGGTCGTTCTTCGTCGTGTCGGAGTTGCTGCGTCGGGAATCGAGCTTCGCGTGGGACGGCTTCGGCAATACCGACGCTGGATTGTGGACCCTTCCTCTCGCCAACAGGAACTTGCGTTTCTTTTCGGACAGCTGCCGCTCGACCCCACCCCGACGATCCTGGATGATGGGTACCTCTCGGCTTCTGCGAATCCGTGCGCGGTCCGCTTTGCTCGCGATGTGTGGGCCCTGGTTCGACGAGCTGAGTCTGATCTCCTGGGGCAGTGGCTTTTCTCGGACCCGTCCGCGACTCCCCGCATGAGGCTTCGCATCAGGGCCCTCTTCATGGACCCCGACCTGCGCTCCCAGTATGTTGCCCTGGACCCAGGTGTCCTTCGTGCAGCTGCCCGTGCGATTGCAGTACCTCCTCCTGCTAGTCTTTACGGACCTACTCCTGAAGACCCTGAAGCTCCTGAGGCCCCCCCTCCTCCTGAGGCGTCCTGGCAGTGCGAGCTGAGGGGCCACGAGGGGCACGTCTGCGGCAAGGTCTTCGGCTCCCGAAAGGCGCTCTTGGCACACCAGCGGTTCTCAAAAGATGGAGGGCATGCGTGCAGGTCCGTGGTCCACTCCATTGTCGCGACGAACGAATGCATCTTCTGTGGTTTGGGTTCCCGCACAAGGCGAATCGCACAGGAGCACGCAGTGACGGCTGTTCTCAAAGGTCGATGCCCTCCCCGCTCTACTCCGTTCCATCATGCCGAGAGCTTGTTCTGCCCCATGGGTGAGATCCCAATGCGTTCTATCTTTGGTGGTCATCAGTCGGAGTTCTGCTGCGGCCGTTCGGAGCCGTTTCGGGATCGAGCCGAGTTGAATCGCCACTTTCGTCGCGCTCGCGCCCCTCGCCAGTCCTTGGTGTGCATTGCGCCAGATGTTCCGCTTGTCAGAAGAGGCAGCGCAGGCGGCGGCGGGCCGCTCTCGCTCCACGGGGCCAGGAGGAGGCGCGCGACGGGGCCGCTCTGGCCCAGTGCACGCTTCCCGCCGGCGCGGAGGCGGGCGCCGCCCAGGAGGCGGCCGCAGCCAGCAGCGCCAGCAGCCCCAGCCCCGACCCGCCGCGCCAGGCGGCAGTGGTCGCGGCGACGCAGCGGGTCGCGCGGTGCGCCAGGCAGCCGGCAAGAACTACGGGCTGGCCCCCGATGCGATCGAGAAGCTCCCCCCCATGGACATGAACACGATGGCCAAGATAATGCCGATCCTGATGCGGGCAGTGCTGGGCAACTCCTACCAGATTCGCATGCTCATGGCAGCCGAGTCCGCGGCGATGACGATGCCAGAGGAGCTGGACATAGCGCAAGCGGCCTTCAACGCGGGAACGGCCTACGCCGAGCAGGCCGCGAAGCTTCGAGAAGATCACCGTCAGGATCCATCGAGGACGGTGCCAGAGGTGACCATGGGGCCCGCCTGCGTGCAGATCTTCCTGGTGGTGGCGCGCAAGATCTCGAGTGCGGGCGTGTCCGTCGGGGCCCGCAACTTCGAGGCCTGGCAGCTGCACCAGCAGAAGCTGGATGCCATTCAGGACATCGACGACTTGATCGTTCTTGTGAAAGGATTTCGGATGTCGAGCGCATTCAAGGAGGGCGTAGCCAAGCTGACGTTCGCCCTGGCCGACCCAGACATGCAGCGGTGCCTCCAGTCCTGCGTGGTTCAGCTCGGCGGCGAGCTGCGTCCAGGGATAGCCCCGCGCAGCAACTCGGAGCGGGTCCTCCAGTTAGCGCTGGACGAGATGGACCTTTGAGGGGACGCCAGCAGCCGCGGGGAGACCAGCCACTTCAAGATGATGTGGGCATCGTGCAGCGGGCTGGGACGATTTCCAGTCTGATGTCAAGGCAGGAGCGGGTATCCACAGTTATTTGTGGCGGTGAGCTTCAGCGCGGGTGGGTTGACAGTGCTCCTCCTCGATATGTGCCTACCGCTAGCTCGATGGGAACGTTCGTGGTGCCGTGGTGGTCCAGTGGGTCGTCCTATCGCCTGCCGCCGCCGCTTCCGCTCCCGAGTCCCTCGTCCTCGACGTTGGTGCGATCGCGTTCTCTGAGCCGACCGCTCTCGGGAAGGACGCAGACTCAGACTATGTCGATGCAGGTGCAAGCGAGTTTGTCGAGAGGTCAGTGGTTAGAGAGACTTTCACCACGAGGGACGAGTGATGGTGGTCGTACGGTGATTGAGGCCAGCGCCTTTGCTTTCGCCGCTGCTGTCCATCCATCTCCGCCTCCTTCGATTCCCCCCCCGTCGAGCCTCCCTCCTTCGCCTCCTCGCTCCCGCTCCCAACCAGTGCCCCTGCAGAGCCTCAGCTTCAAAGATCTGGTGGCGTATGTCAGTAAGTTTTAAGTTTCTCGGCCCCTGGTCCGTGCGCTTGACCTCGGTGGTCGAGCGAAGACGACTCGGGGCTCCCACCTCCCTGGGGGGAGGATACGCGTTTCGCTTTTAGAGCGCCCGACAGATCACAGGTTAGGTCGTGCTCAGCCGCCCGCTGCCTGCCGTTCGTTCGAGTTGAGCTGACGAGCTCTGGTCCAAGGTCGATTCCGCCGCCGCCGCCTCCCTCCTTCCCCTCGGCCCTCCTCCCTGCCGCCTCCTCCTCCTCTTCCTTCCTCCTCCCTTTCTCCTCCTCCTCCTCCTCCTCTTCCTCCTCCTCCTCGTCGTCTTCCTCCTCGTCCTCTTCCTCCTCCCCCTCCTCTTCCTCCTTTTCCTCCTCCTCCTCGTCCTCATCGGACTCGGACTCGGACTCGGATTGAGGGCGGGAGGGGTCGAGCCCATACTGCACTCGTCCTCCTCCCCCCTCCTCTTGCGCCGCCGCTCCCCTTACGCCCCTGCCGCCGCCTCCCCACCTCGCCCCCCCTCCCCTTGCGCCCCGCCCCTCCCCCCCAGCCCCTGCCCCGCTTCCTCCCCCCTCGCTTCCCATTCCCCCCCCCCGCCCCCCACCATTACTCAATATGAATACTACTCCCCCTCCCCCCCGAATCCATGCGGACGCTGGCCGCCCCCCCTCCGCGTATTGTCTTTTCACATACAGGATTGGGCAAAGGTGGTATCTCCTATGTCTTTTTCCACTCGGGACGGCTTCCTCCGGTACGAGGGGGCGCTCTCGCCTCGGCGCCCGCCGCACTCCTGCCCCCTCTACGACTCTCCCCTCCCCAGTCCGTGCGGAAGCTCCGCGCCGTCGTCGCCCCCCAGCGGCGCCCGCAGACGCCCGCGAGCCCGCGGCCCCCACGGCGCCGGGGCGGACGACAGCAGCCGTCGTCGTCGTCGTCGCCGTCGTCGCCGCCGTCGTCGTCGCCGTCGTCGTCGTCGCCGTCGTCGCCGTCGCCGTCTTCGTCGTCGTCGTCGTCGTTATCCTCATCCTTTGTCCTCATCCTCCTCCTCCTCGTCGTCGTCGTCGTCCTCATCCTCCTCCTTTTCCTCCTCCGTCAGATGCGGCACCCGATTCGGCGAGAGGACAAATAATCAGCGCAACGGGAAGGGATGGGAGGGAGGGCTAGGATGTCAGATGTGGCGCGAACGCACCTAGCTTGCCGTTTTCCCCGCTCCCCTTTCCCTCTCCCTCTCTCCTTATGCCATCCCCTCGTCCCCATCCCGTCCGGGCCCTCTCGGCCTACACGTCCGCGATCGTGCAACATGCCCACATTAAGATCGCGCACGGGGCCCCGAGCACTCCATTTACGATTTGTCATGGGGCCCATTATACATTGGATCCCTGTACGTGCGTGGTGAAAAGACAGAAGCAGTGATACTAAGAATTCAAACACAGAGAAACTAGCTGTCGTGAAATTTGTTTTCGAATTAACGATATGATTTTCTTGGCGAGCGTCAACGTACATCACCAGTGTACTATCTCTATTACTTGTGTTGTTATCGCGCAGCGATGGGGCCTCGACCCCCCCCCTCGGGTGACGCGCGTGGATTGCAAGCTTGCGGAATCGATGCAGCGCCTCACTTGGATGTAGCACGCATTCAACGCTGGACGAAGTGAATTTTCATTGCCCCAGTAGCCTCATAACTGCATCGCCGTTTTCATCGACATTTTATGGAATGATGCGTTGATGGGAAACGTATACGAGTATGTGGGAGAAGGAAGATGAGAAGGACTCGGGGCCTCGTGAGAACTTCTCGGGACTACTTAAATCCAGGGAGAGGCCCCGAGCACCCCAATTAATCATACCAACTATCGAGATAAAGCGATCAGCATGAGGTTCTGCTTCAGTGAGAGAGGAACGGTTGTATCAAGTAGTATAGGATGGTATGACATTATATGATATGCTGTGATGTGATATCTGATGGCATGCTATGGTACGTATACTGTAACATGATATTGCTTATCACGCATGAGCGTGCTCGAGCGCGCCCTTGGGGGGGGTAATGCAATCGCCCGGGGCCCGGAAAAAGGACCCCTCGGGCGACGTGTATGCATTGCAGGCTTGCGGAACCGATGCAGCGTCTCACTTGGAAGCGCAGTGCAGTCGACGCTGGACTGTCTTCCCGTTGCCCCAAGAACCTCAACGTTGCACTATCGCCTTTATCGCCGCGTTAATGAATAATGCAATGATAAAAGGAACGTCGAGAAGGATGGGGAAGGGAACATGAGGAGGAGAGCTCGGTGCCTCTTGGTGGCCGTTTAAGTTTACGGGGAGGCCCCGAGCACTTGAATCAAGTTTTCAGATTATCCAAATAAAAACAAACACATGTTTTATGGAAGCCGATTGGCGACCACATCGAAATACCAAAGCTTTAAAAAACAACTGGTGGAACTGAGTAAGTTTGGGTCCCTCGAGGCCCCTTGGGCGCCCGCATGGCTCAACGCTGGCAGCAGTTGGGCCTCTGTGAGAAGCTTCAGGTTTCACGAGCCTCATCTGAGCGAACTCAGGCTGTCGACGTACCGCCCCCCCTCGACTTGCACCTTCCGTACCTTCTGCGCGGAAGTTGCCGCCGCGATGCGGTCGCCGCGGCCGCCGCTGCGGCCACGGCGGCGGGCGCGGCAGCGCGGCACTTGCCTTGCGGAAGGTGCGGAAGGTGCAGGTCGGAGGCCATCCGACGATGCGCGCGAACCGACCGCAACATCGTGGGAACTCGCAGCCGGGGCCCCACACCCAGCAGCCCTGCAGCACTTTTCGAGCGGGATCGATCTGTCGAGGGCCCCGGGGCCCGAGACCAGGCGAAATCGCCAGGCTTGAAAGGATGGAGACGCCAGGATTGTCTCAGGGCCTGGGCCTCTTCGGGGGCGGCTCAGATGGGAGTGATGACCAAGGATGGGGATATCATGGCGCGGTGGCCACGATACTTTCCCAGATGTCATCGCCCCCCCCTTCTTATGTCAACACGTCCCCTGGTTCCCCCTTGGTCTGCGCGCGTGCCTCGGGCCATGATTTGCGAACCCCCTGTCTGGACGCTCCCTTCTTGGACGCCCCCGACCTCCCACCCGTGGACCCCGAGCACGGCCTGCCACCTCCAGGCCGGCAAGGGCGGCCACCGCCCTCCGCCCTCCGCGCGCGCCGCCGAAGCCGCGGCCGCGAGCCCGCAGGGCCTCGGGCGCTCTTCCTCGGGGGGAGGGGCGACCGCAAGGAGGAGGACGCCAGACAGAGAGGGGGCTTCAACGCGTCTCCTCCTCCTCCTCCTCCTCCTCCTCCTCCTGCTCCTGCTCCTGCTCCTGCTCCGGCCGAAAGAAAAGGAGAGGACAGAGGAGGGCCAGCAAGCAGCAGCAGGGGGCGAGGCAGTCCTGACCTGGAGACAGAACCGATTTGGGCAGAGGGTGGGTGGCGCCAACGAGACACGACACGACCCAGAGACCACTTCTTCCACCGCGTGCCCGAGCCGGCGCAGCTGGCAAAAGCAATTAGAAGGGCAAAGGGGAAAGGAGGGAAGAAAGAAAAGAAAGCCGGACGGAACCGGGCGGCGGAGGAGACGGGCGCGCGGCGGGGGGGCGTGCGCCACCAGACCCTCCGTTTGGCACGCGCGCTCCCGCCGGAGGCACGAAGCGGGAAAGGGGTGACGAAGCATGAGTGACGAATAGGTTGTGTTTCTGTGATGAAGGCAGTCTCATAAACGTCAAGCCCTGGCACTGCAGCAGCGCGCGCCCGCAAGAAGCTGCACAAGCAGGCAGTTGGGAGCAGCAGGGACTCAAGAGTGCGCTACAGCGCCAGGGTGTGGCGAGGATGACTCCCCCCCAATTATTCATGCATGATTTCCCCGACCCTTCCAATGAGCAGGTTTGGCCTTATCTATAGCCTACAGTGCACAGGGCCTCTGCTACTACGCCCTGAGTTCGATTTCGGCCATTGTAACGGTGCCCGTCGAGCTGCACTGCCATCGCTGAGGACTAAAACGGTGTTGAGGCTAGAGAAAAGATAGTTTCTTCCTCGAGAGTTTCGAGGGCGTCTCCGTACCTCCACTTCCCCGCACAATTTCGGCATGCTGTTGAACATGTCGGTGGCCCGCGCCTTACAGAACTGGTAAATATTCAGAATTTGTATTATTGGCGGCCCAACAAGTACTGCATGCTATCCGTAGCTTGTCGCACTGGTGCGCCACATGTGCGTGCAGCTCCTTTTCCCCATTACCTACTCCAGGCCCTCCTCCTGTCGAGGCTAGTGGTCGCCCTCACCGAGGGTCTTTTGGACAATTCTGGAGGTGCGCGGGGCTGGTGGCAGGACTGCCCTCTGCGATGGTTTGCCCCCCATCCCGTACCTTGATCCACACCGCTCCATCGCCACCTCCATCGCACGATCGACTGGCAAGAGTTGACAGGGTGAAACGAGTGATTGATATTCTGATGGAGACCCAGGAGGATGAAGGGCAAGAGGGCGGGAAGGAGTGGGGATGCGTTGTGTGCTAAAAGGCCCAGCGCCGCGACGATTCATGCCCGGAAGGTCAGAGCTGCCAGGCATCGCACAGCCACGAGAGAGGTTGGATTTCTTCGAGTATAGTAGTCTCACAATTGTCGCATTGCAATGCTTCATCCTCCACCCCCCACCCCCTAGTGCCCTGACCGAGGGTCCTAGACGAGTCAAGCTCATGCTCGGGTCTGCCGCTGGCGGTCGACTCGCTCAGTACTGTAGCGTTGGCGGTCGACACGCTCACTACTCCCTTAAGCCGAGAGTCCTCCACACGCTGCTGCTGCTGCTGCTTCTCCTCCTCCTCCTCCTACCGACCTACCTACCTACCTACCTACCTACCTACCTGCCTGCCTACCTACCTACCTACCTACCTACCTACCGACCTACCTACCTACCTACCTACCTACCCATCCTCCGTCTGCCCCTGCTGCTCCGCCTGCTCCTACTGGTCCCGGGGAAGCGGTCGGGAGCTCTGGTTGGGCCGCGCATTGGAAAACATCATTAGGATCCCAGCGTTGAGTTGTTCCACGATTGGTGAGTTTGCTTGTTCCTGCGCCGCAGGACCATCACGGATCGATCGGGCTCGAAAAATGCATCAGGAAAATGGGGTCCAGGGATCAGGTCGTGATGTTTCGCTATGTTGCATTGTTTCGCAATGTCCGATCTCAGGGTTCGAATTTCGAGGGTCGAGGCCTCTTTGAGCATCCTGAAGGCTTCTTGCCGCCACGGCTGTGCTCGCCTTGAAAAGCTGGTCGGAACGCACCCCAGGAGAGGCCCGATGTACGAGGGTGGCGACGGTGGCGGCAATGGTGGCGATGGGTAGGAGCAGTGGCGGTGGTGATGACGGTGGCGGTGGTGGTCGTGTTGGTGGCGATGGTGGGGATGATGAGTGATGGCGACGATAGTGATGGTGATGGGGTTTGTGGTGATGATGATGTTGTTGGCGAGGGTGAAGATGATGAGGGTGATGACGATGATACTGATAATGATGATGATGATGATGATGATGATGGTGGTGATGATGATGATGATGACGATGATGAGGATGCTGGTGAGGATGAGGAAACGGATGAGGATGAGGATGACGTTGTCGATGACGATTGTGATGACGCTGAGTAGCATTATTATTGTGATGGTGATGCTTGGTGCTGACAGTGGCGATGGTGATGGTGATGATGGTAATGGTGATGACGACGAGAATGATGATGATGATGACGATGCTGATGATGCTAGTGATGCTGATTTTGATGATGATGATGATGATGATGATGATGATGATGATAGTGATAATGATTATGATGATGATGCTGATGATGATGATGATGATGATGATGATGATGATGATGATGATGATGATCAGCATGGTCATGATGATGATGCTGTTGGTGTGTGGTCGCAGTGGTGTGAATACACATGATCACCCGATGCCGTGGGCTCTGGCGGAGAGCCGCATCCGCGCGTTGCAGACGCAACGGCTGCCCGATGGTCCGACACACCCTGTTGTGTCTGCACCCCGCCGCGCGGGTGTGACGGCCACCAGTGACCGGAGAGCGACTCCAGCAAGGCAGTACGGGCCCGAGGAACCACGGAGATGATGGCCCTGCATACGTCATCACCCAGGAAAGGAGAGACACACCAATTACGCACATCTCGGTGAAGCACGCTTCCATGATGAAGCAGGCCTCCGCGAAGCACAGCTACCCTCGAAGCGCGCCTCCGTGAAGCAGGCCTCATCGATGACGCGCACCTCCGTGGAATACACCTCAGAAAAGCACGCCGCCATGACGCACGCTCCTTGAGGCACGCCTCCTTGAAGAACGCTTCCGTGAAACACGCCTCGATGAGGCACACTTCTATGATGAAGCACGCCTCCGTAAAGCAGCTTCGGTGATGAAGCACGCCTCCGCGATACACACTTGGATAACGAATTGCAGCTCCGCGAAACACGCTTCCGTGAAGCACGCCCCGGTGATGAAACACGCCTCCATGATTATGAGGAACGTCCCCGTGGCGCACAGCACCATGAAGCGCACCAGCATGATTATTCACGCCTTATTATGAAGCGCGCCTGAGAGGAGCACGCCTTCCCGATGAAGCACGCCTTCGTGCTGAAGCACGCCTGCCTGATGTAAGCGACAACGTGGGCCCGCTTAGCCGCCGCCGAAAGCGCGGTCACTGCTGCCTCCAACCGAAAAGACGGCTGCTAGTGTTGTTGCTGCTGCTGCTTCTTAGATAGGACACAAGCATGGGCCCCACACCCTTGAATGCGAAATCGACTCCAACCAGGCAGCACGGGCCAGAGGAGCCATATATGCGATGACCCTCAGACGCCACCATCAAAGAAAGGAGGGTCACGCCGATGACGTCCGCCTCCGCGAAGCACGTCGCCATGATAAAGAAGTCCTCCGTGAAGCGGGCCTCCCCGATGAAACACGCCTCGTGGTGAAGCCTGCGCCCGTGACGCACAGCTACCTGCGAAGCACGCCTCCGCGAAGCACGCCTCGCCAATGACGCGCACCTCTGTGACACACATACACACACACACCTTGGCATCGCACGCTTCCACGAAGCACGCCTCTTTTAGGCACGCTTCCGTGAAGAACGCCTCCGCGAAACACGCCTCGATGAAGCTTGCCCCCCTGAAGAAGTTCGCTTCCATGATGCAACCCGCCCCCATTATGAACCACGCCTCCGCAAGGCACATTCCGATATTAAAGCACGCCTCCACAATTCGGTTATGAAGCACGCTTCGATGATGAAAGGCCGTATCCGTGCAACGCACCACCAGGACGCAGACCTCCGAGAACATCTCCATGAACACACGACGAAGACATCCGTGAGTGGAGCATCCCCAACAACAGCAGTGGCCCGAGCACCGATATGAAGACTTGTCCGAGCCTCTTGAGGAAGAGCCCCACGAGCATTGCGAGCATCCCCGTGAGGATGAAGAACTGTGGGCTTCGTGAACAGCCCGCGAGGGTGAGGTACCCAACAGCGAAGCACCCCCACGAAGCGCTCACGGTAAGGCACGCCGCAATGAGGAACGCCACGACGAAGCATTCTTGGATGAGGCACTCAACGACGCATTCCCCGATGAAGCGCTGCAGGATAAAATGCCCACGATGGGGCACACCCCGAAGAATCACAACAATAACATCAATACTATGACACATAGCGCTGGTGCCATCTTGTGACCGTGAGGCGGCGCACCACAAGCCACGAGGTATATGACGCGACGCTGCTGGCACAGAGGGGGCGCCAGACCAAGGCGCGGTCAGTCCTTCTCGTTGTAGGGCCGAGCCAGGCCGACAGAAACAAGGATGATGACCACTCTGATGAGAAGGTACGCAACACTGCCGCTGCAGACGTGAAATCTCCACTCAGTAGGATACCCCAATGAGCCCGCGGAAGAGGAAGAGGACGACGGGCACCACATGGACAGGCCGAGCCCGTGGACTGCCAGGCGACGGGCGCCAGAATACAAGGGACACATGGAGCCCAAGAGGATGTAGAGGGGCGTCGAACGCCTGCATCGCCTCTGCACAAGGGCCGGCTCTGGTTCAGCAAGATAAAGATGTGTTGTCGCAGTGGTGCGAATACACATGATCACCCGATGCCGTGGGCTCTGGCGGGACGCCGCAACCGCGTGTTGCAGACACACCGGCTGCCCGATGGTCCGACACACCCTGTTGTGTCTGCACCCCGCCGCGCGGGTGTGACGGCCACCAGTGACCGGAGAGCGACTCCAGCTAGGCAGTACGGACCCGGGGAATTTTGGACATGATAACAATGATGACGATGACGTTGATGATGGCGATGGTGATGACGGCGACGATGATGACCATGATGGTGACGATGGTCATGGTGATGGTGGTGATGATGATGGTGCAAACGATCACGGTGGCGACGATGACGGTGTTGATGATACGGGTGATGTTGATGATGGTAATGTTGATAGTGATGATGATGATGATGATGATGATGATGATGATGAAATTCGTGTGGCGACGATGACGGTGACAACGGCAATGTCGATGACCACGATGAATGGTGGTGGTGGTGGTGGTGGTGGTGGTGGTGGTGAGGACGACGATAATGATGACGATGCAACCGGCGATAATGATGATGCCGTTTCATGCATCGTCGGCCCTCCACGTGTGGGCGACTAGGAAGGAATGGGCTGCAGAAGGAGGAAGGGAAGGGAGGGAGAGCGACGAGGGTGGTCAAGTTAGGCGCGCCCGCGCCATAGCTGACACACGATCCCTCCCGCCCATCCTCTCCCATTGCACTGATGTAGTCTGTCGGCGGGTGCGGGTTGTAGCCGACTTGGAGTTCCCCCCACACAAAAACAATAGCCTGGCGAAGGACCCAACCATATGCAGTTGTGAATACCGCAATTGTGAATATCTTTTTCGGTGGCGCTCCTTTATGGGGCGACGAAGCGCTGTACTGGGTGGGTGAACCGCATGGAGCAATTGCTGTGCTGGCGGGTGGCGGACGCATGCGGGCGGTGCCATTGAGGCCGTCGGTAAAGTTCCCTATTGGGCCACGAAGCCTTGTACTGGGTGGTGAAACGAAGGGAGAAATGGCTGTACTGTGTGGCGGCGGACGCATGCGGGAGGTGCCACTGGGACCTTCGGTGGAGCTCCCTATTGGGCCACGAAGCGCTGTATTGGGTGGGTGAATCGCAGGGAGCAAGAGGTGTGCTGGGTGGTGGCGGACGCATGCGGGCGGTGCCACTGGAACCTTCGGTGGAGCCCTCTTTTATGCAACCACGAAACCTTGTACTGGGTGGGTGAACCGCAGAGAGCAAGGGCTGTACTGGTTTGTGGCGGACGCACGCGGGCGGTGCCACTGGGACCTTCGGTGGAGCTCCCGATGGGGCCACGAAACGTTGTGGTGGGTGGGCGAAACGCATGGCAGAAGGAGGAGGGAGGGGAGCATGGGGAGGAGGAGGAGAGAAGAAGAGGAACGCGGGGACCGTCCCTTCAAAACTAGGTCCCAACACCACAGGATGGGTGTGACAAAACATCGTATCATGCGACATGGAACAAAATGAATCTGTATACAGCGGAGGAGGAGGAAGAAGAGAAGGTGGTTGGTGGACCGGAATATGAGCAGGAGGAAAAAAGGGGATAATGCGGAAGGAGGAGGACGAGGAATAACAGCATGAACTGGGAGGAGTGGTCGGAGCAGGAGGTCCAGGGGAAGGCGGCGGAGGGGAAATAAAGATGGCGACAACAATTGAAAATTAATCGGGTCCAGAAAAGTAGCCCGCACTGAGGAGCGAGCGCCATTCTGAACGACGCCAACACAGCGCCGATCCGAAAATGAGGCCTCCGCTGCAGCGGGAGCACTGTAACCAGGGCACGAGAGCATGGCACAAACATACTAAGCACCTGGTTTTGGGGCTGGCTGCCAGGCCCGCGCGCATGCCATATCTTCCTCACAGGGTTAGGGGAGAGAGGGGAGTAGTATTCATATTGTGCAGATGTGGGAGGGGATGGGAAGGGAAGCGATGGGAGGAGAGGGAGGTAGCAGGAGTGAGGGCGCGGCATCCTCTCCTTGGTCCCCCCTTTCCTCGGCCCGTAGCGTTGCTGTCAGAATTGGTGCCGCAAATTTGCGCCGCCTCGAATTCACGGCATGCCCTCCTACTCGTCCTCCTAGTTCTGAACCGCCTACTCATCCTCATGCTCCTGCCCACTCCTGGGAAACCTGTGGAGGCCTCCAGAAGCCTCCGAACACGTTCGAAGATCTCCCAACCGCGAACAACGTATTCCAATTCCCCCCTCATCCCCCCCCCCCGTCCTCCTCCATCCTGCCCGCTAGCTCCTTATCCTCCCTCTCGCTCTCCAAATGCTCTGGAGACCTGTGGAATCCGTCGAACATCTCCGCAACCTTTCTAAAGCCGACGCTACCACCTTATCCTCATTCTCCCCCTCCTCATTATCATGTTATTCTTCTTCCTCCTCCTCATCATCCTGCCTCTCCTTCAGGCTGACCAGAAATATTCAGAGACCCGCGACAACACCCCAAGCACCCGAAAGCTCGCAGAACCGCTGAAATCCTCAACCTCCTCCTCCTCCTCCTTTGCCTCCTCCTCCTCCCACCCCTCTCCTGCTCCTTTTTCCTCTGTCCCTTATCATCTTCCTCAGTGCCTTCCAGCCACCTCCAGGGACTTCTGGAAGCTGCCGAATACCCGCGCAATTGTTTGGAAACGACTTGTTCCTCCTCCTATTTATCCCCCTCGCCCTCCTCCTCCGCCTCCTCCTCCTCATCATCATCAACACCATCGGCATCATCATCATTGTCATCTGCATCATCAGCATCAGCAGCATCATCGTCATCATCATCCGCATCATTAGCAGCATCGTCATCTTCGTCATCGTCATCATCATCATCACCAGCATCATCATCATCACCAACGCCATCACCATCACCATGACCATCACCATCACCATCACCATCACCATCACCATCCTCATGCTCCTCATCCTCCTGTTTTTCCTCCTTCTCCTCCCTCCTATCGTCCTCCCCATCCTCGTGCTCCGCCTCCTCCTCCTCCTCAGTCCTCCTCCTCCTCTTGATTGTGTCGCACTCATCCTGTGCTCGGCTCGGCAATTCTTCCGCAAAAGGATAGATGCACCGCCACTGTGCCTGGCCAAGGCCACATTGGGCCCCAGGATGGTGCATAACTATCCCCTCCTCGCATCAGCCAGGAGGCCGTAGTTATACCACGCCAGAACCTGGGATCGGGATGACCGTGGCCAAGCACGGTGGTGGCGTATTAGATGCCGTCTGCGCACTGGTAGTCCCTGGGATGCAGCTCCTGGGAGGATACATTCATCATCGGCGCTGGTGTATCTGTGGTCGATTTACGGCCAAATCTTGCACAATCCAATTCAATTCCGCGTAATCCTCGTTCATCCTGCTTAATCTTGGCCTGATTCCAGGGCTTTCTTCATCTAGGCTAATTCGGCATAATGGCCGCGTAATCGGGACATTGGAACCTTGGCGGCGTGATCGACCTCACGAAGATCTCCCAGACGTTGCCTCCTAATCGAGCGTCCCTCGGACCTTCTCCGCAGGGCCAGCAGCGCCCCGCCTCATGCCACCATCCAAACAAGCAAGATGCAGCCGAGCGCCCGCGCGAGCTCGCGGAGCAGTCTGCGGCCCGGCCGTGCTGGTGCCCGAGGGTTGCGGCTAAAGGTGCCCATGGAGGAGAAGGATGGGGCATGAGGAGGAGGAGGAGGAGGAGAGGAGGAGGAGGAGGAGGAGGAGGAGAAGGAGAAGGAGGAGGAGAAGTATGAGCAGGAGGAGGAGGAGGAGGAAGAGGAGGAGGAGGAGGAGGAGTAGGAGGAGGAGGATGAGGAGGAGGGAGGAGGATGGAGAATGCGGGAAGTGGCGTCGTCCATCTTCCCTCCCGCTGCCTCCTCCAACCTCGTCCGTCCTCCTCCCTTCGTTTCCAACCTCTTTAATGCTCCACCACCTCCTCCTCCTGCTCACGATTCTCCTGGCTCCCCTCCTCTTCCTCGTCCTCCTCCTCTTCCTCGTCCTCGCTTCTCCTCGCTTCTCTTCTGCCATCTTCCTCTTCCTCCTCAATTCGTCTCCCCCTTCCTACGCTTTATCTTTTTCCTCCCCCTTCTGCCCCCTGGCCAACAACCAACAGTTTCCTCATTGGACAAAAAGAAAGCAGATGCGTCCTGTGCACCAGCAGCAGCAGCAGCACCAGCCAGAACTGCAGCATCGGAGTCCGCTGCGGTCGACGCAAGCAAGCGTCCACTGGTGGTGCTCGCCCACATTTTTATGTCGTACGCACGCAGGGAGAGGGGGGCGGGGGGGGGAAGGGCGTAGCGCACAATTCTCCACGCGGGCAGCGCAACATGCGGAAACGATGTGTCAAAACGTTTGCGCACTACGAAAACGCCAAACGCTCATCAACGCCTTCGCATGCGTCTTGCGTGGCTGTGGCATGACCCTGAGATCCGACGTTGCGAACAACTTGCAACATCGTGACACATCACGACCGGAGGCCAGGACCGCCCCTTTTTGCGTCACTTGTCGAGCCGGAGCCTGTAGACCCTAAACCCTGAGCAGGCATCCGCAGTTGGATCCGGCAGCAGACATCCGCAGTTGGATCCGCAAAGAAAGCAGAAGGATCGAAGGATCGACGATCGAGGATCAAGCATCGAAGTTGACGGTTTGCCATGTCTGGTTGTCACCCCTGGACTTCCGGGGGCGCCCTTGTTGCCTCGGGCGGGCCCGGCTCGAATTGAAATCCACAGGTCCTGCTGAGGAGGAAGACGAGGAGGCGCAGGATGGGGCAGGAGGTGCAGGAGGAGGAGGAGGAGAAGGGGGAGGAGGAGGAGGAGGAGGAGGAGGAGGAGGAGGAGGAGGGGAAGGAGGGGGTATAGCCACTTTAAGGGTAGCTATTTGGGAGATGTTATATAGAATCGGGAGTATAGCTCGCTCGCCGTTGCCTTTGGCTCAAGGCACGCGCGCCTTATTTGCCCGGACACTGCTTGTGTTCGCTATGTGCTGGAAAGATCATTACATCGATCTTATCCTATCTTATCCGTCCGTTCCTCTTACTGAACAACCTCAGTACGATACCGGACGCTATTTGCCATCCGCTTCCCATGGAATCGGATGCCATTTGACTTACCATAGTCACTTCAGACTTGGTAGCGGAGCTGGCCGCACTCTCGTGTGGTCAGCTCTTGCTCTTCTTATCCTCACGTTATACGGCGCGATCTTCGTGACCAACTACCTCCCTGCGCCACAACTCCCAGTACATTTACGATGATCAATTCAAGAGCAAGAAGCAACACGAGAGGTACGACGTCTAGACAACAACATTGGTACCATATACACTTCATCACTGCGCTACTACCAACCGCTCGGCATCGAGCCAAAAGCGCAGTACCTGAAGCAGAGGCAGGGCGACCCGCAAGATAAAGCGCCTCGAAGACTTGACAAGGCGCTACCCCAGCGCGGCAACGCGCCTGATAACCACCCCTATCTTCACAGCCTTGGGCTGGTTATATTCGCCATCATATGGTTCGCGCTGGGGGCAGCAATCGGACACATGCGCCGTGGAGATAACAGCACCGATGGGCAAACACATGGCCCATACTGGGACCCTAGAGGCAACGTGCCTTTCCGCGAGTACGTTTATGAGGCCAACGCGTGGCTCAACGTCACAAGTGGACGTATGACGCCACAGGCCCAAGCGGCCGCCATACAACGCGGCCTGGGTGGCCTAGCGAGGACACTCGCCATGAGGGTACCACCTGACATTCTAAACTACGGTGCGGACGTCGATGGTGTCCACACCGACCCAGTAACCTACAGCATGTTCCTCCTAAGCATGAAGTTCGAGCGCCTGGAAGATGAGCGCCAGCTCACTTCAGGCACACAGCTCATCGACTTTCATGTGCCTCACGGAGAACGAATCGATGTCACCCTCACCCGGTTCGAGATGGCCCGCCTTGAGGCACAGTCGGTGGGATTTGACCTTCCCAACTTTCAACTGCTCACTACTATCCTATTCCGCGCCCTAGGCGTTGGCAACCAGCGAGCCATGCAACTCTTACAGCCACTCAACCACCAAATGCCCCGAACACAACAACAGTATGATGAGCTGCTGGAGAGGATGCGTTCGATTGGACATATATCAGAACGGTCTCCTGGTAATATAGGATCAGTGTTTGGAAGGGGAAGGGGATCTGGCAGTGGAAATTTCTACACTACCTTAACCACTGAAGCCCAGCCTGGAAACGGGCCCTCAAGCATATGGGCCGACGATCCTGGAGAGTCTACTGCCCTACTAGCAGGGGATCGATCACAACCAAGCTGGGCAACCAGCCTTCCTCCTAGAGAACCTCAACCACACCGCTCTTTATGGGGTGAGGCAAACCCCCTAACCGACGGTGTATCCACCTACCTGGGAGACGACGCTTTCGACTCCGGCACCGACACCGATACTATATCATCAGACGGTGTTGAACCTTTAGATTGGTCAGACATCATGAACATGGAAAGTGACAATCAGCGAGCCGAACACCTGTTCTGGTTATTACAACAGGCAAAGCGGAGGTGGAGGAGGTTCACACGAAAACCAGTGCGTCGTGTTAGGAGGAGGATACGGAGGAGTTTCAAAGGAAAAGGTAAAGGCAAACGAGGTCGTCGTAGGTTGAATGGACGAGGCATCACGGCCTTCCTCCAGAGGCTCTCAGATGACCAGTATGATGAGATATTTTTCGGGGGAAAAGGCCGTGGTAAAGGCCGTAGAGATACCTCAGGCAAAGGCAAAGGTAGGCGGGGAAACCCGCGAGGTAGAGACGGCCAGATCCTAAAGTGCCATGAGTGTGATAGTACCGATCACCTTGTGAAAGATTGTCCAGCGAAGGGAAATGGAAAGGGCAGATCAACCGAAGTCCATTTCGGCTCAAGTGAACCAGTTATTGAATATCTGAGCCTCCAAGAATTTGAGGCCATGGAGCAGGTGCTTTTTTCACTTGGGTCAGCAGCATGGACAATTTGGATGAGATCGAGGCGTACGGCCACGTACTGTACGCGTACTACCTCGAGAACCTCCGCAGGTTCGTTGTCGGCAACTTCGAGCTGACACCTGTGGAACTTGGAACGCTGGGAAACCAGCCTTTATCCTTCTTTGACTGGATGTTCGGTAATCCAGGTAACATCATGGCCTACGAGAGCAGTGAAGAAGATGATACTGTTCAAGCCTCGCCTTCGGAGGTTGATCGCAACCTTCAACCTCAACCCGACCTCATGCCTGGGAACAGGCCTACCCCCACATATCCTCCAAACTACGCTGATCTGATGGAGATGGAGTCTCAAGCGTTCGTGATGGGCGTGCCAGGGGACCCGTTTATACCCCCTGGCTCGCTTGCCCCAGGCGAGTACGGACCACGCACGCTACTGCAGACCCTCATGAAGATGCACGCTGTATTGGTCATAGCATATCCCGAGAGCCAAGAGAGCATCGAAGCTGGCCAAATGATGCTACAAGACACTGATGCCTGTGACGACTCGGAGTTAGTGCTGGCGGCCCTTACCTCTCGTCGATAGCGCGCACCCTGAGGGCGCGCAGCGGCATGTGTGGTACTCCAGAGGGAGATGGCGCCAGGCCCTTGAAAGGGCCATCGCCATGCGCGGTCAGGCTCTTCCTCCGCCAGGATGGGGTCTCCAGGCGGCGGGATTGTGGCCCTGCCATACGGCCATGCGCAATATTGCCGGGCAGCCTGTGCTCGGCAACGAGCCTGGGCCGACAACCGTACCGCCTACGCCGGGGCAGCCAAGCGATGCTCAGACGCTGGCAGCGCAGGGAAACCTGCCCGTCCCGGCTGGACCGATGACCGTCGTCATTGGTAATCCTGTATCAGAAGATGAAGAGGGCGATGGATGTGGGCTGTGCGAGGACGAGACCACACTCCTCATGATGGAGGTCAATGGTGAAGAAGAGGTGGACTTTAGCCCCGACATGCCCGACACACCACCACCGGCGCAAAAACCAATTGCGCCGGGCTCCAGTCAGCAGGGAGACCTGCCCACTCTAGATGATCCGCCTGGGATCTCGCAGGTGCCCCCGCCGGCTCCCGCTCAGGCTACGTCGGCAGCTTCATCTGATGGGCACGCCAGGAGGTCTCGCTCTCACCCGCGCCTCAGGGAAGAACCTCATCCGCAAGCACGGCTCCCTCGCGAATGGAGGCAAGCAGGCCCAAAGGAGCATGCTGCTCGGCGAGGGGGTCACTTGCTTCCCTACAGTGACCCCAGGCGTCAGAAGGGTGAGCATTCTGCTTTCGGAAAGGGCAACCCAGCCTACCGAGATGCCCAAGGCGAGTCCATACGAGGTGGATACCAGCTCGCGACGAATATTCGTCGTCCTGAAATACAAGAAGTACGGACGCAGCTGCGCAATATCATTGCAGCACGCACACTGTACAGACCTAATGCAGTTTGTGGACCGTGCTCAGAGCCATTTCAGGAGCATAGGCCTGGATGCCCTGTGGGCTCAACGAGAGTTTGAGCCCGAATAGAGGCCGCGCTCCTGCCAAGGAGGGCCATCCACAATTGATTCCGATGACCCAAGACGAGATCGCAGAGATCAACCGCCGTCTCGGAATCACAGCAGTTCATATGAGGCCCAAGGCCGAGGAGGTTCAGCCTCCGAGAGGACTGGTGCCGATGGCCCAGGAAGAAAAAGGATGCGCTCTTTCGCCTTCCTGGCATGCGAGGAAACTCGCCCGGCGTTTCCAGTCAGGCCCAACGGCCAGAAATGACGGATGATGATGAACAGAGGGCCCAGCGAGCTGCGGCAGATGAGGAACGCAGACGAATAGCAGAGGAACGCGCCCGCGAGGCAACTCGCCAGATGCGGCTGGAGTCCCAAAAGGTCTATATGAAGGGGGCGAAGAAGCCCCCACTCCCACTCCAACCGAAGGCTAAGAGCGAAACACCAGCACCGAGGTCGCCTTCGGAGGAGAGACCGAAAACAACAGCACGCTCTGAGGATCTTGGGTCAGATGTGCAGATGGAGGTGCCTCGTTCTAAAACGCCGAGATCACCGACTAGAGCAACTCCAGCACAAGGACCTGACCCCAGGCAGCAACCTCAGGACCCTGTGGAGGTACGGAGACGCCCACCTAGCCGTAGCGGATCCATCGCCGGCAAGGCCAAAGCCTTCGAGCGTACGGGGTTTACCCCTACGCCGGCCGCACCTGCGGCGGCACGCTCCAAGAGGTCCGAGGAAGGTGCTCTGTCTAGGGGTACCTGGGTGCCTAGGATTAGGGGCATCGCCAGCCGAGAGTCACCGCGGGGAAACCCGCCAGGCGCTGCAGCTGCAGCTTCTTTCTCTTCAGGAGCCGCAGCCTCCTCGGTGACAGAGGCTCCTGTGCAGGGAAACCTGCCCGAGGACCAGCTGCACCACCCAGCGGGCACGTCCTTCACTAGTGGGAGTCAGGCCGTGATCAATGAGAGACGTGCCCTGCGGAAGCTCCGACCGATACGCTCGGTGGATGAGGCATTCATGGAACGATGCAGGCAAGAAAACATTATCCCGAAGAAGAACCATACCCTCAAGCAACTGAGCAGATGTCTCAGTCGGATATGCAGACACGCACCCGACAGACCACGCAATCCTGCGTGGAGCCTGACTACATTCGACGATCATGATGGCTGAATTAACCTCGCAGAGCTCGCACATGAGTTTCCGTGGAACAACGGACGAACGAGACAGGGCGGGTACAATCCCAAACAGGACGAGGCCAAAGTCATCGCCGCGAACGTCTACGGCCGAACGGTGGACCAAATGGCTGCCATCATGATGGCGATTGTTCATGTCCGCGAACCAGACGGTGAAGAGAAACAACGCTTTCAGTTCAAGGTGTTAGTACGGGATTCTGGCAAGCCCGACATCTTCATCCGTGCCTCTCAAGGGCACTCGTGGACGCTGAAGGCTCCATGGTCGTTGTACAAGTATATTGTACTACACCACAACCCTGCCGGGAGACCGGCCACATACCCCGAGGTTGCCATGCATGGCACTCGATGGGAAGCCTTTGAAGGCATCATGTGGTATGGCCTCTCTTGTCGTTCAGAACACAACTCGAAGAAAAGAGGGTCAGGCCGGTCGCACATCCACTTTGTGCCGACGGTTCGTCGTCGCAGTGTGAGATGTGGGTGGGGCCCCGAGTCCACTCTCGTCATCTTTGTGGACTGGCGTCAGGCCCTGAAGGACGGAATAGAATTTTGTTGGTCTGACAATGGCGTCCGAGGGAAAAGACGGTATCATTGAACCGTACTACATCTCCCACGTGGAAGACCTCACCACGGGGAAGCAATGGCGCAACCCAGAATATCTGGGCGATCGTACGGCACGCGTCTGCACCGCTATGATGTCGGCCCCGAATAGGTGGACTGATGTGGGCAGTGCTAGTGTCAAGTACCAGTGGTCTCGTGACCAGGAAGGTAATGACCCTCCTACGGTTTACGGTCACAGAGAATCTGGGGACCACCACATCCCCACCATGCTGGGGAACCAGCCTGAAGTCCACCAGACCTTCATGATCAACGAGAGTGAGGCTGGAAGCGCGGCTCCAAGCCGTGCTCCAAGCCAAGGGCCTAGTGCCATATCTTGGCAGGTCCTTAGCACCTCAGATCTGGACCAGATCGCGGCCGCTCTAAATCCTGAGCAGGTGGAGCAGTTGGCGGACAGACTGTACCAGCAAGACCCCTGGGCCGCTGGCCAGGGAGCCATGTCCGCCATGGTGACGCGTAATCGTCAGGCCATGCAGGGAAACCTGCCCGCCAATGGACTCCGACATGATACGCCCGAACCGCAGGGAGACCCGCAGACGTTCGGCCGCATCTTCGGAGAGCCTGCTCGATTTGAGCAGATGCCTGGGAGCCCCTCGCATAGCATGCACACACCGAGGGGCGCGACCCCAGTGGCGACGCCACCAGCACAGTCTCCGTTCGGGACTCCCGGTCGCGCTGCCACGAATGGCACTCTCATGGAGAGGATCGCCGCGGCCAGAGCTGAGCATGGCACAGCTCTCCTGAACATGATGCCGCCCGGCACGCCAACGAGCCAGCAGGGGAACCTGCCCGGCACTCCAAGTCACCACCGACCATTTGCTGGCCAAACTACTGTTGCTGGTGGCAGCTGCGGTGCAACAGGTGCAGAGTCACAACCTGCCCCACCCGAGTGGTCAGAGGTGGAGGCCGGCCTGGTCCTGGGAGCCAGAAGGTCCCAATCCACGGGATCTTGCTCGGCAGCGAGCCTTCATGCCAGCATTCAATGCTCACCCGAGCATGGCCCAGGGCCAGAGGCCAGCGCCAGCACGCATGGATCCGCCTCTGTACCCTGATGGGTCTAGAGTCCCGAACAGGTTTGTTTGCGAGACGGCGGATCAGTTTCATAGCCTCACGAATGTGCGCTGCAGTGATCAGTCCGTGTATCCGCACATGGCCTTCATGCCCGCGCCGACGACGCCGGAGGTGGCCGTCCAACCCACTGCCCATTCGATATCATCAGGCAGTAGGGGTGTTCCTGATTATGCCAGGCAGACGTAGCGCACTCAACAGGCTTGTTTCAGGCGCAGGCAGGCCGTGCAGAGTGCACGCGACCAGTCACGTGCAGCTGCACTTGAGGTCGTGAGGAACAGAGGCTCACCCATGCGAGGAAACTCGCCCGCTGTGACGCCTGCTGCCTCCACAACGGCAGCTCCTCCAGCAGTGGCTGCCGTAGCGCCGGAGGTGCTGGATCCCGCAGGGGATCCTCCAGCGGCCTTCATGGACTCCGAAGCGGTCCTGGAGAGACAGCGGCGGGTGTACCCCAGAGCGGCAGATGTGGAAGTATTCACTGGGATGGCAGACACCTGCACAGTGTGCCTCGAGGAGTTTCAGCCGAGGGAAAGCGTGTACCGCTTGAGGTGTAACCACCTATTCCACGAGGAGTGCTGGAACTCGAATGTGGCGGGCCATGTTGCCAATCAGCGTGGGGGAGACCCTCAGCAACCACCATGTGATATCTGCCGAGCGCCTGGCATTATAGCGTCATCATTTCCATGGACCGGCTCCTACACTCAGGCTCCTGAGCAAGCAGCGAGGGAGCAGGAGTGGGGCTGAGCTGTCTGCCTGTCCAGCCAGGATGCTGGACAGGCAGACAGCTCAGCCCCAGCAGCAGGGAAACCTGCCGGAGGAGGTGAGGCCGCCGATGGAGACGGGATACTTCGACCAGCTTATCCCGATGACGGCGCCTCAGCAGGGAAACCTGCCTAACACTCCACCTGTCGGACAGGTGGCTCCTCAAATGTCTCCCCAGAGTGGGAGCGGGGCAGAGTTGGCACTGGACCCTGAACAGCTGCGTGAGCTGCGTGTTCGCCATTTCCAGACCCAGATGGACAATGCGCACACAACGTTCATGCTGGACGCCGACAATCCTGAGACTGAGAGTGCTTCGTTTGATCTCTCAGATTCCTCAGTGGCGACAGCGGCAACAGCAGTCAGGGCCGTCGAGCTCTCAGCTACGAACAAGGAGTTCGATGAGTGGTTGCAGTACAGGGATCACCTCACGAATGAGGGGTTACAGGACATCACCCTTCATTCGTATCTGACGCTGACGAGACGCACTACCCGCGAGCAATATACGAGCATACGTGACGAGTATGCCAACTGGCGGGAGGAGCAGGGCGCTCAGGCTCAGAACGTGTCGTACTTCCAGTACATCGACCTGGCACGTATGGCCGAAGGCAGGCCGGGTGCCAGCACAATGCGGGGAAACCCGCCAGGGAGTGCGACCGAATTGTGGGGAAACCCGCCAGATGGCCCAGCTGGCACTTCAGAAACAGTGCACATCAAGCAGCCTAGTAAGACTTTTCTGGAGGACGGTGGAAACTCTATCCTCATCGATGCAGGCTCGAAGATCAACATAATGGGAGAAAATACGAGCCGCAAGTTTGTCCAGGCTGCTGAGGGACATGGTCGTTCTTGTACGTTTGAACCCCGTTCTCGTCTGAACATCAACGGGGTGGGCGAGGGGTCGGCCCCAGCGGATACCGCGGGCACTTTCAGCATTGCCTGCGAGTACCAGGGCTCGACCCAGCTCGATTCGTACAAGGCGAACATTGTGTCAGGCTGCGGCAAGGACCTGCCAGCCATCCTGGGCCTCGATAGTACGCAGGACAAGCGCACTATTATTGTGCTCGAACGAGGCCAGGAGAAGCTGATATTCCCTGGGAATGGACAGGTCAAGATGGAACTCCCCGAGGGCTCCAAGATCATGCCGACGACGAAGTTGCCATCAGGGCATCTGTCAATCAGGCGTGATCTATTCGGAGCTGCGGGGCAACCCGCCTCGAGCGCAAGCAGCACGTCGTTCCAGACGGTGCTGACAGGCGAGCCGGCCCCGGCGCAGGAGCGCAAACAATTGCAGGGGAACCTGCCTCAGGGGTTGCTGGAGACGCTCGCCAAAGCGACGACGAGAGGCGACAGCATCGACGATCTGGAGACGTTCGATTGCTTCGTAGCCAGGACACTGGCCCAGCATGGTGGACGTGTACCCATGGACGCTGTACGGTCCCGCTGGAAGATAGTGACGGGGTACACGAACCATGAGCTGCAGACGGTCAACGACGCGAGGTCGAAAGGCCTATTGAAGCAGTTGATGGGTCATCCATCTATGCTGGCTACGTTTGCGGAGCAATCCGCCTCTGAGGCCACGGCGCGCTGCAGCGCTGAGCTCCAGCATCTGAGGGAAGCCCAGATGCTGGCAGACGTTGCAGGCGCATCTTCTTTATCTTGAAGATGGCAGGGCGACGCTGCCCCCTCGTCGTCGTGCCTGATGGCCGAAAGGCCAGGGGGTAACAAGGACAGCGGGGCAACCTGCCTTAGTAAAAGAGCTGTTGTCATTGAAGATACGAGAGAGGCTTGCGCCGACCTCCGCACCCGAGGTTATATCTGTGATCGTATTTCCCGCAACGAGCTTATGACGACTGTGGGCACATATTACCTGGGTGCGGTGATCAGTGGAGATTACACTCTAATGTGGATTAGTACCCCGGATGACTGGTATGTACGAACTCCAGGGAAAAGAGTGGCCCCACACTGGTCACGTATCCAAAACCTTTTGATGAAAACCAGGAAGCTCCCTATGAAATTCATAATGTTCGGTCCCCCAGGATACGTTTGGAAGTTATCCCCAGTACGTGATACTCTGGAAGATCTTAAGTTGTCAGTGATACGGATGCGGTTGTGTCATTTCGGTATTCGGTTCAATATGCAAGACAGTACACCGAGTGGTACCTATATGCAGGTAGCAACATCAGCACCGATCAGCTCTAAGTTGTGGGCATGTACGTGCAAACTGGCGATGCCACAACATGTGTTGGATTTGTACGGCCAAGCGGCACGACATGCTGAATGGCGAGCTCAGACACGCACCACGCTCATCCGTCACCTTAATGACAAAATCCTGGGAAGCAGCCCCACGCACGGAAACGTGCCGATATACCTGAATACTTGTACACGCACGGACCACAACATCCATCTTTATGTGACGACCAACAAAGGAGGACCGATATGGTCTGATGTTATCCGACGTGTCACAATCAACTTGGATACCAATACGGTTATTCAGGATATTGCAGTAGCCGATCAACCAACAGGATATGATTGACATGCACCACTACCTGCAGGGGTTGCCAACATCAGCACACGGTTGTACTGGCAACCCGAGGAACCGGTCTTGCTCGGAAACGAGCCCACTCAATCACCACAGAAACCTAAACGCGTCATCATAGATGACTGTCCTTCCCCCCTCCCGACTCTGGCGATTGACGCATGTACCCACTCAACAACGACGATGGGCTCACAGACCGGTGAACAAGACGAGCAAGTCTTACCTACGGAGTCGCGTATCAAACAGAAGGAAAGGCTCAAAGCCGAAAAGGAAGCAGGCATCAAGCCTCGCCGCATTAAAAAGCACGTTGAAGACGGAAACGACGATTGCGGCGACGATTTGTCGGGACTCGGACAGGATCTTATGGCGACCTGGAGCACCGACGTCCCTGTGGAGCTAATAAGCTCCGATGAGGATGATGACCTGTTCCTTATCCTCCCCACATCTATGCCCGACGCACGCGCTGACATATATAGCATAGTAGCTACTCTATGCAATGGTCACAATAACTGCGTGGATATGTTGCAGCTTTGCGGAGGTGAGGGTGGCATTTCAGAGCTTGCCTTCTCAAGGGGTCTCTCCTCAGGAGGCAACTTAGACAAGACTACATGCGTCGACCTGGGAGATCCCTCGGCGCAGCGAGCTGTAGATCACTACTTCGCAATATGCTACGTGCGAGTTGCCATACTACAGCCCAGTTGCCGCACCACAGGACCACCATCCTACTACAACTACAAAGTCAATTGCAATACTTGGGGACAGCACCATAAATAATATTTACCACACATAACTTATTGTGGTAAAAATTCTGTTACCCAAGATAATGCACGGAGGTGGTTTATACGCGAACAACCCACAGGAACATGGGTGGATGATATTTCCCCATGGAAAGAACTTGCCAACCGACCACGTATCACAACCGTACGCATTGATCAATGTGCGACGGGGTTTAAAGATACGGCTGGTGACTATGTCAAGAAGCCGACAAATATCACCAGCAACGACGAGACGATTCTTAAACCCTTTGAGCGACTCGAATGCAACGGTCAGCATGTGCACGCACAACCGTGCAACAGAGAGCTTTCACTGGCACAAAATACACTCGACGACTGCAGTCTGCCTTTGTGGAAGCCGTCTATTGAGCGAAAACCATTGACACCACGCGCGGAGACGCGCCTACACGTACTGCACATGCTCACCCTGCTGACCTTCCTGATCAAGCTGAACCAGGAGAATGTATGAGACGCATCGGCGATCGTATCATCCCAAAAGTGGCTACATGCCACGCATGCATCGACAATGTCCGAAAGGACAGTCCTAGCCACAACAGAGACCCTACACAGTGTAAGTATCATGACTCTATCTCTGTATATTGGCCATGTCCTGCATGCCAAAGGGATCTTACGAGAAGCAAGGGTGTTAAGAACCACCTCGATACTGAACCCGGTAAATGTCGTTTCGCTGAACCGTTTAAACTCCCAGATGATCATGATCCCGAAAGCAAGAATGTGCCAGCTTGGTGGAAACCCTTACCCAAACTTGGTGAGGGCCAAGCTTCCGCATCAGGTGGCCGCCAAGGCGCACGCGCCAGGCCACCACGACCACGATCCTTCGGGAACACTGATCCTACATCTGGCGCCAGCAGTTACGACATGCTACGAGACGCGCCCGAGCGTGGAAACACGACTTCTGCGTCTTCTGGCGAATCTCCACAGGTAGCGGCCCGCCGCGGCCGCCTACAAGGCGCACCACCACCGCCAGATGCAGTGGACGAAGGAGACCGACTGCGGAGAGCTACAGGGAACCCTCTTGCCTCGACCGGCTCGGGGGCTCCACGACTACCCGACTGGACGAGATTTGATATCCAACACAGTCTGCAAAATCTCCGTAGCCATGAACCTCATGTCGTTAAAAAGGAACTCCGTGAACTGCACCTACGGTGGTATCATGCGAAGGAACCCAAGATGAGGCTAATCCTAGACAAAGTGGGACTGGACAACGTTCGACTAAATATGATCAAAGAAGTTTGTCACACCTGTCGGGAATGTAGAGCATGGGAACGTCCAGGAAATTCAACACTACCTTCGGTAAGCCGTCCTGGACATTGGCTCGACGAAGGCGAAATGGATTTCATGTTTTACAAGAAACGGACCATATTTCACATTCGCCTGGCAGCAGGCCAAGAAGTTTCCGACAGAGAACGTGACACTATACTCGACGCCTACCACTACTGCTGGATTGCCTATCATGGACCCTTCAAAGTCTTGCACTCAGATGGAGAAGGCGCCCTGAACAATGATACTGCCAAGGCCATGATGGCGAACAAGTGTACAACGCTCCGTATCCGAGCGCCTGGCCAGCATGCGACTTCGATCGAGTCACGAAACGGTATTCTCAGGGGCGTTCTCCACATGATTGAGGAAGAGCTGAACAGACACAACATCCCTGTTGTATTCACTAGAGTATTGGCTGAAGGCATTTTCGCCACCAACGCCTTCATTTTTTACAACGGAGTATCGCCATACCAAGCACGCACTAGACGACAGCCCTCCTTTCTTCCTGGCCTCGACACTCTTGACTTCCCTAAGGGACCCGAGACGTCAGGTCATGAACGAGAACGTCGTGTGAGGGAAGTTAGCCTAGAAGCAATAACTCAAGCCACGGCTGTGGCCAAGACAAATCGTGCTCTCAGGGTTAAAACGGCTCCAGATGGTGCTCGCCTTTACTCAGCAGGGGATCTGGTCGCTGACCATCGACCTACTGCCACTAAGGACGATCATGGAGGCTGGAATGGCCCATGTCCTGTGATCCGCAACGTGCCTGAAAGAGGACGCATCGTCGTCAAGGCAGGATCTCGTGAGGTAATTGTAATGTATCCTGATGCTCGTCACACGCTATACATTGAATGCCTCCTTGCACGGGAACTTGGCATGGACAACATGGCCATGCAAACCGCCCTTACATATGTGGCACACCTTGGCGCAGGGAAACCTGCCAAAGTCTTCGGCTACATTCCAGACTATAAGGGGAACCTCAATCTTTCAGGCGACAGCAAGTTTCACCCGCGCGTACATCTTGCACTACAGTATCTCGTGCGAAATTATGTCCGAGTTGAACATGTAGTAGCAGTTAGATTGGCCAAGAGTGTGTCCTATCTACCTGCAGTAAAGTACGCCACCGGGACTACGCTGATCCACTACCATAACGACGTCAACCCAGCCTCCCACTATTATGAGTGCGTGGGCACTGGCCTGGACATTTCTCAAATCACTGGTAGCACTCACTCCAGACTCATCCAATGCTTGACGTCACATGTTCCTTCCTTAGGATTCCATGACGACCTGGCCAAGTATCAGCACTCGGGCACCACGTCTGGAGAACACGACCCGCCTGGAAACAGGCCTCCACCAGGCACCCCAGGTGCTTCATCACCATGTGAAGGCCGTCTGTCTACAATCTACGAAGAAAACGAGGAACATGATATAGAAACCATGATGCTGGAGGAGTGGTACGATGAGTTACGTATGGACCTTCATCCCACAACGATCACCGACGATCATCTCTACTGCGTCCCAACAACTATGCTGCCCGACCAATGTGTTCTGGTTTCAGCATCCGTGGACGAAGAAGATATCGTAGTGTCGGGAACGCTCGGATACGAGCCTGAACCACAAGAGCCCTGTCTTGTCTCTCTATGCCCAACTACACCTGACGAGGGTTATTCTCTTGACAGTTACGAACATGGTCCTTATGCGGAGTTATGTTTTACACCAGAAATGTCAAATGTAGTGTTGGATCAGACTCAACATGCACAGCTCGACACTGGCATGGTCGCAACGATGAGAGTATACGTATCCTCGGCTGCTAAACGTGCCGTGGTAGTTAAGGAAGACGACCTACTCACCAAAGCCGACATAGCAGCACACACTAAAGAAGTTAGTGAAGCTTTGTACACCGATCTCAAGATCTGGCTTGATAACCGGTGCTTTGAGATGTATGACCTATCTAAAGCTTCCAACATCATGACATCCAGATATGCATATAAGTGGAAGGTTGTGAAAGTAGGTACCGAGAACGTTGAAACCATCCGTCTCAGACTTGTCCTTCGTGGATTTATGGACACTGAGGCGTTCGATGTGGAAACCTTCTCAGGAACTGCTCGAAGGCAGTCCCAGAGGCTTCTGGCAAGTGAGGCGGCATGCCATCCAGAGTGGATCTTAGCATCCATGGATATCGACAAAGCGTTCCTCAAGGGTTTGACCTATGAGGAACTTGCCCATGCCACCGGCGAGGAAACTCGCATAGTTTGCTTCACTCTTCCACCAGGAAGCGCCCAGGTACTTCGTACACTGCCCGGCTTCTCGTCCTACGATGAAAGCCGACACTGCCTCAGGTGCCTCAAGCCAGGGACGGGTACAAAGGGCGCCCCAAGAGCGTTCTCCCTCAAGCTTCGTGTGACCACACGAGCTATAGGCCTTACACCGACAAGTTATGATCCTGAATTTGAATTCAGTCAAGATCTGTTAACAGCAAAACATGTCGACGACATCAATATGACAGGCCAAGAGAAAAATATTGACGACTCTGTACAACGTGTCGAAAAGGTGTTTGGTAAATGCAAGCTTAACAAACATTCCTATGCGAACTGCGCCGTTCGCTACACCAAGAATGACCAAGGGGATGTGATCATGGATCAGGACGAGTACATTAAACAAGTACGTCCTATCACACACCCCGAACTCACAGGAGCGGCGGCCGACGCCAAAGCCACCAAACTCATCGCCGACATGTTTGTCAGCCTGCGAGGAGCCCTCGCCTATGCCCTTCTTACTCAAGTCTGGCTTATGGTGTATGTGGTCTCTCTTCAGAAAATCCAAGAGCCCACCGACCTACAAGTCAGACGACTGAATGCTGTGACGCGAAAGCTGATCAGCAGCCCGAAACGCATCACCTTCCCTCGGATGAAACCGACGAGCGAAGTTGACATACATAGTGATTCGGGGTATCGGAAGCTCACCGGGGAGGAGGACGATGAGACAAAGGCCTACGGCATACGCGGGGCCAACGTACTACGGCGAGGAAACTCGCCTCAAGGCAAACCCGTCATTCACCTTTGTGACGGACTATGTAAATCACATCGACTGCAGGTGAGGTCCAGCTATGCCGCTGAGGCACTTGCAGCTGCACACAACCTTGATGAGTGCTACCCTACGCTCATCACTCTCCACGAGCTCAAGGCAGGGGCTCTGGCGCCACGACAACTACGAGATATGCGTGAAGTTGGAGGCCTAGCTATTAAAGTATCCCTTACCATAGACGCTGAGTCTGTATACAAATCGTTATCCAGCAAAGACCTGAAGATACCGACGGGACGGACTTTGCTGGGACATATCAGTTGGATACGTGAGCTCATGGATATAGGTATAGTGCATAATGTGCAGTGGTGTGATACTAGAGATATGACCGCAGATGGGCATACAAAGGGGAGTCTCGATCGGGAGCTGCTTTTGGAAGTGATGTCAGGCAATCAGTCATTTAAGTATGACGTGAAGCAGTTTGTTCCCTCTCGGGGTCCCGAGGACAGAAACAAGCCTAAGTCTAATCAATTTTAGTCTGTCCTTGTTGCCCCCGCGGTCCAGTTTGCCAGCATGGGCGCCGAATACAGAGGCGCCCTCCTAGGTGCTCGGAAACGAGCCTACCATTTCACGCTTGGTAACGAGCCTGTTCGGTTTGGTTCAGGCTCTTTGCCGTAATATCCGTTTGCTCGGAGAGGTATAGCCCGTTTGGCTTACCTCTAGCCGGGCCGATAGCCCTTTGACGTCCAAGGGGCTATCTCGTATCTGCGTGAAATGCTTTGCGAGGATACTCGCCTTACAGTCTGGTGTTCGGCCAGACTGTACGCACTGTTTTTCTTGCAAACAGTCGCGCGCGCGGCCTTTGTAGAGCCTAACGGCTGCGCGACTATACTCTCCGTCTCCTCCCCTCCCGACTTGAAGGGTAGCTCTTTGGGAGATGTTATATAGAATCGGGAGTATAGCTCGCGCGCCGCCACCTTTGGTTCAAGGCACGCGCGCCCTATTTGCCCGGACACTGCTTGTGTTCGCTACGTGCTGGGAAGATCACTACATCGATCTTATCCTATCTCACCCGTCCATTCCTCTTACTGAACAACATCAGTGCGATACCGGACGCTATTTGCCATCCGCTTCCCATGGAATCGGATGCCATATGACTTACCCTGGTCACTTCAGACTTAGCCTGAGGCTTGATGCCGCCACACAGTTCACGAAGTCCTTCATGGTCTGAGCGCGCCGCGGCGCGCGTTCGCCACCGCTGGGACCAACATGTTGTTCCAGTCCTCCTGTGATGTCCTGTGAGGGGGCCTCAACATCTCGAGGTCTTCCCAGCCTCTCGCCCCGCGGAGCGGAGCGACACGATATCAGTTCGCAAAGCATTGCGTGTCGCCGGGGCCACCGCCGCGGCACGCGAAGCATAAGTTCCTGACCGCAGAGGATCGAGGTTCGAGAATCGAGGTGACTGGGCGCTTCGACCCTCGTAAGGCCTCCTGAGGCTTCGGAGACCTCCGTAGACCTCTCGATGCTTCCGCCTCCAGGTGCATGTCGGCGGACATGCTTGCATGTCAGACTGACTTTGATCGCGGCGAGTCCACTTTGAGCCCAACCGACGTGGACTCGTGGCGCAGCTGGCGCAGACGCTGCCGCGTCGGATTTTCAGGAAAGGGGGGGGTGAAGAGGCACAGGTGTGGGGCTCGGTGCAATTCCGCTAGCGCGCGTCGCCGTCTGCAGTGGCCCCGTCGGTGACCCCCCGCTCAGCCCCGAGGTCATGGCACCCCTCGGCCAGCCGCTGGTCGTCGGAGCTCGGAGGGCCGCGAGAAATCCGGCAGGCAGCCCGCGGGTGTCAGGCAATCCGTTGCGCAATGGGGTGGGGGGGGGGGGCGACCAGTGGGGGGGATAACAAAGGTGCGGCTTGGAGGGCCCCCCTTCTGGGGCCCCAAAAGGCCACGCAAGGTGCACGTTTCTTGCACCCCCCCCTCGATGTGGCCCCATCAAGCAACGCCCGTGAGGCCCCCCGAGAGCACAAGGACAACAGCCCCTCGTTCGCACCGCGGCGGCCTGGGTCGCAGCATCCTCCCGGCGGGCGGGCACGAGGGCACGCAGTCCGCAAAGGGCACCCCTGAGCGCACGAGGGCAACAGCGCCTGGGGCGTTCCGCGGCCTCAGCTCGGAGCATCTTTCAGGGGGAGCGGCACGAGGGCACGCAGTCCGCAAGGGCTCCCCGAGGGGGACGAGGACATCAGCACCTCGGGCGCTCCGCGGCCTGGGCTGGCTGAACACTCTCCAGGGTGAGCAGGGCTCATTGCGACTCCTCCGACTCAATTCGATTCGATTTCGATCGATTCCGATTCCGATTCGATTTCGACTTCGGATTCCGACTCGGGTCTCGGCTTGCCAGTGGAGGCCCTACAAGTCTGCCGGTTTCGGGTATGCAGATTTCGGCTGATTCGACTTTTCTCGATTTGGCTGCTGATTTCCGCCGACCTGATTCGTTTCGTTCGCCGGCTGAGCGGCGCGAGGGCGCGAGGGTGGTTGAGTGTCGCGGGGGCGCGGAGCGCGGAGCCAGGCGGAACGGGAGCCCCGTTGCACCTGTCGGCGCCGCGTATCCGAGGTGAGTCTATATATATATATATATATATATATATATATATATATGAATGAATGACCACCTCCTGGGGGGATCGATCTTCGGGGACCTCGGCAGGCGGTGTTCATGGACACATTCGGGCCGGCGGTGCACATGGATACATTCGGGCCATCTGGGGGTCCAACAATGTCCATGTGCACCGCCTGCCGAGGTCCCCGAGGATCGATCCTCGAGGCGGTGGTCTCTTGAAGTAGCACCGTACTGTATCGACCAAGGGATCTACGACCCCTCTCCCTTCCAAGGCGCTTCTCGCAAGGGCGTGCGGATCGGTGGCGGCAGGCTGTTCGAAAGGGTGCGCACTCCAGCGGGCACGGATCGCCCCCACCGCACTGGGATCAGTAAAGGGGCCGTCCAGTCCCCTCACCCTCTGGCTCTGCCTCTGCCTCCTTCTGCTCCTCCTTCCCTTGCTCTTACCCTTGCTCCAAGGTTATCGTTATTCCTTGTCCCTCCTCCTCCTTCTCCTCGTCCTCTCCTCCGCCGCTCAGCCTCCGCTCCGACTCGCGCCTCACTCTTCCACTGGAGCTCAATGTCTGGGTCGAAGACTAGGCCCGACGTCGGGACCGCGAAGGTCTGGACGACACGTCACTCCGAGAAGAGTGGCCTGACCGCGGCGGGTCGATCTCGAGCTGGCGGTGGCCTTCGACTCTTTTTGTCATTGTGGTCGTTACAGATCGCCCCTTTGAATCAGGTCGAGCCTGACACAGCTGATCGCGGCGCTCGCTCCTCATCTTCCTCATCTTCCAACGCCTCCTCCTCTTCTATCTTCCTCCTCCTCTTCCTCCCCCTCTTCCTCCTTCTCTTCCTCCTCCTCCTCCTCCTCTATCCTCCCCCTCTTCCTCCTCCTCGTCCTCCTCCTCCTCCTCCTCCTCCCCCTCCTTTTTTGTCAGACCGACCTCAGGTTATCCTGTGGCGTTAGTGGAACATGTGAACGACTCGACTCAAGCAAGGAACTGAACTTGGTGGGCGCCGCGGGCCAAAGGAGACAACGAGCCATGGAAACGAGTAGACAATTGAGCAGGCGCCCGCAAAGGTCTAAGTGCAGCTCTGGTGCCTTAGTATCCGCCGCTCCTGTGAGGAAACCCATCCCTCCAATATTGGTACTTGCTGCTGAAGCACGGGCAGGTTGTAAATGAAAACGATGGGTGGTGCGTTGGGAGTCTGAGGTAAAGACAGGTATAGCTGAAATGTACTGGGCTGTGTGTGGTCGGCAGCCCACAGTGGGAATGACAGGTCTTTCCTTTACCGACGTGCGAAAATTGCAACTCACTGTAGCCAGTATGGTGTCAGCAGGGAGAGACAAGAGCATAGTCAGGTCAGCTAGACACGGAAGTCTCCAACATCCACCTCAAACAAGGTATATCGCACCCTTCTCTTCTAGGTACACGATACGAACCGTGCAACGGCAAAACACAAAAAGAAAGAGAGTGTTCTCCGCCGCCACTTCTAAACTAGTATGAAGCCTCCACAAGTAGGGGCCAACACGTATGCTGTAGATCATACTTTCTGCGCAAGCTGCCTTCCTGGGGTTTATGCGTGGGCAAACTTATCACGTATAGCCTGGTGCAACAGCAAGAACAACTGAGTGTGTTAGGGTTTTTTTTTCTTTGCGCTGCAAGCGGGTTTCCAAGGTTTACCCCTAACCTTTGAAAAGGGCGTGCAATCTTTGGGCTGCTACCAAGGGTTTGTAGGGTAACCCCCAACCTATGTAGTAAGTACCTCCTCCGACATCACCGCAGCATAGACAAATAATAGCCTCCGCCTCCACGGGTAGCACAGTGTGAGTATTATTATTGCAGCCGGGCTGTGTCCGAGGCTGAATGTGTAGGTGCGCACTTTGCGCTGGTAGCTTGTCGGTACTATGTTGACAGAAAAATGGCAGTCGCTGAAATAGTGTTGCCTGGCAGTGTCCGAGGCCGCATGTGCGATGGGGTGTTGAAGGTTAACCCTTAACCTCAGGCATAAAGAGCGTACAAGCTTTGGGCTGCGACCCAGGGTTGTGTAGGTTAACCCCGAACCTGAGGGGGGAGGTCCACTAGGATGCGAATAGGGAGGAAAGAGGACAAGGGATATGTGTACGCGAGTTGTTTTAAACAACCCTAGGGCTGCTACCCAGGGTTTTGTAGGCTACCCCCCAACCTTTTTATTAGTACGTAACACAGAGCATGATGTAGTGATAGTTCGATCGTCTGGCCGCGTGGCTGGCCTGTAGTGTTGGAGGCTGGCCAGATGCAATGGATAACAAACGGCAGTCCTGGGGCTGCTACCCAGGGCTTTTGTCGGGTGACCCCACACCTGCCTATGGTGGGATACCACCGTCGTGTCAGAGCTGCGCGGGTAGGGAGGATCTCACGACGTTGGTAGATGTTCTACCCCAGCATTAAGGGGGCAAGTGTACCCCCAGCCCACCAGAGAAGGAGCCACCAGGATTCGTCCCTGCGAGCACCCCCAAAAAAACTTCCGTGCTGGCCGCTGCCTCGGGGAGCGGGAGGTGGCGGCCGCGCACCGGCCGTAGGTTAGTCCTTCGCCGCGGCACGCGCGCGTCGTGACGCGGAGCGGGCGGGTGGGCGGGAATCGCATGTAATCGTCGCGGCCAGCGCGAAGGCGCGGTCGCAGGAAACGCGCCGCACTGCGGCGGTCGTCGTTCGGTCGTGCGCCGCGCGCCCTGCACGGCGCCCTGTCGCGGAACGGCAGGCCCAACGGCCCCGTAGAGTGCCGTCTGCCTTGCGACGGCCCGCGCTTTGTACAGCGCCCTGCCAAGGAACGGCAGGCACTCGGCCCCGCGGGGGCGTGACCCCCCGAGCCTTGACCCAGCGACACAATAGGCGCCGACGAAGCCAGGCAAGGCCGCCTGCGGTGAATGGCCAGCACACTTGTCGCTGGCCATTCGCTGTTCGTCCCCGACGTGTAAAGCTCCCGCGTCTCTAGATCGCCCGTTTTCCGAAAGGCTTCGCCCTCCTCTACACAGGGTCAATCTCACGACGTTGGTAGATGCTTTACCCCAGCATCAAGGGGGCAAGTGTACCCCCAGCCCGCCAGGGAAGGAGCCACCAGGATTCGTCCCTGTGGGCACCCTCCGCAAAGCAGGCCCCCTCGAGGCGATGTTCCGCGCAGCGGCGTGAGTGGGTGTGTTGTTTTTGTTTCTCCCCCCCGAGGTTCGAGCGCTCTCGCGGCGGGCGTCTTCCCTCGCAAGCGTTTGCTTGGCCTGGGCGTCGTCTGCTCAGCAGAGTAGAAGGCCACGCTCTCGAGAAAACAGTGCATTAGCGTGCCCAGGGACGTGTCGGCGTAAGACATCTTCCGGATTCCATCCCCTTTGCCGTTTGACAATGTTCGGGGATAATTTTGTTACGTGCGTGAACCACTTCGTTACGCCTCTACGACAGGAGTGTGTACTGGTAGCGGGGTCCTTAAAATGGGCCGACACCGTTTTGCCCACAGGTCAGCGTTAACAGGCTGGTGTCTGGGACCTGTCGTGGTGCAGAAGAAGAAATACAAGTCCGACGCGTTGGCCGCCCGCCACTCTGCCCAATCCTGAATTACTCTGGCCAGCGATAAGCCGGCGATCTGCACGGAAGGGATGAAACACACGCCAGGGGTTTTTGCCGCACGGGTCGTTTTCTCTTTTTCCGGATGAGACAGCTCACGCACGCGGCATTGAAGTGCACGTCCTCGGCACGGAGACTGAGCGCCTCCGACACACGGCGCGGGCCGAAGAAACAAACTAATGCTAAAACTGCATCTCTGCGCCCTGCCGGCGTGCCTGCGGCAGATCTGGACGCAGAGAACTGCGCCCACTCTTCCGCGGATATCGCACGCTTCTGGTGCGATGCGCGAGACGCCCGCGTCTTCAGGCCTCGCCAAAAATGCGACGCCCGATCGTCCCGGCACTCGTCGAACACCTGGCTGTAGTTGTTGCTCGTGTGTCACGCCCTGACAGCCGCCTAATTAAGTCTGATCGTTGCTCAGACCATGTCGTCCATGAAGGCGAACAAGAACATGAGCTTGTCTGGGGAATTCAGGGGGAGGATCGACGAGTCCACTTGCACCCCAAAGCCGTGCACATGAACCGTCAAGGCCTTGGTATATGTTGGAATCGCGCTCTGCTCCCAACCGGCTTGTAGGATCTCACGAGCGGTGTCCACGAGTTCTGCCCAGGCAGACAACGCCGCGGTCTCTGTGGACAAATGCAAGACGTCGCCCCGAAACTGCGCAAACTGAGAGTGAACACCACCAAGGGGCTTGGCACTGACGGGGTCACGTGGTCCTCTGGCTGCGGGGCGTGGCGGGACAGCGGGGGCATCTGGGGCCCTGGGCGGAGGCCGGATGGCCCACCGGCGCTCTGGCAACGGTGCTGACAGTAAACGAACGCCCCATGGCGCTGGGGCGCTGGACTCTCCTGACAGTGGTGCGCTTAACAAATGCACACCGAAGGCTGGGGCCAAGACAACGTCGCGGCCGGCGCGAAGGCGCGCTCGCAGGAAACGCGCCGCACTGCGGCGGTCGTCGTTCGGTCGTGCGCCGCGTCGCGCCCTGCGCGGCGCCCTGTCGCGGAGCGGCAGGCCCAACGGCCCCGTAGAGCGCCGTCTGCCCTGCGACGGCCCGCGCTTTGCACAGCGCCCTGCCACGTGCCAAGGAGAGGCATGCACTCGGCCCCGCGGGGGCGTGACCCCCCGAGCCTTGACCCAGCGACACAATCGGCGCCAACGAAGCCAGGCCAGGCCGCCTGCGGTGAATGACCAGCACACTCGGCGCTGGCCATTCGCCGTTCGTCTCCGACGTTAAAGCACCTGCGTTTCTAGATCGCATGTTTTCCGAAAGGCTTCGCCCTCCTCTAAACAGGGTCAAGAGGTGTATTGCGTAGGCTGTTATAACTCTGTGCGCTCCAAGAGGGCTTTCAAGGTTTATCCTTAATCTCTGGAAAGGAAGGGCGTGCACTCTCTGGGTTCCTACCCAGGGTTTTCCATGGGCAACCCTGAACCTAAATGAGAGTTCCTCCTCCGCTACCGCCTCCGCAGTGAAAAGCCTCCCCCTCCACGAGTAGCTAAGTGAGAGTATCATACTTATTGCCTGGCTGCGTCCGGGGCTGCATGTATAGGTGTGCGCTGTGCGCTGCTAGCTTGTCGGCACTGTGCGCGCTGAAAAAAATGAATCGCTGAAATCGTGCTGCCTGGCAGTGTCCGAGGCTGCGTGTGCGATGTAGTTTTGAAGGTTCGCCCGCAAACTCAAACGTAAAGGGCGTGCGATCTATGGGCTGCGACCCAGGGTTGTGTAGGTTAACCCCGAGCCTGAGGGGCGAGGTCCACGATGCGAACGAGGAGGATGAAGGACAAGGGAAGTGTGTACGCGAGTTCAAGTGAAGGCAATCCTCGGGCTGCTACCCAGGGTTTTGTAAGCCAGCCCCCAACCTGTTTTTTAGTACGGTACACAGAGCACGCTGTAGATCTAGTCCAGTCGTCTGATCCATGTGCTGGTTGGCTTGCCTTTTGAGTAGGCTGGCCGAGTGGCTGGCCTGTAATGCTGCAGGCTGGCCAGATGCAATGACGAACACACGGCAATCCTGGGGTTGCTACCCTGGGCTTTGTAGCGTGACCCCGAACCTGTCTATGGTAGGATACTGCCATCGTGTCAGAGCTGGATTGACCCCGAATCTGAGGGGGAGGTCCACGAGGATGCGAATGATAAGGGTGGAGGACAAGGGAGATGTGCACGTGCAGAAAACAAGCAATCCCAGGGCTGCGACCCAGGGGGTTGTAGGCGAACCTCCAAGTATGTATGCCTTGCTGGGACCCAAGGAGGGTTTCCAAGGTTTGCCCCTATCCTGTGAAAAAAAGGTGGGCGATCTTTGGGTTGCTTCCCAGAGTTCTCTGGGTAACCCCGATCCTAAGTAGTACGTGCCTCCCCCGATGCCACCGCAGTATAAGAGTAATAAGCCTCCGCCCCCACGAGTAGCAAAGTGAGAGTACCATACTTGCGGCCTGGCTGTTTCCGAGGCTGCATATGTAGGTGTGCATTGTGCGCTGCTAGCTGTCGGCACAAGGTGTATTGAAAAAAAATGCCAGTCGCTGAAAAAATGCTGCCAGGCTGCGTCCGAAGCCGCATGTGCGATGGGGGTTCGATTGTTAACCATTCATCTCGAAAATAAGGAGCGTGCAATATTTGGGCTGCGACCCAGGGTTTTATAGGTTAACCCCGAACCTGAGGGTAGAGGTCCACGAGGATGCGAATAAGGAGGATGGAGGAGAAGGGAGATGTGTACGTTCAGAAAAACAAGCCACCCTAGGGCTGCGACCCAGGGATTTGTAGACGAACCCCCAATCTTTTAGTATGATGTACCAATGACATGTGAGAGGGGCAGCAAGGAGAAAGAGGGACGGTGTATTGCAAGTCAGTGGTAGTGATATATTGACTGACTGCTGAACGGCTGTGCTGCCTTTCAGTATGGGTCCTTATGTAGGACTTCTTGATGTGGAAGTTGCGGTAGTGTGCCGTGTGCCATGCGTTGTGGGTCTGTTGTTATGTTTGGTTCGGTTGGTTCGTCGTAGTGTTTGTCGGCTAGGACTTGGGAGCAGCCTTGTGTATCGTTGCCATGTGCTCGGGCGGTGGCTCCCTTAATTGGGCGCCCAGTGTGTGTTCGTTGAGGCTGTTCAGGTGTGTCTCGTAGCGAGCTTGGTGTCCGCGTAGTCTGTCGATGCAGTTCTGGAACGTTGGGTCACCAGTCTTGTTGATGAAGATGACACGTTGATCGAGGGTGTATTTGTTGTTCCCAGCGTCAGGCTGCTTCTTGATGTGCTGCGATTGTTTGTGCGGTTTGCGTCGGGAAGTCTATGTGCCGTGTCGCTAGTGTCTGCGGTGCTAGCTGCCGCCACGGCATGGCTTGTACTTCCTCCTCCTCCTCCTTCTCCTCCTCCTCCTCCTCCTCCTCCGCTTCCTCCTCCCTGAGGCATTTATCTTCCTTCCACCGCGCGCGCCCCAGGGGCCGTCCTCGCTCCCGCGCGCCCGCGCTCAGCCCGCGCGCCGCCACATCCGTGGGGACCCTCAGACGCGGCCGCCATGGGCGCCGGCGCGGGGAGCGAGGCCCAGCAGTGCTGCCGGCAGGCGGAGGACCCGGCCGCGCTGGTCGTCGTACCCCCCGATTCCGAGGTGTTCGGCAGCAAAACGCGGCAGCATTGTATACTTTCGCAGTTACGTCTTCAGAGTTGTTGGCGTCGACTGGCGCCTTGTAGTCGATGAGATAGCGCCGATTTAGCGTCATCTAGCGTCGGTTATCTTGGATTTGCGTTTATTTAGCGTCGACGAGCGTCGATTAGTGTCGACCAGCGTCGATTCGCAAGAGTCAACAGGATTGTATGGGAGGTTCCCATGAGTTGCCGCAGAAGAGGTGCGGCCCGCCCGCAGCCCCGCCGGCTGGCAGCTGGACGGCCCGGCCGCGTTGCCCGCGCGGCTGCGCTCGACGTCCTCCCCTGAGATCCGACGCTGCGAAAAGAATGCGGGCGGCCAAAAGGAGGGCAATGCCGTACCACCCCGCAGGTGCGGGTAAGAGAGAGAGGGCGGGCGCGGGGAAGGTCGCGGGTGGGTCGCGGATGGGTCGCGGGGTGGGTCGTGGGCGGGTCGCGGGGTAGGTCGCGGGGTGGGTCGCGAGCGGGACGCGGGCGAGGACGACGACGACAACGCAACAAGAGTCTGGGCCATGGAATCCCACTTCAGCCACGCGTTCGGCCCCTTCACTACTCTGACTGAGGGGGGTGGACATCATGGCGGAGGCCATCATATCTCTCCAAATCTCATGGCGCCTCTTCTTGTTTCAATGCTTCCTTGCCCCCCCCCTGTGCCGCGCACATGCCTCGGGCCATGATTTGCGCATCCTCCTCTTGGTGGGACGCCCCCGAAAATTGCAGCACCGCGAGAAATCGCGACCAGAGCCCTGGACCTAATCTTTCTTCAACATTTTTCGGGCTGGATCGATCTGCGATGATGCCATGGGGCCCGAAGCTCGGAGGAGAGCCAGTTGAGACAACGTCGACGTCGGCTCTCCTGCCTGGCCCAGATCCGCTCAAAATCTATACGTTTCGTTCTCGTCGAGGGACGCGGGTCCAGCGGTGGCGACAAGAAGCCTATAGGAGGCCCAAAGAGGAGGAACAACGCCCAGTGTGAACATCGCAGAGCAAAGCATGGCATACACATGATCTGTCGGAGGTGCACGCTGATTTCTTGGATCGGCCCTGAACCCCCCTCCCTGGCGCGCGGCAGTAATGAATCCGCGCGGGCCCCCGACTATTTCATAATTTTGCCATGTTCCGTTGCCTTGTACAAAGTTTCGGCGGCAAGCACAGGGGGGAATGCAGAGGGGACGGGCTTTGTCAGTTTCCTGAGCCTTCTCCCAAGACAGAGACGGCTTCTCTCAGCAGGGCGGAGGGCTTCTGAGAAGCCCCGCCGCCTCCTGAGAGGGCCCCCCCCCTCTCACTTCCAACCCCCGGACCTTGCCGCCGAACGTCGCGGCGCCCGGATCTCAGGGCCCTCCTCGCTCGCAGACGCCGCGGGGTGGGCCGGCGGCGGCCCTCTCGAGGGGGGCGCGAGCTCGCCGCTCCGGGAGCGGGGCCTGTCCCTGGGGACCCCGGCGCCGCCCGCACCGGCCGCGGGCGACGTAGCCGCCCCAGAGGCGGACACACCGCCGAGCCCGGGCGGGGTGCCGAAGGTCCCGGAGGGCTAGCCGATTCTTGCGACGCCTTTGGCGAGAACGGGCCGGTTCTCATCAAAGTTTGGCTCGTCGTTGCCGTCGCCGCCGCTGTCGTTGCCGTCGCCGATGCCTTTGCCGTCGTCGTAGCCGTCGCCGTCGCCGTCGCCTACCCACTCAGATCTTGGTGTTGCATTTTTGCACAACGGGCGTTTTCGCCCAGTTTTGGGCCCTGGGACCCGCACAGATGGCTTGAAAATTGGCAAAGACAATGTTTAGGGTTTCATTTTTTCGAAACGTCGGGTCTCAGGGTAGCGTATCGCGCAGTCTGTGCTGGCCCACCACGCTTCGGTGCGACGCGTGAACCACCCTCCAGCCTTCAAGCGTGTACGTCCCAAGCCTTGGAAGCTTATCCAAGCCTCCCGCCGTGGGGAGCGGAACGACACGCTATCCGCTTGTCAGCAGGCATGGCGTGTTGCCGGGGCCGCCGCCGTGACACGCTAGGCAAAGCTTCAACCCTCAGATCAGGGCATTGCAATTTTGTCACATCCGGCGTTTTAACCGGCTTTCTGGCCCCCAGGCTATCACATATGGATCCAATTGGAAAATTTGATCAGAAAGATGGGTATAGGGCTTCGCTCGTGTTTTCTTTTTGGATGTGGCAATGTGTTCGCAACGTCGGTTCTCAGGGTAGCGATGTTTCTACAATCGACTTGCGGGGTTCAGGCTAGAAGTTCGAGGCGGATCCAGCCATGGCGACGAGGGCCTCCAACAAGACCCAAACAGGCGAGGACGAGGAAAGGGCATATCGGTATCGGTACCTCTTGGTTGCGGTAGCGATGCCGCTCCCTCAGATCCGACGTAATGAAAAGCACGACATGGTGAAACCTTACGACCAGACTTTTGCGCCGTTTGATGAGCCGGGTCGATCTGCGAGGGCCATGAGGCTTGCAATTGGACGATAACGCCTGGATCGAAGATCTGAGACGCCAAGATCTCAGGGTTTGGTTTCTTCCGAAGCAGTGTCCATTTCGATCCGATCGATCCGATTGGATATCGATCCCGGCCAGCCCAATCCGTTTCGATTCCGACATTCTGACGATCCGATGCGGCCCGATGCTTGCATGGCGTTGTTGGGCATCCTTGCGCATCGGATCCGATTCGATTTCGATGTTGTGCCGATGCTCGTTGCGTGATCTTCGACCCTGGACCAAATTCCCAGATCGATTTGGAGGTCGCCGCGGCGATGGGGGTGGCCACACGTCGAGGCAACGTCGATTCGATCCGTTTTGCCGGCTTGATGCTGAGCGAAAAATTGTGACTGGAGCCCCAGACCCCACCTTCTGCATTATGTTTCAGGCTGGATCGATCGGTAAGTGTCCAGGGGCACGAAAACGGGCGAAAACACCCGTGGTGAACAACTTGCAACGCCAGCTTGGTTTCCCTAGTTCGACGCAGTGTCCGTTTCGATCCGATTTGGTATCGATTCTGGCCAGCACGATCCGATTCGATTCCGATATTCCAACGATGCGATGCGGCCCGATGCTTATGTGGCGTTGCTGCGCATCCTGTCATCCAGTTCGATTTCGATTCCGTGCCGACGCAGCCCGATCCGACGTCGCATCGAATCGAATCGAAATCAGTAACGGCAATCGGTCGGATTGAATCGAATTGAATCGGCAAATCGGATCGAATCCGAATCTGATCGCATCGAATCGAGTCGGATATTTTGCGCTCTTATCGGTGAATCGTCGGGCATAGCCAGGACCCCAGGTAAGGGGACCCGGTTAGTGGTAAGGTCCGAGCCCTTAGATTGCCAGAATCACTAAACCAGGTCTGCCGAGCTCGTGTTTTTTTCGGGTGACGGCAGTTCCGGTTAGTGGAACGGGGCGGGGGGGCGTCCCCCAGTACACATCACTAAACCAGGTACCATTAAACAAAGTTCTGCCAACGCCCGAAATCGGATCGAGCCGACATTTCTGATTCGATCCGATTTGCCGATTCGGTGCTGACCATCGTGCCAGAAGGCGCCGGGCGCGCCGCGCGCTGCAGGGCCCCCAGCGGGGCCTCTCGCCGAGCTGGCGGGCGCCACGCTGGCCACCGCGGTCCGCGGCACGCGCAGCGCCAGCAGCGGCGCGGGCGCGGCGTGGGCGGAGCCGGACGCGGAGCTCCCCGGGTTCGTAAAGAGGGTCGGGCGGGTGGTAACGGGGGGTGGCCTACACAGGGCGTGAGGAAAATGGCCCTGAAGGGGCCCTTTAGGGCTCCTGTGTGGATCCCTTTGGGGCCATTTTCTCCACCCCCCATGTAGGTCACCCCTCATTACCACCCACCCGGGAGGGGGGGTCCCGAGGCGGGGCTAGGGACTCGCGGTCGTATATAGAGGCGGGGTTGTCTTCGATCGTGAGTCTTTTCGGAGGCAGAATGGGCTCAGGCGCCGAACGGGTGCAGAATGGAACCCTGGAGCCTTGAGGGCGTTTTTTGTTTAAAGGTCGACAGTTGCTTCTCCGTTAGGGGGTCCGTGAGGTTGCCAACAACACCAACATAGTCGGTGTGCCTCCGTCGAGGGAAGATGATCCCGATCTCGGTGATGGTGGTAAGATTTGGGCTCCCCAGGTGGCTGAAATATTACCATCAACACCTTCATCTGGGATCATCCTCCCCTGGTGGACGCAACCCACTGTACCCGTGTCGGTGCCAATTTCCAAGCCTCCAATAGAGGGGGGATCATCCCAAGGCGGGACGGTGGTGTTTTTCCCCCCGGTGTTCAAGATCGACGTGTTGGATCCCCTTCGTTTTGGTGCCTGTGCCTGTTCCGTTTGGGGATTCTCGTTCGCGCCGTTTGCGGTTCGGTTCCGCTTTGTATTGCAGATGTTATGTCTTTGGATCCGTTTTTTTTGCGTAGTTGACCGACAACCGAAGAATTGCTTATTGTGGAGAAAGCACGCCCCCAGCATTTTACCATATGCTAAGGTTAGGGAACATTCCCAGCTGGCTCCGCGCATGTCCTTCTTATCCGGGCCGCTTCGAGCGACTCTCTTACACCCCGCCTCTGCCCATACAGCAACCCGCATAGCAAGGATGAGCGATTTTCCAATGTTACCCTTTTATCCTTCCCCTACTGCCCATCCTCCACTCCCAGACTCCCTCAATTCATGAACAAGTGTGGCGTCCCAGAGGGAGTTGCCATCTTTCTCGGCGGAAAGCGGCGGAAGGGCGGCGGAAGCTGTGGAAGCTCGCGGAAGCAAATCGAGGTCGCATTTGCCAGCGGAAGCCGGCGGAAGTGAACGATGCATCCCCAAGAGATGGCAACATTTTGTGGGTTCAGGGTTTTCAGAACCCGCCGAATCATTACGGGAAGTTTTTGGTTTGTTGTGGCCTTCCGTGAAGCCTTGGCGCTGCATTTTTTTTGCAAGGGGCGTTTTCGCCCAATTTCGAGCCCCAGGACACTCGCAGACCGATCTGGCGTGACAGACAGAAATATTGGGTTTATCGTTCTGGTGTTGCTTTTCCGCGATGTAACAATTATAAAAACGTCAGCTCTGAAGGCTCGTGACCCTTTTCCTGGCTTCGGGAGTGTAAAAGAACATTATTCGGAATGAAAAATCAGTCCCAGGGGACTGGGTCCAGACCGCTGGGGGTACACGTCATCAAAAACACGACGTCGGGGTCTGGGAGCCGGGTGTTTTTGTTCGATTTTGGCTTTCGTTGTCGGGCCCCGCGGCATCAAATGCCCAGGGTGACAAATTGGCCCCGCGGAAGCGGTCGGGACCTCTGGCCGCGCATTCGAAAGACAATGATCCTGGCGTTGCTGTTCTAACAACGGGGGATTTCGCCTTGTTTCGGACCCTGTGAATGCCGCAGAAAGATGGCGTCTTATGATCCAGTCGTGGTTTTTCACCTTGTTGCAACACCAAGTCGCGACGGGAGGTGCTTGACAGTTTTCAGCCTCTGGGGGCCTTCGCTGGGCCCCAGGACGGTCAGAAAACGATTCAGGGTGAGAAGCCGACCTTGCTATAGCGGCCGATTCGACTTGCAACATTCGTAACAGTTGCAAGGCGGTTGCAACCCACTTGCAAGGCGCTTGCAAGTGGGCTCCAAGTTCGCCTGACTGCGCTACGTCCGAGTAGGCCAGTATCTCAGCCGCGCCTCAAGTTGGGGATAGGCCCCTCGAAACTCGAAGAGAGCATCCTACATCCATATGCCAGTGGGACCGAGGCCACGCAGGTGGGGATAGGGATCGGTTAAACGATGCTCAGTAACTCGCCGATTCAACCTGGAGCAGCCAGGCGGTCTTGCAATCCGATTGCAAGTGTTTCGCAAGTGGGCTGCAATCACCTTGCAGCTGTGGCAAGTCACAGCGAACACCCCCGCTGGGAATGGGTCGAGACCTCTGGGGCCCGCGTGAAGCCGTCAGTGACGTCGGACGTCTCAAGCAGGACGCGCGGCTGCGTCAGGAGCGGCGCCTGGAGGAGCTGTCGCAGCGGCTGGAGCTCGAAGAAGAACAAACGGCACAAGCATAAATGTTTGGACCCTCGACCTGCTCCTGCCGCCCCCTCCGCGCGGCACGTGCCGCGCTGCAGCGGCGGCACCTTCCGCGCAGAAGTTGCGGAAGGTGCAGGTCGAGGGGAGTTCCGCGCGGATCTCTTGGATCAGCATTGTGCCCCTTCGCGGCGCCAGAGGCGCCGACCCTGGGAGGGGGGGCCAGCGCCGATCCAAGAAGGCCGCGCGGAGCTCCGAAAGTTTCACCCCGTGCCCCGGATAATACGACATACCCCCCCTGCCCCCCCTCTATGTTTAAATCCCTAATCAATAGGATGTAGTAGTGGAGATGGGCGCGGAGGCCGAACTTGATAATCCTCGGGGGAAGTTGCGGATCGAAGTTGCGATCATCTCATGGTGACTAACAATAGCATCAAAACGCTGAGCATGGCCATGGTGGTCTGACCATTTCAGCTTCCGCAATCACGAGCCTCGAGATCTCTCGAGTCAGTCTTGCGCCGAGATGTACAACGCCAGCCTACATGAGCACCCAGGATGACCATAATCATCTTCGTCATCAGCATCGCCATCATAACTTACAACTAACCCCACCCTCCCCAGGAAACATCATTGATTATCCCCGCCAGACCGCCGAACTTTACTATCCCGGGTTGATGATAATCGGGGTGCTGGGTTACGTTGATGCCGCTTGTTCTCCCTCTATAGGAGCGGCAGCTGGCCGCCGCGGCGGCCGGCTCGGTGGACACGGGCTCTCCGCCACACACGCATATACATACAAATATACACGCGTACGCATACACACTTACACACATACACAAACATATACATATAGTTGAACATATACATAGTGCCAACACTCGGCTTACGATTCACCTTCCACTAATTTGCGATTTGATACAAGCAAAACCCGAGTTGTGTGTAGTTTCTCGTATCATTTTCCGGCGGTGCCGTTTTTTCCACCCGTTCCAGCCGGCACGCCCGACGACGAAAAGAAATTGAATAAGAAGATATATCAGATAAACCGAATAATAACATAAAGAAATCTATGCCGAATGTGAATATACAGAACGCGACACCGAAGAAATCGATCGAGAAATAGAAAACGAATAATAGTATAAATAGTAACGAACCGGAGATTCATATAAATAGTATCAAACCGAAGAAGATAAGACAGAAACACGTAATAATAATCTAAACCATGAGGAACCTAATGATGAGACACATAATGAGAACCAGAAGAAGAAGGTAAACAAACAGACGCCGGATATGAATATCAATAAAGAGAAACCGAGTAATGATATACATGAGAAGAAGCCGAATACTGCAGATATTCGAGGGGTTTCGAGCGAGGATAATGAGTATTGCATGCATGCACGTGTGTATGTTTGGCTGAAGCCGTTTTGTGATCAAGATCGCCCAGGCCTGAGGTGAAAAGGATTCGACCTCCACCTAGCATAAAGCTCAACATGGTAGCGTGAGTGTGTTCAGTCGCAGCCAGAGCTGCGCGATGGAGGCAGCTTTGCAGGAGCTGCAGCGGATTGTTGGCGAGCAGGCGGCCCAGATCCAGAGGCTGACCGAGGGCGCCCAGAGACCAGAAGCTCAAGCTGAGGACAGACGGCTTGAGAGCATAGTTGACACGAAGATCCTGAGCAGGATTGGAGTCTTCTCAGGCGCGGACGAGGAATGGAGGCAGTGGTGTTTCGTGTTCGAGTCGACGGCAGGGCTCGTCGACCTAGAGCAGATCATGACGCACTGCGAGAACACGGACGAGACGGAGCTAGGCTGGGCAACTCAATCGGAGAGAGCCCAATTGAGGATGAAGGTGCTGTATCACTTGCTGATCGCCACGACGAGAGGCAAAGCTCTCACGATCCTCCAGATGGTGCCAAAGAACAACGGTGCCATAGGTTGGAAGAGGTTGAAGGACGAGTACGAGCCGAAGTCTGGCGGAAGACTGGCGGCGATGCTGATGAGCGTGCTCAAGCCAGAGTGGGAGACGGCCATCAGGGGCGGCATCCGCATGTGGGAGGCTGCCTGGAAGGAGTGGGAGAAGAGCGTTTCGCTCTACGAAGCTCAGTCTTTGGAGAAGGTGACGGAAGGCACGAGGTGGGCTCCCGAGGACGTGAAGGCCGTGGTCCGTCAAGCTCTGGGGGCGATTGGCCAGGACTACCACAAGCTGGCCAAGGTTGTCACGGACTACATTGCCAGTGGCAAGGTCTACGAGACCACTGGGGCGCCCCGCGGCATCCAGTACGACGGACCCATGCCCATGGACGTCGGCATGTTGAACGAGAGTGGAGACGTTGGCGGCATCTTCAAGCCACCGAAGGGGCACGGCAAGCAGGCGAGGAAGGACGCTGGCAAGGGTCGGGACTCAGATCGCGACACTTGCAAGAACTGTGGCAAACGAGGCCATTGGTCAAGGGATTGCTGGGCCCCAGGAGGTGGAGCAGCCAACCAGATGAAAGGCAAGGGTAAGGACACGAAAGGTGGCAAAGGAGGCAAAGAGAGGAAGAAGTGCGACAAATGCGGGAAGCCAGGCCACGAGGCCAAGGATTGCAGGTCACACATCAAGTGCGACAAGTGCGGGAAGCTGGGCCACAAAGCTTCCGGGTGCAGGCCGAAGCCCGAGAATGCTGAGGTCAAGAGGATAGTTAACGAGCAGGACGAGCTGTGGGTCATGGGCGCCGCCGAGAGCGTGAACACCATCGACGACGGCAGCAAGTACGTGTGGGTCTCGATCGACAGCGGGTCGGACGCCGATGGGTGTCCCCTCGGCTTCGGTCATTCGAGCGATGACGTCGAGGACCCCACTAAGGTGGAGCTGAGGACGGCCACCAACGACGAGATCCAGGACTACGGCGAGCAGAACGTCGGCATCGCGTTCCTGGACGAGATTGGCCACGAGGTGATGTCCACGAACCGATTTCGCATCGGTAACTTCAGCAAGCCTGTGCTCAGCTGTGGCATCAGAGTCATGAGGGGAGCGGTCATTCATTTGGAGACGGGGAACAGCGACATGGCCCCGCCGGGCGCGAATGGCGTCCAGAGGAAGATACCCCTGACAATCATCGGGAAGAGCTTCTACGCGAGGTGTCGGGTATAGGAGGCGGGTGCTCACAGGCATCGAGTGGCACCTGTGATCGATCAAGCGGCTCACGAGCAAGAGCCAGCGCCAGCACCACCGCCAGAACCTCAAGCCGCACCTGCACCACCAGAACCTCAAGCCGCACCTGCACCACCACAGGCAGGAAATCCACGAGAGATCCTAGGCTCCCAGTCGTCAGTCGAGGCGTTGAGGGCACGCCTGAAGGAGCTCTGGAGGCTTGGGATCATCGATGCGGCCATCTACGGCACCAAGTAGCAGCTGTGGGAGAGGCCCGTCAAGTGCGAGCACCAGCTGGATGAAAAGATGAAGGTCAAGGGGGCCCTCGAGGAGCGTCAACGGCGACTCCAGGAAGGCATCGATCCCGAAGTACCGAGGACGCTGAAGATCCCAGAGAGGCCCGACGCGGAGACCGTGCGGCAGCACGAGCTTACTCACGCGAAGTTCGAGCCTTGGTGCCTGGAGTGCGTGTTCGGAAAGGGAGATGCCGCACCTCATCGGGGAGTTCAGTTGCTTACGGACAAGGAGCCAGAGGTGCCTGTCGTGCAGATCGACTACTTTTTTTTTGAAGGGCGACGGCGAGGAGGCCGAGGATGCGGCCAACCGCTTCTCCACCACGCTGGCCGTCATCGACTGCGACACGGGTGTTCCTCTGCAGCTCAGCCTCCCAGAGAAGGGAGGCAACCACGACTACACGGTGACCTCGATCGTGAGCTTCCTCAGGAGGCTAGGCGCCACTCAGCTCAGGCTCAGGAGTGACGGAGAGCCGAGCATTGTCAGCATAGCGAACGCAGTGGCGGCCAAGAGACTCAAGTTCGACGGCAACAAGGTCACAGTGGAGCAGACCCCCAGGTACTCGTCGCAGTCGCTCGGGGCCGTGGGGGCGCAGCAGAAGATCTTGCAGGGCCAGACCAGAACGATCAGAGCTGCAACAGAGAAGATGCTTGGCATCAAGATAGGGCCAGGTCATGTTCTGTGGCCGTGGCTTGTCAGACACGTAGGCTTCATCGCGGAGATGTTCCACATCAAGTCAAATGGGCGGACTCTTCATCAAGATGCGACTGGTACCAAGTACCATGGCGTCGTCCTGAAGTTCGCAGAGACCGCCATGTTCAAGCATCCGATGTCGTCGAGTGGCCGCATGTCTGGAGGCAGGCGCAGTCGCAAGTCCAAGTCGATGTGGGAGAAGGGCATCTTCTTGGGCAAGACCTACGAGAGTGATGAGTTCCTCATGAGGACGAGCAGCGGGGTGCACTTGGTCAGGGCCGTGCGCAGGCTCCCAGAGGAGGACCAGTGCGACCTCGAGCTTGTGGCCAAGATGGTTGGGGTCCCCTGGGACCGAGGCATCGGCCAGATCGGAAGGCCGAAAGGCAAGAGGGTGGTCATTCTCCCGACTGCCCCACCTGAGAAGAAGCAGGAGGAGACCGAGGTCGACGACACCAAGGAGGAGAAGGGGGTTCCAGACCCCACGGTGGAGAGGGGAGTTGCCGAGGACGGGAACGGCTGCGCGAGTGCCAGGAGCAGGACGGGAAGTTGCTACATGGAGGACGTGGCGCTCCCCACACCGAGGCAAGAAGTAGGCGGAAGCTCGCCATCACGTCCTGCCCAGCCGACTGGGGAGTCAGAGGTCCCAGAGGTTGAGATGGGCACCGTCGGAGGCGTCGACGGCTTCGTGATGGACGAGATCGATATGATGCCCGTCATGGATCCAGAGATGGACATCGATTGGCATGAGGGAGAGTACGACGTGGACCTCATCAAGGCAGGCAAGTGCAAGGATATCAACACGATGCAGGAGTTTGGAGTGTTCGAGGCTGTGTCGCCTGATGAGATAGATTCCACATGGACGAGGTTATCGACCAAGGGGGTGTACCAGGATAAGGGCGATGAGATTCGCTGTCGCTTCGTTGCCAGGGAGTTCAAGAGCATGGACCCCGAACGCGAGGGGCTGTTCACGCCGGCCAGCGAACCCGCGACTGGCAGGTTCATAGACTTCAAGGCGGTGAAGCGGAACCAGCCCACCGTCATCATCGACGCTGTCAATGCCTACTTCCATGCTGAACAAGACAGGCTCGTGGCAGTGGTGCCACCTCGGGAGTGGATCGAGGCCGAGGCAATCAAGGGCAACACCACGAGGACGATGTGGAGGAGGATGAAGAAGCTCTATGGCGAGAGGGATGCGAGCAGGGGTTTCAGTGACTTCATGAACCGCACCCTCGTCTCAGAGATGGAGTTCGAGCAATGTCCTGACCAGCCATGCTTCTACTGCCGAGAGCGGGATTCAGTGGACCTGGAGCTTCATCTGGATGACATCTACGCGACCGCTGATGACAGCAAGCTCCAAGCATTCACGACGGAGCTCAGCAGCAAGGTCAAGATCAAGGTAAGCAAGTTACTCAAGGTAGGTGCGAAGTGCCAACATCTGAAAGGAGGGCGAGTAAGAGTCGAGGACGGCATGTTCTCAACGGGCAACAGGAAGTACGCGGACAAGATCATAGAGCTGCTGCACCTCGGCAAGGCAAAGAGCTCGCCCACGCCCATTGTGACGAAGCTACTGCAGGAGGACTTCGAGCACCCGCTGATTGCCGAGGAGACCAGTCTCTACAGGCAGTGCGTGGGCATCGCGAGGTACATGGTCAACTACGTCACGGAGGTCACTTTTGCTGTCCACGTGCTGAGCAAGAGGTTGGCCACGCCCACCGACTACGACATGAAGATGCTCAAGCACCTCGGCAGGCACCTACTTGGAGTTCGAGACTACGCACTGTTCTTTCCCAGAGCTGGAGAGGCAGATATTTTGGAGTGCTACACTGATTCAGATCGGGCTGGGGACACCATCGACAGAAAGAGTGTTTCTTGCGGGGTGTTGTGCTGCGGTGGCTGCACGCTTCTCGAGTACTCGCGCGGTCAGTGCACCCAAGCGCTGAGCTCAGGAGAAGCAGAGTACTACGCGTCTGCGACAGCAGCTGCCGAGGCGATCCACCTCCAGAGCGCGATGGGTTTCCTGGACATGAACGTGAAGATCAGGATCCGCATAGACTCCTCTGCGGGAAAGGCGGTCTGCCACCGCGTTGGAGTAGGGAGGATCCGCCACCTTGAGGTCCGCACCCTGTGGCTCCAGGCCAAGGTGCGAGACAAGAAGCTGGTGGTGATCAAGCGGGCTGGGGAGACCAACCTGGCTGATGCGGGAACCAAGGCGCTGACGAGTCAGCGGTTCCACTGGCTGAGAGCACAGCTGGGACGTCGGCCGTTGGCGGGCGCTGATGACATGGAGGAGAGCACGGCTGTTCGGGTCAACCTCGTGAGCGACTCGACGTCCAAGATGGCGAGGGTCGGCGCGGCCCTGATCGCTCTCCTGGACAGCCTGGGCTCGGTGAAGGCAGACGGTGAGTGCGACGTATACGGCTACGAGAAGGACAGGAAGGATATCATCCTGCAGGACACCCGTCAAGAGACTGGCGTGCACCTCCAGGGCATGATGCTCATCGTGGTCATGATCATCATCATGATCGTGGCATGCGCAGCCGGTGGCTGCGTTGGCTGGTGCATCGGCTACTTCACGAGGCCGAGCCGCACGAGCGAGAGCAGGCAGGAGAAGGAGAAGGTAGAGCTCTCCCAGAGGGCCATCAAGACCAAGAAGGTGAAGATCGAGTACAGGACCGTCTCGACCCAGAGCCAGGTGACGTACTCCTGGCATCGGGAGAGTCCTAGGTTCGTCCCACTGGGAGAGAGAGCTCAGGGTGCCTGGGCTGAGTGAGGTGAGCGAGGTGAGTGAGTTGAGTGATTTGATGCGGTATCCCGCTGGTGAGTCGAGAGGACACCCAGCGGAAGGGCTTGAGCGACGCCGCAGCAGCGTGTTTTGCCTGCGGCTCGCGAGATCGGGTTTTCCTTGACTTTGAGTACTGTTTCCTCGTTGAGCGGTCTGATCAGCCGCCCCGTAGAGCCTCCGACATCGCCCTCAGGGGGCGTGCAGATATCCGAGGGGTTTCGAGCGAGGATAATGAGTATTGCATGCATGCACGTTTGCATGTTTGGCTGAAGCCATTTTGTGATCAAGATCGCCCAGGCCTGAGGTGAAAAGGATTCGACCTCCACCTAGCATAAAGCTCAACAAATACCGCATAAGAAACCGAAGAAGACACCCAAGAACATGTTCAAGACAAGTATACCGAAAAAGACAATACATCTTAACAAACAGAAGAACACGATAAAGGACATAACCAAACATAAACCGAAAACTAATACAACAAGAAGACACCGGATAATACGAAACCGCAAAACAAAAAGAAACCGAATAGTACACCGAATACGAAGAAAACGAATCATATTGTACATACGGGCAAACGATCAAGAATATACATAAGAAGAAACCGAATAATATACAGACATAAGAACCGAAGCTGAAAGCAAGAAAGAGGAACTCAAAATTCCATATCATACACGCCGTGTGGCTGCGCAGGCTTGTCGGTTCCATCCCCAGCGAGTGGCTGCGCAGGCTTGTCGGTTCCATCTCCGAAAGGCGGCCAGCCAGGCGACCGAGACAGGATATTTCGAACCGGGCTCAAGAAGCAAACAACTCGTAAGTGCATATTGTACACGCCATGTGGCTGCGCAGGTTTGTCGGTTCCATCTCTGCAAAATGGCCACCCAGACGTGATAATCAATGTCTTGTGTTGTGCTTGAATGCTCCGGAGTGCGATTCGGTTCTAAACAGCTTTTACATTTTACGAGTAACGAACCTTCAGTTTGCCTTGGTGGAGAAGGTTGATCAATGGCAAAGGTTTTTTTTGCCTTGATTCCGTGTCTTGTGGGTGGTGTTCTTTTGTGGCGTCGCCCGCCTGTGGAAGGAGCAATACTTCAGTTGTTGAGCGTGCCAGAGTACATCGGCTCGCATTTGGAAGAAGGATATTTGCCTGCTGAATCGACGGGCGCTGCTGGTATTCCAGAAGTTCCTGCAACACCTGCAGATGACAATGTGGAAGATGAAGACCTTGTACCTGCAGGCGATATTATTCAAGACGAGATGGAAGAGACAAAAAACCTTGCCCCAAAAGACATGCATTCGAGCTGCGTGGCCATCCAGTATCAGTTGAAAATAATAAAGATGACCAGCCCGATTTACGCACAACTGCATTCAAACAGATGGCAAATCATGAACTGGAGCTCCAGGCATTGACAGTCAGTTTAAGCGATTGCAAACATGACTGGGTGGGCACGTGTAGAAAATGCGCAACGCGCGCTCTTGCTTGCGCTTTTTTCGCGGCAAGGATAAGCAACAAATGATGATTTAGAAAGTGCAATCTTGGGAAGGTGGGAGAAATGCAAAGAGTGCTAAGCTTCAGTTCGCGAAGCAGTTGGCCAAAGACAAGACAGCAGACAAGGCGTTGGCATATTTGGAGAGGGTAGCAGGCTCACACGGGTTCCAGACTGGATTCGACACAAATCTTCGATCAAAGAGCAAGGAACGGACCACAGCGCTTCAAGTATCCCAGACAATGAATGCATCGGTTCATTGAACAGTTTCTCCTTTGAAATCCCAGAGTATTCTGGATTTTCAAAGAAGATTGTATTGTCAGCGCTGCAAATGCACGAATTCCGTTTGCAATTCCAACTGTTGAGCGCACGTTGAAGAACATCGCAAGTGGAGTTTTTCTTACGCGTTTCACATTCAAAACCAACCAGCGCGGCTCACTGTTGGGCGCAGCGGGGCCGGTCGCTCTCCATCGGGGGCCGAGCGGGGGGGGCTCATTTTCGCTTCTTCCATGCAAGAATGGCGATGGCCGACGCAAGGGGCGATGCATCTTACATCTCATTGGCGAAGTTATAGCTCGAGCAAAACTGAATTACTGTAGCATCAAAAGTGGAAGATCCCCCCCCCCCCCCCCCTTCGATTGCCCATGTTTTACTTGAAATGGGAAACCACATGCGCATCGCAACTACTTGCATCGGCGCTGACAACATACCAGAAATAGTTTGAAACAGGGAGGACAGAAGAAGCCCTGAGGACCCAAGCAAGCTCGAACCAATGATCTTAAATTGCTGGATCAATTTAGTGATTGTACCATGGCAACGACATTGCCCGACGATGTTTGATTGTCATGTGTTCTTCAAAGATTGGTTGAACCGAAGGGAGAAATCAAATGAACCGAAGGGTTGGAGCGAGCCGCGCCTAGCTCCTTACATGAAAGAACATCGATTCAATTCGCCTCGCAGATATTATCGCGATCCTGGGCAGCATGGCCTTTGTATTGTCCCTCTTGGATGCACGGCTTACGTTGTCAATGCGACTGAAAAGGGGTCTGAAATTGTTGGGGCATTCCATGGTTTCTAACATTCAAGTCAACATTGTCGCCGAAGCTATGATTCAGGATGCAAATGGAATACACGCAAAAATTAAGGTCGGAATTTACGATGGCATGAAAAAGAAATTGCAGAAGCACGGCGCGCGTTGCATTATTTACCTAAGAGGCAACGGAGAACTACATACGAGACGGAAGGATCTGATCCCGATGCAGAGGTAAGTCTTTCAGGGCGTTTGGACTTTGATACGATAGGAAGCGTCATAGAGAGCATGGGCCCCGGAAGATGCATGTGAGTGGACCTCGTTCGATCGCGTCATCGAACGGAGGAAGGGCTATTCACGCGCGCAATGCCAAGCTATAAGTTACATATCGCATGGGAGCGGGGAGACAAGGTGCAACGCATGCTTGCGTTGGCAACGGCAACGACATAACAAGACGTGCGGGACGCACGCGCCGGAAGAGGGGGATTGCGCAGCATTCGAGAACGCGTGCACCCACGCGTCACTTATGCGGCTATTTATGTAAGTGACAAGATAAAAAAGGTCATTGACACGCATGTTTTGTCGGGCCTTTTCAGTGAGCACGCAGAATTCATAATTGCCTTGAACGTGGAAGATGTCTTGAATCCGTTTCAAGATGGACATTCGTTGTCAAAACCAGGGGCGGGCAAGTGATTGAATGCTCGAGCGGAAAAACCATGGTCGGCATCAATGAAAGAGAGGACGGCAGATCTTGAAATGACGAGAGATGGAGATTCAGGTTACATGTTTGCCAAGACTGTAGCAGTAGAGGCTGCGGCAAATTCTCCTTTCCAAAAAGAGAATAGACTCTACCCACCCACCCCGGCGTTATCGGTCCCCCTTTCGGGCATGTACATCATATATGATTCTGACCACATCCTAAATATGAAATCGCAATGTCCCAGGCCAGCCAGTATCCCCCCCTGAGGCTCTGTTGTAAAAAATAGCACTTTTTCGCGAATCCCTTGAAAAAGATGGGACGAAGTGCGCGCGCGCGTCGTCGCGCGCGCATGCCGAAATCCTTAAAACAAACCTTCGGTGCCGGAAGGATTTCGCAATCGAGTTCCCGAACAAACGTACCAAAACACAGGGTTTCGCAGCACGGATGTGCTACAAAAGCTGCCGCGCGAGGTTTTGCGAAATCTTAAGAAAACGATAGGTTTTTTTCCAAGATTTTCACAAAATGTTATTAAACGGGCTTCGCGCGCGCATGTCGAAATCAGTCGAACGCCCTTGCGCGCATGCCGTCGCGAGAATATGTTGCAACAGACGGGACGAAGTGCAGGCGCGCGCGTCGTCGCGCGCGTGTGCCGGAAACTTTCAAAACCCATCGGTCTGGGAAGGGTTTCAAAATCGTGTGTCCAAAAAACTTACAAAAACCCAAGGTTTCGCAACACGGGTTTTCAACAAAAGCGTGCGCGCGCGCGTTCTTGCGTCGCGCGGACCCGAGCGGGACCTCGCCGTCTTTGGGGGGCTGCGATCTGCGAAGCCGTCGCCACTTTCGAGGGCTGCTGGTGGGTCCTGTGGAGCGACGCGCCGCGCGGACTTGAGCGGGACCTTGCCGTCCCTGGGGGGTTGCGATCCGCGAAGCTGTCGCCACTTTCGAGGGTTGCTGGTGGGTCCTGCGGAGTGAGGCACCGCGCGGACCTGATCGAGACCTCGCCGTCCCTGGGGGGCTGCGATCTGCGAAGCCGTCGCCACTTTCGAGGGTGGTTGGTGGGCCTTGCGGAGTGAGGCACCGCGCGGACTTGAGCGGGACTTCGCCGTCCCTGGGGGGTTGCGATCCGCGAAGTTGTCGCCATTTTCGAGGGCTGCTGGTGGGTCCTGCGGAGTGAGGCACCGCGAGGACCTGAGCGGGACCTCGCCGTCCCTGGGGGGCTGCGATTTGCGACGCTGTCGCCACGTTCGAGGGCTGCTGGTGGGTCCTGCGGAATGAGGCACCGCGCGGGCACGAGCGGGACCTTGCAGTCCCTGGGTGACTGCGATCTGCGAAATAGTCGCCGCTTTCGAGGGTTGTTGGTGGGTCTTGCGGAGTGAGGCGCCGTGCGGATCTGAGCGGGACCTCGCCGTTCTTGGGGGGTTGCGATCTGCGAAGCCGTCGCCACTTTCGAGGGTTGCTGGTGGGTCCTGCGGAGTGAGGCGCCGCGCTGACCTGAGCAGCATTTCGCCGTCCCTGGGTGACTGCGATCTGCGAACTTGTCGCCGCTTTCGAGGGTTGTTGGTGGGTCTTGCGGAGTGAGGCACCGCGCGGATCTGAGCGGAGCTTCGCCGTCCCTGGGGGGCTGCGATCTGCGAAATTGTCGCCACGTTCGAGGGTTGCTGGCGGGTCCTGCGGAGTGAGGCACCGTGCGGACCTGAGCGGGACCTCGCCGTCCCTGAGGGGTTGCGATCCGCGAAGCTGTCGCCACTTTCGAGGGTTGCTGGTGGGTCTTGCGGAGCGAGGCGCCGCGCTGACGTGAGCGGTATTTCGCCGTCTTTGGGGGGCTGCGATCTGCGAAATTGCCGCCTTGTTCGAGGGCTGCTGGTGGGTCCTGCGAGTGAGGCACCGCGCGGATCTGAGCAGGACCTCGCCGTCCTTGGGGGGCTGCGATCTGCGACGCGGTCGCCACTTTCGAGGGCTGCTGGTGGGTCCTGCGGAGTGAGGCGCCGCGCGGATCTGAGCGGGACCTCGCCGTCTCAGGGGTTGGGTATGTCGCCAGGGTATGTGTTCCCAACCCTCCTTGGTTGGGTATTCGTTTTGACTAGAGCACTGTGGTCGCGCCCCCCCTCCTCCCGCCCCCCGCCTCCTCCTGCCATCTCTTCGCCGACGATGGGGGTTGCGATCTGCGAAACTGCCGCCACTTTCGAGGGCTACTGGTGGGTCCTGCGGAGTGAGGCGCGCGCGGATCTGAGCGGGACCTCGCCGTCCCTGGGGGGCTGCGATTTGCGACGCTGTCGCCACTTTCGAGGGCTGCTGGTGGGTCCTGCGGGGTGAGGCACCGCGCGGATCTGAGCGGGACCTCGCCGTCCCTGGGGGGCTGCGATTTGCGGCATTGTCGCCATTTTCGAGGGTTGTTGGTGGGTCCAGCGGGGTGAGGCACCGCGCGGATCTGAGCGGGACCTCGCCGTCCTTGGGGGGTTGCGATTTGCGAACTTGTCGCCATGTTCGAGGGTTGCTGGTGGGTCCTGCGGAGTGAGGCACCGCGCATATCTGAGCGGGACCTCGCCCTCCCTGGGGGGTTGCGATCTGCGAAATTGTCGCCGCTTTCGAGGGCTGCTGGTGGGTCCTGCGGAGTGAGGCACCGCGCGGATCTGAGCGGGACCTCGCCGTCCTTGGGGTGCTGCGTTCTGCGGCTTTGTCGCCACTTTCGAGGGCTGAGTGAGGCACCGCGCGGACTTGAGCGGGACCTCGCCGTCCCTGGGGGACTGCGATCTGCGAAATTGTCGCCACGTTCGAGGGTTGCTGGTGGGTCCTGCGGAGTGAGGCACCGCGGTGATCTGAGCGGGACCTCGCCGTCCTTGGGGGGGTGCGTTCTGCGGCTTTGTCGCCACTTTCGAGGGCTGCTGGTGGGTCTTGCGGAGCGAGGCGCCGCAGGGATTTGAGCGGGACCTCGCCGTCCCTGGGGGGTTGCGATTTGCGACTCTGTCGCCATTTTCGAGGGCTGCTGGTGGCACCGCGGGGATTGAGCGGGACCTCGCCGTCCTTGGGGGGGCTCTGGAGAGCTGCTGCGGGATACGTTAGGCGCAACGGGCGCACGGCACAGCCATCGGGGGTGATTTGTGAAACAGACCATCTGCCAGGCGATGGCCATAACGTTGCGCCTACACGTATCCCGCGGGGGTTCTCAAGAGCTGTTGCGGGATACGTTTGGTGCAACGGGCGCATGGCACAGCCAACGGGGGTGATTTGTTATTACGTAGCCCTTAGATCTTGATCGGGGGCCTGCGAGACTTCCGATTGCTGCTCGCAAAATCACATGCGTCCATGTTACGTCATCGCCCCCGTTGTAGCAATCCTGATGTACTTATGCCCCGCATTGCGCAAGGGTTGGGTACGTCGCCAGGGTAATTTCAATTGAAGTGCCCTTCCCGGGGCTCGCACACTGTTTTTTTTATCATGAAAAGTCTTGAGGGTCAAACTTTGTCGTTGGCCCCCAGTTTACAACAACATCGGCTCTCGCCTGAGACTTCCTCACAATTTAGCCAGGACCCCCGCTCCCGTCCGAGACTTCCTCGCGTTTGATTCAGGAATCGCGCTCTCGCTTGGGACTTCCTTACAATTTATTCAGGAATCGCTTTCCTGGCGCTCTGGAGTCGCGCTCTCGCTGGAGATTTGCTTGCAATCTACTATAGAATAGCGCCCTTGCATTGGAATTGCTTGCAATTTACTCAAGCGCCGCGCTCCCGACACCCAGGCACCCAGGAGTCGCGCTCACGCTTAGGATTCCCTCGCAGATTACCTAGGAATCGGGATCTCGCTGCCCTTCGTGGCCCCGTTGCAGCCCTTCGTGGCTCCCTCGCTTTGTTTCGTGGCCCCGTTGCAGCCCTTCGTGGCCCCCTCGCTGCCCTTCGTGGCCCCGTTGCAGCCCCTCGTGGCCTCCTCGCTGCCCTTCGTGGCCCCGTTGCAGCCCTTCGTGGCCCCCTCGCTTTGTTTCGTGGCCCCGTTGCAGCCTTTCGTGGCCCCCTCGCTGCCCTTCGTGGCCCCATATATGTATGCCCTTCGTGGCCCCCGCTCGTTCGCGCCCGTGGTTGCCCCATATGCATGCCCTTCGTGGCCCCGCTGTCGCCCTTCGTGGCCCCGTTGCAGCCCTTTGTGGCCCCGTTGCTGCCCTCAGTGGCCCCGTTCTTGCCCTCCGCGGCCCAATATACGCATGCACTTCGTGGCCCCCGCTCGTTCGCGCCGGTTTTGGCCCCATGTGCATGCCCTTCGTGGCCGCCGTGTGTGGCCCCCTCACTGTCCTACGTGGCCCAGTTGCTACCTTCAGTGGCCCCATCGTTGCCTTCTGTGGCCCCGCATTATCTGCCTTTCGTGGCCCCCGCTCGTTCGCGCTCTTCGTGGCCCCATACGCGTTCTCTTCGTGTCCCCGCTGTCGCCCTTCGTGGCCTACTTCGTGTCCTTCGTGGCCCTGCTGTCGTTCTCTCTCGCTCTCGCTTTCGCACGTCGTCGTCGTTGCCGTCGTCGTCGTCGTCGCCGTCGTCGTCGACGTCGTCGTCGTCGTCCTCGTCGTGGTCGGTCCCCTGTTCGTCCCTCTGGGGGTCGGGTCGACGGTCCGCGGCCGCCCCGCCGATCAGCGCTGCCGCTGGCCAGGCCGACGGTCCGCGGCTGCCCCGCCGCTTGCCGGGGCCCGGCCTGCAGGGAAGAAAGGTATACCCCCCAAAAGGGGTTCGATCGAAGACGGAGATGGCGGGTATCGAGGGTTTGGGAAACACGCGTTATTGGAAACTCGAGCAGATAAGGGCGAACAGTCTTAAAATGATTGTTGTTTTTTTGTTTGTTGTCGTCGTCCTACCCGCGACCACCCCGCGTCACACCCGCGACCCACCCTGCGACCCACCCTGCGACCCACCCGCGACCCACCCGCGACCCACCCGCGACCCACCCCGCGACCCATCCGCGACCCATCCGCGACCCACCCGCGACCCACCCCGCGACCCACCCGCGACCCACCCCGCGACCCACCCTCAAGGGAGGAAAAACCACCCGGAACCAACAATTTACGTTTTCCAAACGGACTTGGGCGTTGATTAAACAGGCCTGCCCTGTTCGATTCATCCCCTGTGTGCGTTTACTAAACGGTTTCGCTTGTCGGGGTGATTATTATGGGGTCTGCCCTCTACACCCGCGACCCAACAGCGACCAACCCGCGACCCACCCGCGACCCATTTGCGACCCACCCGCGACCTACCCACATTGGTTTCACGAAAAAATCGGCGCCTGCGGCGGGCCCGATGTATACTTTGAAATTTGGGTGCCTGCGGCGGGCTTCTCCAGAGTCTTGCAAACTGCCGACGCCCCCACCGCCCCCTCACTCTTATCCGCATCTGCGGGGTGCTACGTATATACATGTGTGTGTTGGTGTACAGACACTCCCGAGTGGATTGTCTTTGGACCTCGGGGGAGGGTCCCGAGGGTGGCGGTGCGTGAATCACCATGGATGCCCACCGATTTTGCACATGGCCACCCTCCCTGAAGGCACAGGGGAAACTTGTCGGCGGGCGTCTGTGTGTAGATTTCCTCCGCGCAGGCTTGTGGCAGCGCGCGCTCGACTCGCTGCGCGGCCACGTCGACGCGCGGTGCGCCCAGGCAGAGCAGCAGGCCCACCTGGCTCTGAAGCGGGCAGAGCAGGGGCCCGCAGGCCCGGCGGCCGGCGGCGCCGTGGCGGGGGAGGACTGGGCGGCCCGGCTGGCGGCGCATGCCCAGGAGCAGAGGCACAGGGCTCCTGTCGATTCCTCCGTCTCGATTCGAGTCGATGTCGGTCGGTTCCGATTCCGATCCGACTCGACCTCGGATTCCGATCTGAGTTTCGGTCTGTCAGGCCTGCCGACTTCCGCCGATTCGGCTACTCCCGGCTTGGTTGCCGATCCGCAGGTCCGATTCATGTCCATCGCCGATCCGACGTATCGATTCAATTCTGGGCTCTCCTGGCGAGGACTGGGCGTCCCGGCTGGCGGCGCACGCCCAAGAGCAGAGGCAGCGGCTCGAGGAGGGGAAGAGGAAATGGTAACGATAGCTACCGCTATCCTTTCTCCGTTTTCGCCTTTCTGGGCAACCTGGGGGGTCTTCGTCGCCACGATTGGGTTCGCGGTCAGAAGGCACCCTGGGAGAGCTCTGGGCAGAAGCGATATCGGTACATTGTGATTCCTGGGAGGAGCTGAACGACGCGTACGCACGCAGGATCAAGGAGACGTCCTGGCAAACAAAAGTGAAACCGCCGCTTCCCAATAGGGGGAAGGTTCCGACTGCATGGGCGGAGTTCTTCGCATTGCTTTGCAGTCCTGGGAAGACCGAGGAACACGACCGGAGAACCCGCAAAATTGAAGCAAGGAGCATGACCGAGATACCCGAGGAACCCAAGCAAGGATTTCGAGCAGGGAACAAGAGCTCGAACTGGGGAACTCGAGCAAGGAACTCGAGCAAGGAACCCAAGCAAGGAACTCGAACTGGGGAATTCGAGGAACTCGAGCAGGGAACAAGAACGGGGAGCCCGAGGAAGACAAAGAAGGCACACGATCGACCAGTGAACCCGAGGCACAAGATTGGGGAGACCGAGGAAAACAAGCCCCGTGTAGGGAAACAAGACCGGGGAGCTATGGGGAGCCTTGGCACCCACCAGGTTCTTCGAACACAAATCAGAAATTGCAGATCTGACGTTTCAAAACAATGCAACATCGCGAAACATCACGACCAGATCGGTCTGTGAGGGTCCCAGGGCTCGAAACCAGGCAATCGTTTTGAAACACATGTAACGCCAAGATCCCAGACGTGTTTTTTTTGATAATTTCAGGACGCTGCACCTTTGGGATCTCAGTTTAAGAGCTCTTATGTTTTCATCGCAATTCATTGGGTTCTTGTAAGGCCGTCTTCAGAGTGCATTCGCGTGCGCTAGCGTCTAGTAGTCGACAAGAGAGCACCGATTCAGCGTCGACTTAGCGTCGACTTAGCGTCGACCAGCGTCGACTCGCGTCGACCAGCGTCGACTCGCAAGAGCAAGCCAAATGGCATGGGAGGCCCCCAGGGGTGGCCTCCGGACGAATTTTGGAATAAAGAGTGGCCAAGGGCCATTGGCTGCTCACGGGCAGCCCGCAGGGCGTCGGCTCAGGCGGGCCTCGGCAGGGTCCACTCGGCGGCAGCCCACGGCAGCCTCGGCGCCTGTAGCCCCAGGGCGCCGAGCGCGAGGTGCTGAGACCGTCCCGGACGTTCCTCGGCCACGCGAAACAGGGGCCTTGCGTCGGAATGACATTCAGCTTTGCTATAGCGGTCGGTCCGAGTTGCAACAGCTGCGAGGTCTTTAGGTGATTGCAACCCTCTTGCAGGGCGGGCTGCAAGTCTGCCTAAATGCTCTAAGTCACGGCGGACTTGCACCATAATTAGAAGTGGGTTGCAACTACCTTGCAATTCTTGCAAGTCATAGCGATCACTGCAGCGGTGCAGGCCCACAGTTTGGATTCGGCTGGGGGTCTGAGGTGGCCCAGCGCTGGTTCTGGCCAGCAGGAAGCGTGGGGCAAGGTTTGAGCTGCTGGATCCGAGACTGTGTTTTGTTCTTTTCAATCTCTGGGACCGTCAAAAAAGAATCCTGGGTGAAAATCTGATGTGCCCTGGGAGGCGTCTGGGAACCGATTTTGAGCAGATTTGGTTTATTCCATCCTCCCCAGAGTGACCTTTGGTGCGTGCCCACAGGGGTCCCCCCAGCACTGGCCTGCGCGCCGGGATTTGGCCTCCCCACGGCCCCTTATAGAGCCGCGCACCAGAGGTCATGCTCGCCTGGGCTCATTCCTGCGTGCAGTCGACTTCCTCGGGCCGCTGAGGCCAGCCGGTGCCGCATCAGGGAGCTATCTGTCTATGGGGCGCGAAAAAGGGAAGGTCTTCGCGCTTCGCGGCCCAGGCTGGAGGAGGGCCTGTCCTTCGTCAGCGCCGCCGCGCGAGTGCGCGAAGATGGACGTTCTTCGCGCTCCGCGCAGCGCGAAGCGCAAAGCGGTAGGATAGGCGACTGGGCCTGTGCTCAAATCAATGTCCTTGAGGGATTATCGTTGGAGCAGGCTGCAGCCCAGCATTGGTTCCGGCCAGCAGGAAGGGCAGGTATGCGGCTTTGGGTTCGGGAGTGTTTTTTTTTTGCCTTTTGTCGGCCTCTGGGGGCTGTGTTCGGGCCCCGGGACGGTCAGAAACGGATATGGAGTCATATATGTTCTTGAAAGGTTTGAGCTAGGGCTTTCGGAATTCGGTGATGTAAACAATACCTGCTAAACGATCCAAGGAAGTTTAGACATCGGCGTTACATACAATTTGTCCCGCTCTCGCCTGCCCCCCCTCCCCCTCTCTCCATAGCCTGTCTTCGGCTCATAACGGACGGAGCGCCGCATGCTCCCCCCTGGGACCGCCGCGGCGCTGCCGGCCCTGGTCGTGGCGCTGTTCGCTGGGCTGGGGTGGCGGCTGGCTCCCGCGTCCCCGTCGCTCGAGCCCTGGTCCGAGATCCCGGTGTGGCTCGACGAGGTCGCGGAGGTCTGCGACGCGGCCTCCTCCGCGGCCCGGCTGGCCGAGTCCGCGGCCCGGTCAGCCCTCGACCTGGCGGCTGCGTCGCAGCCCCCGCCGCCGCCTCTGGTGGCCTGCGAGCCCTGTGTCTGCCCAGAACTGCTGGAGGACAGGGGGTTTGGGGCGCTGGCCGCGCACGTGATCGTGGGGCTGGTCTCGCCGGTGTGGCTCTGGCTGGTAGACCGCTGCTGCAGCTGCGCCGTGCGTCGTCCCGACCTTCGGCGACATGACGGACCGGCGCGGGCGCCGGGCAGTGCTGCCCCCGTTGCCCGCGGGGGAGGAAAGGTGCGCTGACCTGCCCCGCGGGGCGCGCGCTCGAGTGAGCTACGTCGGCGACTCAGTGGACCACGAGAGAGTCGTCGTGCGGCCGTCTCGGCGAAAAGAGGGTGGCGAGCTGGTCGACTCACACGTGCACTGGGCACTCTCACCGGACGGGGACGTTTGGGAGGACAGCACAGTATCGTCAGCAACAAAAAAACAGTCTCAGTATATTTCATACATCGAGGAGCTGACGGACTTTCTGAACTCAGACCCGTGGCTGTCCAATATACTATTGCATGTTCGGGTTAAGGAACTGAGCTACCACGACCTAGAATTTTGCTTGCGTGAATACAGGAAGCTGTTAGTAGGCACCGGCTTGCCCTTGTACGGGGGCAAAAAATCTGTCGGCTTAGTGCAAAAGCAGCTAGTTACCTGCGTGGGGCGCGGTTGCGGGGGAGTCGCAACGACAGCGTTAGTTGCATTGGGATCGGTCGACGGTCGATGTGCGCGGAAACAAAATTCGCGTGTGAAAAGCAACTCGCGCGAGAGAAAACAGTTTCCCGCAGAGTTTGCGCGTGCGTTGGATCATATGGGAAACGCGTTAGAAACGCTGAAAACCGAAAACTGCGAAAACAGTACTACTTTGTGTATTTACACATTTTATACATATCTGTAACGATTGTGTGTCAAAACAGCCAGGCGGCATTGTGATATAACAAGCACAATAAACACGTCTCGGAAACAGGAATCAAACGAGCAGGTGGGCGACAGGCCAACCCCCAGGTTGAGCACGTGCCAGAAACGGTGCCCAAAACACAAAGCAAACGCTGAGCTGGAACACGGAACAAAAACGGCCCCCGCGTAGAGCAGGACTCGATGCTGGACGCGATGTACATCCGTTGCGGCAACTTCCACAACGGCGTGGACGCCGCCATATCCCGCCCGAGCGACATGCGCTTCGGCTGACGGATCAGTAAGCAGAGTAGGTCTGTGTCATTCTAGGAATCTGTTAATGGGCACTGGCTTGCCCCTGTACTCATGCAGTAATTTGCTGGCTCCGTGCACGCAGCAGTCTGTGGGGGGGGCGCGTTGGCGGCGGGGTCTCGGCGCGAAAACGACGCGCGCGGACAGACGCCAGCGGCGCCGCGGATTCGTCGCACATCTGGAGCAGAAGTAGCATCAGCAAATCACCTAGTAGAAATCAGCATACGACGCTGCTGCACGCGTAAGGTCAGGAGGAGGCGTTGGACAATGAGCAAACGCACGAGCATGACCTTAGTATTATAGTGGTAATTACATGAGTACACATACGGCCACTACTGCTCGACCTGACATTTCCGAATGCGCGCGCCGCAACCGCGCGCGCGAGCAAGCTCGCGCCACGATATGCCGCGCAGGAAAAAAAAACGCTTCGACGCGAGACAACAGCGCACGCCACATACTCTTAAATCCCCCCCGCCCCAATGCCAGCGACGCCCCCTCGATCTATGCTAGAACTTTGCACGTGGTCAAGCGTTCCTACGCGTCGTTGCCTGCCAACCACGGAATGTCGAACGGGAGTTCAACTGTGCGATGGAGGAGGAGGCAGGTTGCAGGGTGACGGTTCGGGTTGGCCTTCTGGAGATAGGACGCACATTCGTTTATTCCGTCGTCCTTTTTTCTCGGGCCGTTGAGTTGCGTCGAGAGCAGGACGCACGGCGGGAAGTTCGCGCTGGGGTTGTAGCACGCACTGCCCGTCTTGACCGTGCGTTCTCGTCAATGCCGCTGGCGGTACTTCGAGATTTTAAGGTTCGGCCTGGACAGATTGGCATGCTTGCGGCCAAGACGCCGAGCGACCACACACCCCTCTTGTTGAGTATTGAGCCATGCCAGGCAGACACCTCCTCCCCTTCTGTGCCTAGGTGGATTGCCCGTCGCGAGGAGTTCGGTACGTTTCTGGACGCTGCCATTTCGGAGACCCCCACGGACCTCGAGGCCCTGCCCCGTCTTGGAACAGTCAAGGAGGCCATGTTCACGGCTGCTGATAAATGTCGGGACCCTTTCTCAAACACAAACTTGCTTCATCTTTAGAGGAGAAACATCACTGGGCCCTTCAAGCTCTCCGCGGGTGGCGCCTTGGCCGTGAGTGGCTAATTGTCCGTGCACTCCGTTGCTATCCTGCCCTGCAGCGCCATTTTAACTTGACGACCTCCCAGCGCGTGAACCTACCGGGCCTGTCTGCGCCGATGCGCTCAAACCAGATACTTCTCTCGGGCCAGGAACGCGGACTCGAGCTATCCGACCCCCCCCCGCCCTCCCCGCCCGCCCCCCCCCCCCCCGAGGTCAAACGTGGTCAGAGAGAAAAGATTCAGCGCAACCAGGGGACCTGGCGAGATTTCGCAGCAGGACCAATTTCACATGTGTATACGATGAGCACGGTCACCCCTGCCTATCTGACGACAGCTCTGCCGAGGTCTCGAAGCAGCATTGGTCCCAGGTATTTTCGCCCCCGTCCCTGGACTCCTCGCCGTGGGATGAGATTGGTCCGTTTATCCAGCAGGCTCCTGGGCCTCTTCATCCCTCCTGGATGCTGTCGCACGGGGAATGGGTTGACTTTAATCGTTCCAGGTCACATAGCATGGCTGGGAAAGATGGGGCCCCATACTGTGCGCGGCGCGTTCCTGATTTTTCTCGTGCGCTGCGCCGCGTGTGTTTGCTGCTGTTCTCTCAGGGAGTTTCGGAACGCCCGATGGCCATGCGCAGGAGCCTGATGGTCATCTTACCCAGGGGCGTGGAGGAGGAGGATACGTCGTCGTCGGTCACCCGTGGGCCTCAACATGCACGCACTCTCAGCATGCCTAACACGGACATTGAGCTTCTTGCAGGTGCGATGACTTCCGTAGAATGTTCCCATGCACCACCACCGTGCCGGGGTAAATTCATTGCAAATGGAATCCAGGTCTCTGTTACTAACGCACAGGCCTGCGCGCCCGCACAGGCTTCTTACTACGCAGGGGGGGGGGGGGGGGGCTGCTGGAAAACAAATCCGAAACCTATGGTGTATACCGTTCAACAAACAGCAACGAGGATTGCATATACACCACAAAAGGGCTATGGCGTATACGACAACAAACCACAGGAAACCATATACACCGTGCGCCGGATTTCTTTTTCCCCCCAGCGGGTGTCGCGGGGTCACTGCGGTTCTGGCGAGCCTGCATGTGACGCCCAGGATCAGACAAAACAAATTAGTTTCATTTTTCGCAGAACAAGGTGGTCGTGTGTAGATGTTTTCTCCGCATGACTATCCCGATAAGCGAGAATGCGCAGAGTTGCAGCGCCCTTGCCCAAAACTGCGCGCAAGGGCGGAACCTGATATCCAACATTACTGAAGCGGAAGCATGGGTTCTAGAGCAACTTATCCTGGGCATGGTGAACGCATGCTTGTTTCTCACGGGCTTTTGTCCAGCGTTTCCGTCGCTAGCTATACCGCAGTTGCCGCGCGTGCTGCCCCGCATGAATATGGCGCCTGCCACTGTCACCTTCTCCAATATCTTTTGCCGAGACCTTATCGCAGTCGTCCTCTCTGGCGGCCGCAAGTTCGGTGAACTATTGCGTGCAGTCTGGAGTCAAGCAAGGTTGCCCAAGCAGTGTGATGCCATGTGTTCTGGCAGCTGACCCGCTCCTGCGCTGGCTCATGTATAGGCAATCCCAACATGACAGGACGTTCGCGCATGCCGACTACTTCTGTTTCGGGCTCTGCAGTGTCGCATCTTCCCTGGGGCCCATCGTCGCCGCGATTGGGCGGTTCAGAAAAATTGCTGGCCCTCGCCTCAACTTCCGCAAGTGCCAGTTGTGTGTCTCGGGCTACATGGACCTCCAGTAACTCAAGGACTCCATTGCTAGCCTGCGTGGGGACCTCACGCTGATCCAGGCTTCGACGGCTGTGAATTACCTCGGCATTCTATAGGTCGGGGCACTGACAATGTTGCGTACGACGCTGCCCTGACTAAGATTCGTCAGCTTGTGATTGTCACGCGCATTCTCTGCCTCGGTCTCACATGCTCGATCATTTCGTTCAAGTTGATGTGTGTATGGTCTGTCCTCTGTGATGCAAGTTCATCCGAATATATCTCGTCCGATTCACCATTATCGCGCAGCTGCGATGCATCTTACCGCCGCCCCTCGCAATGTTATGTCGCCCAACCAACTGAGTAACATCCATGTGCCGCTTTCGTTCCCAGACATGGTCACCATCGCCAATGCCACCTGTACGAGATAGACTGTAAAGCGTCCTGACTTTGGCGCTATCCTTGAGAACCTAGACTCGCTCGCTGATGATCCTGAATGTATAGTTGTTCGCAAGGATACAGGCTGGTGGCACTGTTCGTTCTTGCAATATATGCGCATCATGTTCAACTCATACCTCTCGGGGCCTTGCGGTCTTCCAGAAGACCACGAAACAGTTCAAATTGCTCTGTATAGGTCCCTGTGGGACCCACATGCTCCCCGAGAAGGCCCCAGACATATTCTTCTTCGGCGCCTGAGTTCCCCTTGGGCTCACATTGAGAGGTTCTGCATGAACTCGGCTTTGGTCCCGCAGAAAGCCCAGCCTTACTATCTGGTGGCGCTGTTCAGAAAAATCTTTCGGCGTGCATACACTTCGGCTCGGTTTCATTATTGTCCTCAAGGGTGCGCCTTAGTTTGTCCGCCGCAGGTGCGAACGACCTCCACGATATCGGCCACTACGCCAGATGTCCTTGTCTGTATTCTCTATTATCTAAATGGCTTGGTTGTCTCTTGCCTCCGTCGTCTTCTTTTCCTGAGGGTGTTCCCTGGCTCTCCTCCGCCCTCCTTCTCGCCCCAAAGTCAGTTGTCGCCAACGTCTTTTATGCATCGTGTATAGATGCCTTCCTTGCACTGCATTCAGCCCGCAGGCGGGGAATCCACGGCACGCCCGACCAACGCGTTGAAACCCGTTTACGGGTGCACACGCGTCGCCACAAGTTTGTTGCCCAAGCATAGCGGGTGCATGGTGTTGTGCGACGCTTCCCCTCCCCCTTTTCCTCCTCTCGTTTCAACGGAGTGGCTCGGCAGCAACTGTTGTCTGGCCAGGGGCTGGAGGTAATTCGCGGCCGTTCGCAGTCTCGTGCGCGCGGCCGCCGGTAGCCCCCCGACATCGGAGATGACACCTTTTGGGGCCCAGCTCAGCGCTGGCAAGAAACAGTCGAAGCTGGGGCAAGCAACTGGGGGCGCCCCCCAAAAAATCACACAAAAAAACACAGGAAAAACAGCTATCACGTTAACACTTCTCAAAAACGTAGTGGAAAGCAGCAAGTTGTGCATGTTGAGGGCCTCTTGGGCGTTCCCTTGAAGCCCTCTGGAGGCGCCTCGGGGGCTTCGTCGGCCGCCTCGAGGCCATATGTGGCCGTGTTGGTGCCCTGTTGTGTTTTTTGTTTTCGGGGTTCTCCTGGGGCGATTTTGAAATTTTGGGGGCGGTCTAGGACGGCCCAGGACACCGCCTGGAGGCGTCCAAGGCGGCCCAAGAGGCCCCCCAGAGAGCCCCAGAGGGGTCGCAAACAAAGTAGTGTTGTGCGCGAAGAAAGGAGGTCACCAGCTCAGCCCCCGCGGCTACAATAGCTGAAGGGGATGCTGTAGCTGTCCGCGAGGGCTCGTGCAAAGCCACCTTCGAGTCCATAACATGTTTTTCGGACCAGCTCGCTGCCCCGATGGAGTTTTTGAGTGAGCACTTGGGCTTCCTGGGAAGCCTTGGGGGGCCCTTTGATGGCCTCTTGAGGTGCTTCGGGCGCATATTTGAATCGGTTTTGGCTTGCGTTCGCCTAGCCATTTCTCATTATTACGCCTCCCATTCACACAGGTCTCTTGGGAATTCTAGCCCGCCTGGAGCGACTTAGAGACTTCTAGGCTCCAGGGCCGTCCTGAGGACATCTTGGGCAGCCTTGAGCGCCCCTGACCCCTCGCGGGCCGTCTTTGAGCTCCTTGGCCTCAGAGACAATCGCGCGACAAACTCCAGTCCTTCCCAACAATTCCAGATATCGGGGTCGAGGCCTTGCTAATGGCATCCAGAATCCCGACGGGGCAGCAGCAGCTGCGACAGCATCACAAGCAGTAAAAAGAGGAGTAGCGGGAAGGGGAGTGAGCAGGGAAAGAGCCGCATCAGCATCCAGTTTTTGTGCTATGCGACAAATCCAAGCGCTGGGTCACAACAGCTTTTCGCGCCAAGCGGCTCAGGAGAGACGTCTGAACATGTCGCGTCGGACTGGCCAGCTCTTCGTCACGGCCCCGGGGCCCGTGGAGGGGCCCCGGGGGCCGGAAAGCGGTGGAGAGCCTCCAGAGGACCCGCTCCCTCGCGGGCGACTTTTCGCCCTGAATCCGCGAGATCTCTCCGGCAAGAAGGCGCGCTTGTTTCCCCGAGCGATAACGAGGAGGGGGGCGGTAACGTCAAGCTTCGCGCCGGGAACCGTTTGGGAATGTGGAGGAATGATGTAAGACACTTTGGGCGCCAGTACGAATCGGGACGTTACCTGGGGACGGGGGCGGGGCCGGTAACGGCCGCTATCGCAGAAAAAGGCGCTTTCCAAAATTCAGGCCGTTTAGAGAGAGGGTGGGGGGATTTCGGGGATGCAATTCCGGGAAAGGATTCGGACGCGCCCAGGATATCCATCCGATAATCCATTCAGTACCGAAAGCTCACGAAGTCTGGAATGTTCGGGTCGCCATGCCCCCCGTCAGAGCCCATGACCAGCGAGTCCTGGCAGATCAGGACTTCAGACGATGCAGCGTTTGTCACTACGCGGCCCCGTGAGGTCCCGACCCTTTCGTCGCAGGCAATTTGTCGCCCCGGGTCAGTTTTTGGTGTGCCACAGAGGCCGAAGCCGAGGAAGAGCGCACGAAGTGAAACAGTACATATCGCTTGAAATCTGGGTGGGGAGGAGATCTGCGCCCACGCCGCCCGGCCCCAAATTTTCCAGCGGGACCCGTTTCTGGCGGCGGGCCCAGCCGTGGCGACGAGAAGCTTCCAGGATGCACAGAAACGAGGACTAACGTCAGGGAGGGCTGCCGTGATCTCGATGGGGTTTCATCCGAAAGCAGACGGGGAACAGACCAGTTCCCCAGGGCCAGTTTTCATCCCGAGTCGTACTTGACGGTCCCAGGCCCCGCGAGGGCCCCAGAGGCCGAAAACGATCAGAAACCTGCCGTCGTGGATTTCGACCGACGCAAGCATGCCTGGAAGGAGATCTGCGCCCACGCCGAGGGGCTCAACCGCGAGCTGGAGAGGCGCGTGGACGCGCTCTGGGACGCCGTGGGCGAGGGCGCCGCAGCCGAGCGGCGCCTCGTGGAGCTCGAGGGGGCCGTGGAGGCGCAGGCCGCGAGAGGGGGGGCGGCCGCCGCCCAGTTGCGCGGCGACGGCGGCGGCGGCGACGAGGGCGAGGGCTGAGGATCGGGATTCGAGGATCGAGGATATGGCGCTGTTTAGTTCGCCTGTGGAGATTCGAGGATCGAAGAGCGAGCGTCGAGGAGGTGTCGGGATGATTCTGCTGAGTTTGGGGGGTTGCTTTGCGGAGGTAGGGGGGCTCGGTCCACACGGGTTCCCAGAGAAGCTGGCGACCCGCCAAGTGGTGATCCCCCTTGGCATTGCTTGGGCTCCTAATTGACTGGTAAAGTTTGTACGATTTGGCTGGACTGGAAGCGTGACTGAATCAACGCATGACCGAGGTCTGACCCTCAAGCAAGGTGCACGGGGGCGAGCGCGCCCAGGCACGGTCAGGAGCTCCCACGGGCGAGTTGGGGGAGGGGTTGCTGAGTAAATTTTTAGCAGGGGCCGCCTGAGGAATGGTCTAGACGGAGCCGCCTGAGGAAAGTTCTACGGGGAACCGCCCATCGGAACAATCTACAAGGAACGCCTGAGTAAAGTTCTAGAAGGCGCGTGCCCTTCCCTCGACGAGGCGGCGACGGGGCGGCGACGGCGACCACGGAGCCGCCAGACCGGCAACCAGGCCCAGACGACGGGCGGCGACAAGGCGGCGACGGGGCGGCGATCGACCACGGCGCCGCCAGACTGGCAGCCAGGCCCAGGTCCTAAGCAAGAAACCTTGAGTGTTGAGTGCAAACGCTGTCTGGGGGAAGTTCACTCACTTGTGCTCGACAGTATAATGAATATAGACAAGAACAAACATCAAAAGACAGCACAGCACAGAGAACAAGACAGAAGTCCAGCATGAAGCTTCACACCCCTGCGCCCACAAGTGAGCCGGTGGATGCTGGCCGTGATGTGCAACCCATCTGGTTCGACCGCTTTTAACGCACTTGCAATCCTTTCGATTCGTTGTTGTGGCTCTAGAAGCTCTTCCAAACACGTGTGGTCCGCCGCATCTGCGCTTATGTTTGGCCGGAGTTTGTGGAACTCCAGCGAAGCCAGCCGGGCTGTTTTTGTTCTGAAGCCAAACCCACCCCTATTCCGACCCGCAGTCGCAGTCGCAGGAGCCCGCAAAATACAAAGGGACTCCCGCCCTCGAAGAGCTAGCCGGTGATAATTCGTGAATTTCCTGGGTAAGTGTGACGAGTGTCAAGATGTTCGTGATGACGATAGTGACGTTGGCGAGTCGTTGTGTAGCCCCGATGATGCAAATGATGCTGACATCAGTGTTAATGTCAGTAGCAGCGATAGTGTTGCAACGATGTTGCAGTGGTGTACCCGGTGCAAATATCACGCGCTACCGCCCAAAGCCCTCGCTCGGGACTTGGGGCACTCAGACCGAGACCGACGACGCATTTCCTTTACAGCTGCCCCCCCCCGAGGGTTAGATCCCTGAGCCGTTTCGAGCCGTTTTCGTTGGCTCGGAGGCCTTCAACCGGCCTGTTGAGACTAACTTTGGCGATAGACTGGCCGCCCTTCGTCCTCGCCCTCGCCGCCAGCATCGCTCTCGTCCTCGTCCTCGTCGTCCTTCGCCCTCGTCCTCACCCTCGTCCTCGTTGTTGTCCACGTCCTCGTCGTCCTCGCCCTTCGTCCTCGTCCTCGCCGCCAGGACTGTTCTCATCGTCTTCCTCGTCTTTTCCTGAAATCCGATGTTGCGACTGCAGGAGACAGTTGTTTTTTGGATCTGCGATAACCCGAGGGTTATCTGGAAGGGAAGGGGCCAGCCGATGACCGAATATTCGCGCTGTGGGCAGCCCCGAGCGCACCCGTGCTGCGGCCCACACAGTGACAGCAGCTGCTAACGTTGCTGCGACGATGCTACGGTTGGTGCTGCGACGATGCGGGCGCCGTCTGGGAATACCCACGGACAAGTCTCGACCCGCTCAACCGAGATGGTGAGGTTATCCCAGGCGGGTGGGGGGGGGGCCGAGCCCGATGACTCGGGTCATCGCCAGACCCATTAGAAACATTCATCGCTGAACAATTCAACCAGAGCTTCAGACCTGGACCCAATCTTTGTATGGCGTTTATCGAGCCAGATCTGCAAGTGGGGGTCCTGGTGTCCGAAACAAGTGGGGTCGCCCGTGACGCACAAATTGCGACTCCAGGATCTCAGGGGTCCTCGTCGTCGTCGGCGTCGTCAGCGGCGTCGGCGGGATGCCTGGGAGTCGGCCTGGCTTGCGACCGAGGCTGGCCAATTGGGCGCGCTTCGGGCGCGGCTGGCCGACCTCGCTGGGGACGGCCCGGCGGCGGCGCCGCCGCCCTCAGAGGCGTCCCTGTCGCCGCCGCCGTTCTTGGCGCCCTCGTCTTCCCCGTTGCCGGCGGCGGCGTCGTCGTCGCCGCCGTCGTCGTCGGCGCCCTCGTCTTCCTCGTCGTGCTCGTCGCCGTCGTTTGTGTCGTTGCCGCGTGCGCTGTTGCCGCAATTGCCACCGCTGTCGTCGGCGCCCTCGCCTCCGCCTTCGTCATCCTCGTCCTCGCTGCCACTAGCGTCGTCCTGGGCTGCCATAGCGGCCGCTGGCTGGTTGCTCGCAGCTGGGCACGCCTGCATACTTGCGGTTCGTTTCATTTCCGTTTGACGCTCGGAGCTCAGCTACCTCCCCTCAGTCGGCTTTGTAATCGTTTTCTTGACGCTGCGGCCCCCACTGGCCGGAGCATGGGCAGCGTGTAAAAGGTACGAAGCTAAGCCGAGGATGCTTCACTGATGCTGCAACCCAAGACTCCTCGCTGAGAACACAGTATACAACGAACGGTTTTGCTATCATTCGGCCCAGGGTGGCCCTTACTGGGCCCCGGGACCGCCTGAAAGTTGCCTGGGATGAAAAACCGGTCCCGTGGAGAAGGTCGAGACCTCCAGGGGTCGACCTTGTCGACCAACAGCATGACTTTGGAGGTCAGGGAATACACCCTTCCTATACCCTCCTCCCTCCCCAAGCCCCCCGCGCACGAGTCCAACCAGCCCTTGTTACTACAGGGAGCGCCCGATTGAAAGACGAGCGCCCCATGTGCCCGCCATTCGGGCGATACCCCCCGCTTTGACAAGGAGGCACCCCCATTCTATTAGCTAAAAGGAATGCGGAGAGGGAAGGCTATAAACATAAGGGAGGTGTCAAGCCAGGGACCCGCTTTGAAGAGCAATTGAAATCCATCTTCGTTCTCGTTGCGCAGTTGTTCAGTTCTGGCAATCAAATCAAAGAAGATTCAAGCGAGAGCCCCATTTTGGAATGGAGTCACCCTCCACCTGAGCAACTGTTGCACAAATGGTAGCTCTCGTGCCAATAATTCCGAAGAGATCTCAAGCAAGAGTCCCATGCTGAAGAGAAACCGCTCTCCATCCATGTAATTGCTAGAAGGTTTTGCGACCATGAGGCGGAACCACAGTTTGAGAACGACACGGCCCCTTCCGCAAATCAATCCGCTGGATATTGCTCAGACAGATTGCGCGCGGCAGCGCGGCGAGATCCCCAGATTGAAAATTTGCGGCCTCCAGGAACGTAAAGGTGGGAAAATTCTGGCCTCAGGATAGCAATCGGTGAGGAAGTACCAGGTGAAGCGCCAGGTACGCCCTACCGACATGTCTGGCGGTGAGACGAGTAGGAGTGCTCCAAGCTCTACCGGCAACCAGAGAGAGTGCTCCGTGCCGTCGAGGAGGTAGAGGGGTGGAGCGAGGAGGGGTGGAGGAAGGAGGAAGGGCGAGGGAGAGGAGGACGGGGAGAGGGGCAAGGAGGAACGAGGAGGCATGAGCTATGTTGCAATGAACAATCCCTCGAAGTTCCCTCGTCGCAAATCACTATAGGATCTCTCTTCATTGCGGGAAGTGCCCCACTGAAAGACAACCGTCTGATAATCTTAAGTTCTGCCAACGCAGTTCCTTGGACCTCAACGCTGCCAAGTAATGTAACTGTTACGTCATGATAATTACAAACTTGGCCAGACAGCCATCCGCAGACGTCAACACCGCGGGTCAAAGTGACTGTTGCGTCCTGACAGTTTGATTCGCATCAGAGCTTCAGTTGTAGGTCTGCAACCCTACGAATCCTTAAGACTTCTGCGAACTCTTAAGACCAGTGTGCGCGGCGCTGAAGCAAGAGCCACCTTTCGAAAAGGAATCGCGCTCTATCCTTGAAGTTGTTGCAAGCTTCTAAGACGCATGCTCGTGGTGCTGTGGCGAGAACAACATTGTTTAAACTGTCCGCCCTTCATCATTGCGACCGCTGAAAACTTTCAGGGCCAATGTGCGCAGCGCCAAGGCAAGAGCCGCATATTGAAAACGACGTGTCTTCCATTCCCAGAGACGGCTTCGCATGTTTAAAATGAGTGCTCGCGGCGGTAAGGCGAGAGCCACATGGAAAGCGGCACACCCTCCTTCCTGGAAGCTGCTGCAATTTCAGGCTTCAGGATCACAAATGGTGAGGAAGTCTCAGGCGAAACGCCCTGCCAGCCCCACCGATTTCTGCACGTGGTTTGCAAGTCCGCCTAACGGCTGTAAGTCTGAGTAAGTCGCGGACCCACTTTGGAGCAGCCAGGCTGACTTGCAACCCACTCGCAAGCACGTTGCAGGTGGGTTGCAACCAGCTTGCAACTGTTGCATGTCAGAGCGATCACTGCAGCAGGGATGGGGGAGGAGGAGGAGGAGGAGGAGGAGGAGGAGGAGGAGGAGGAGGACGAGGAGCGCGCCCCCGACGGGCGTCCAGCGACAACCCCTTCAGCCCTGCCGTGGCGGGCTTCGGGGCTCGCTGAGTCGTTGGCAGACCGTCGGGTCAGGTTTATACTATCTTTTCAAACAAGTTTCTCCCAGTCTGCCTGGAGAAACCCGCGCCGGTCGGACCGGTGGCGGCATGCGATCGAAAGAAAGAAAGGAGGAGGAGGAGGAGGAGGAGGAGGAGGGAGTGGAAGAGGGGAGGAGGGAGGGAACAGCTCTGGGGGGCGCCGCCGCGGCAGCACGGCCAAGAGAGCCGCGAGCCGCTGCGTCGCCCCCCTGCCAGGGCGGGCAAGCCCTCGCGCAGGCCTCCGCGCCAGCGGCGCGCGCCGAGCCACGGCCCCCCGAGCAGCACGAGAGGCGGGGAGCTCTCGCCCCGACGGCGGCGTCGGCGGCGGCGGCGACGGCGACAACGGCGGCGGCGGTGACGACAACGATGGTGACGGCGGCGGCGGCGACGGCGACAACGGCGGCTGCGGCGGCGGCGGCGATGACGATGACAACGACGACGACGACGACGACGACGACGACGACGGCGGCGGCGGCGGCGGTTGTGGCGGCGGCGGCGGCGGTTGTGAGGACAGCGACGGCGGCAGTGGTGAGGACAGCAACGGCGGCAGTGACGACAGCAACGTCGGCGGTGGCGGTGGCGGCGGTGGCGGTAGCGTCGGCCGCTGCGGGGCTCCAGGCCAGTCTGGTGTCACGAGGGCGCGCTGGAGGAGCTCCGGGCGTGCGTGCAGGTCCTCACGGAGAGGCTGGCCGAGGAGGTCCGCTCCCGCGACGAGGCCGTGCGCAGCGTGGAGGCTCAGTGTCTCCGGATACAGGATCCCTCAGGGCCTGACGACCATTATCCAATCGATTTGCGGGGAGCGTGCCAGATAGATCGAGGTGAGTCGATCTAAATCTAAACGATTCCAGACAAGTCGAGGCATATGCAGTGATCTCCAAGGAAAACCTGCGGCAGATCGTGGAAACTTCACAAGAAGGCCTGACGACTTCTGCAGAGCAAGCCAGGCTTGACGACTTCTGCAGAGGGACAGCAGCAGTCGTCACGCCCTCAACGACAGGAGGCCGTGGCGGACCTGGGGCCTACGGCGCGGGAGCAGGGCGAGGTGCTGCCTCCCCCCGCGAGCGAGGCGGCCGCGGAGCCGCAGCTGGAGGCCGCGGCGAGCACGGCCGAGGCTTGCGAGGGGCAACCCGCGGGTGGCCGGGAGCCGCAGCGGGCGAAGCTCCAGGGCCCCCAGACCTTCGCCGTGCGCGTGCACGCCCCCCCCGACGTGCGGAGCTCCAGGCCTCCTGAAGGTGCTTCCGAGCAGATGGTCGGAGGATCGCGCCATATCGCCGATGCGTCGGCGATGCGCGATGTGGAGGCGGCTTCTCTCCACGCCGACGTTGCCTATGCATCGCCGATGCGTCGGCGATGCATCGGCGATGCGGCGTGATCCTCCGACCCCTTCTGCTCGGACCCCGTTCGCCAGGCCTCGAGGAGCGGCGCCAGAGCCCCCTGCTCCGACCGCTGCCACCAGCCGGCCTCGAGCAGCAGAAGCATGCCGCGGCCAGAAGACGCGGCTCGGAGGAAGGCCAGTCGAGACAACGGCCTGTGTCCTGCCCGTTCCAGATCCGCTCAAAATCCCCCCCCCCCCCTACGGGGTCCATACTGCCCAGATTCTCGAGGCGGATCCAGCCGTGGAGCCGGCAGCCCTCATACCCCAGGGTTACCTTCTGTGCCCGTTCGGCGTCTGAGCCCATTCGGCCGCCGAATGGACCCACGAGTGAACCCATTCGGCGACGGAATGGGCCCAATGCCCTCTACGCTGTTGGAACTGGGCCCGCTCGGCTGCCCACAGGGCGGCCGAACAGGCTCTCAGACGCCGAACGGGCTCAGAATGAGACCGTGGGCTGGTGGCCCCAGAAGGAGGAAGAAAATCGCTGGGGAAGGCTGCCCTCCTCCCAGCGGCGTGGCTGCAGGCGTACCAGCGCCCGGACCCGAGCGCGCCGCACCAGCGGCTCCACGCGTGGCGCCAGGGCGACCAGCGCGCCGCGCCGCAGCCCGGGGCGGACGGGCCCGCCCCCGCGGGCCGCGTCGAGTCCCGGCCGCTCTTCGCCGGCGGCGCCGGCAGCGCGAGCCCGCCGGCGCTCGTGGGCGAAGAAATCGCACGGTCTCTTTCCGGGGCTTCGCGGACTCACCCGCTGAAGGCTCCTCCCCCCTCAGGAGGGGACATTGGCCGTTGCCAGCCCTCCAGATTGGAGCCAAATGTGCTGCAGAGCATGGTGCTGTTCACAAAGACCGTGTGTTAGTAAGACAACTCTTGGCGCTGCGCGTATCCTGATCTGCCGTACCGCGCCACGGACGTTGTGCCCGCTCCCTGGGCTTCTCCTTGGAGCCGCGAACCAAAACAGTATCCTGATCTGCCCATCCAGACACGATCGGAGGCATTCTTGAGGCCTCTTGAAGGCTATCTTGAGCCAAGCTCGCCTAGAGGCTGTCGGAGGCTTTCCTGAGCCATTCTTATTGGGCCATCTTGAGGCTGTCTTGAGGCCTCTAAGAGGTCTGTCGGAGCCTATCGACAGCCAGACCTCCTGGGACCATCTTGGGGGTCGCAAAAGGAGAAGAAGGAGGAGGAAGAGGAAACAGAGCGAAGGATGAGAAGGGGAAAGAAGAGGAGAAACAGGGATGCGGCACGAGGAAGATGAGGAGGAGGAGAAGAAGGAGGAAGAGCAGGGAGGAGGCAGGAAGGAGGGAAGGAACGGACGATGACAAGGATGATGAGAAGTCGGGTTTGGGAGACCTGTTGTTGTGAGAGGTTCTTGAAGGACGATTAATGCCAGCTTAGGGGCCGTCTTGGGGTCCTCGTGAGACCTCTTGGGGCACTCTTGGGGCCCTCTCGGGGTTCATGTTGGGGGTCTCGGGGCTCGCTTGGAACTAGTTGGAGGGATCTGGGAGGCCTCATGGGTCTCATGGCTCAAAAAATGGGGGAGTACTTAATTCACGTCCACCCTCGGATATTAAAACATAGCTTATTGGGACCCTCTTGGGCCGCTCTTGGGGCGCTCATGGGCGCTCTTGGGGCCTTCTTGGGCCCCTCTTGGGGCTCTCATGGGCCTTCTTGGGGCCATCTTGGGGCCTCGAAAGTCCATCGGAAGCGAAAAAGCGAGAAGAAGAATTGGCCTCTTGGAGGGTGCCTAGGAAGGCCCTGAGGGCACTTGGAACCGTCTTGGGGCTGTCTTGGAGCCTCTTGGAGGTATGCAGGAGGCTATGTTGAACCATCCCCGGATAACTATCGTGAGCCACCTTGAAGGCCGTCTTGGGCCACAGGGCCACCCGCCCTCCCAACACATACGTAACACCTGAGCCTCAGCATGTTCCGCGGTCGCCTTTTGATGGACAGCTACTGGGAACCAAAACCGAGCCCATTTTCGCGACGCTGGGGCGAGGTGTGCCACGCGTGTCAGCCGCGCCACGCGCGCCAGGCACCCCTGGGGCCCGAGCGTGCCAGGCACGCCTAGTGCGCCAGATGCTCCCTCCAGCCGCGCCAGGTGTGCCATGTCCGGGGCACGTGCAGAGTGTGTCAGGTGCACCTGCGCACGTGACGGCACACATCGGGAAACATGTCGGCCCCCAGCACCCCTGTCGAAAACCAATGCCCATCATTGTGTCCGGTGGGCCTGCGCACAGCAGGCCATACGGCACCACCCCCGCCGTCCCTGACAAAAAACACTTGACAATGATTGCGGGGTGGCCGCTTACTATCCACATTTAGCCGCGAGGTGCATTTTGTATCGAGTGTTTGTCAGGGATGGACGCCCTGCGCGCAGCAGGCAATGTACTGACTCCGTTGCCGTCCCTATCGAAAAAAACAATACAAAATGCCTGCGGGCCTCACGAACATGACTCCAGACTTTGCCCCAAAGTGTGTTGTGTATTGTTTTTTGACACGGATGGCGGGGGGTGGGGGGGCTCGCATCGGGTTGGTTGCGCATGCTCAGAATTTAGAGGCAGAGTGCGTTTTGTATGGTTGTTTGACAGGGATGGTGGGGAGGGGGGCCCTCATAGTGTGTGCATGGTTCCGGGTTGGCTGCTGTCCGGTTGGGGGAGGGGGCTAACAGGGAACAATGATAAAAACCCTTCCCCCGAGCAGGGGAAGGAGGGGGAGAGAAAACAAAACTCGTTAAACCACCTGCACCCTAAAGGGCGGCCTGGGTCAGGAACTTTGGCTCAGCGTGTGGCTCCGCTGATTCTGGCCCACCGCGCTTCGGCGCGACACGCTGTCCACGTCCAGCGCCACCCTCTCGAGCCTTTCCTATCCTCCCGCTCCGCAGAGCGGAGCCATACATTATCCGCTTGCGGGGCATAGCGTGTCGCCAGGGCCGCCGCGGCGACACGCTAAGCAAGAGTTCCCGACTGGCCTCGCGGGCTGGGCCTCTGGGCCGCGACCCCGCGGATGCGGGGCGTTTTGTTTGGGGCTGCCCCGCGCTGAACGTATCCGTGCGATCGCATGTCCGCGGGATCGCGCTCTGCATGGAATCCGATGCGCGAGGGCGTGGATATTCGGGGGTGAAAACATGGCCTAAACAGAAATGTTCCGAGCTTCGCGCGGATCACTCGGATCGCCGCTGGGCCCCCCCAGCGGCGCCTCTGGCGCCGCCTGGCCGATTGCCGATCCACGAAATCCGCGCGGACCCTCGTAAATGTATGTGTATGCCATTGTTCGTTCCCCGAGGTATGGATACGTTCGCCGCTCGTTCAACCAGTGGTCAAGCGTCCTGGCTTGCCTACGAGCCCACCAACAGATGTTCTCAAAACCTTTTGTGGTTTGCACGACATGTTCTGAAAGCATTTCAGGCTGGGACCGTTTTGTTTTAATACGTTGGATGTGCGTTCTAAGACCGCTGTTTCTGCTCTCTGAACATGAGTTGGTTCCAAAGAGCGCTTCGGGGTGGGACTATGAGCTATACGCATACCAGGACTGTCGGTCCCTGCTCAGCTCGTGAGGCGCGCGCGCGCCAGCGACCCGCGGCCGCCTCCGCGGCCTCGGCGCCCCCGCTGCGCTTCGGCGCCCCGCCGCCGCGGCCGGAGCCGCGGCCGCCCGCGGCCGCCGAGCGCAGGGGCGCTGCTGGCGTGCGCGTGCCCGTCGGCCTGCCGGCCGGGTTCGCGCCGGAGGCCCTCGAGCGATAAGGGACGGCATGGCAGCTTTGGTGAATTTTAAAGTGCCTTCGGTGTGCTATGGAGATGTGGCAAGGGGCTGGCCCAGTCATCGCTCGCACGCGAAAACCGCATGTTCTACACTTTTTGATTTGGCGGTGGTCTCGTCGAAAGTTACCCCACTGACTGACATAAACCAGATACAAGACAAATGAATAGCGCAGCTTGGAGTAAACTACGTCACGGGGCGCGAGAAACACAGTGTTTTGTATTTTCGAATGCCGTTGTTGTTTCCCCGTTCTGTTTTCTGGGCGCCAGCGCGCGGCCGTTTTGTTTTCGCTCTCGTGGGCGACAGGTTGGAACGAACCGGGTTGGTTCTGGGATGGCGCCGTTCTCGTTCATTTCATCGTTTCCAGCGCAAGCGGTGTCCAAAACAACAACGACGTGCTGCTCAAGCGTTGCGAGGTTACCCGCAGGTTTGCGAAGATGATTGCGCTTCGCGCGTCGCGGTCTGGGCCAGAACGGCGGTCCTTGTCCAAGGGGTCGGCGCGAGGGTGCGAGGGTGCGAAGATAATCGCGCGTCGCGTATCGCGGGTCACGATGCGCGAAGCTCGGCGACACAGATAAGAGGTAATTCAGCAGTTCCCAACCATCCTGTGGTGTCGGGTCCCCGTTTTGAAGAGACGGCGCCGCGCGTCGCTCTTTCTTCTCGCCTTCCTCCCTCTGCTCATCTCTGCCTCTGCCCTCCCCGCGACCATTTGGGCAAACCGCTCACACGCTTAGTGGCCCCATAGGGAGCTCCGCCTACCGCCCCAGCGGCTGGACTCGCATGCGGCTCCCCGCTCATTGCGGCAAGACCATGTCGGCACACCTTTCACACGTTTCGTGGCCCCACAGGGAGCTCCACCGAAGACTACCCACAACTACATATGGCTGGGTTCTTCGCCAGCATACTTGATTTAGACCCTCGCAAGTGTACGGGGGGCGGCGTAGCGAGGCCCAACAAAAGGAGTCTGAACTTCACGCAAGCCTGGACTCGCTTGCACGCTTTTTCGGCCTGTTTGAAGGGACTGCGGAGGGTGGGTGAGTGGGACTGCGGTGCAAGCCAGAATCTAAATAACAGCATGTTCTGAACATAAGCTTCCGACAGTCCGCGCGGATCTCTCGGATCGGCGTTTGGGTCCGCGATGTGCGGAACGCGCCAGGGAGTGGGCTCCGGCACCGATCCAAGAAATCCGCGCGGACCGTCGAGAGTTGTTATTTGCCCAGGCCCCCGATGCAATTTGTTCTTCACGACGTGTAACCCCAGAGGTGGGACCTGTGCCAGGGACCTTGTTTTTCATACCAGGGAGTGGTTTTGATGGTCCCAGGTCCCGGCGAGGGCCCCCAGAGGCTGAAAAAATATAAACAAATCCCGTCGCTATTTTTTCATGACCCGAGGGGAGGGTTGAGCTTTGTTTTAGACCCAGGCAAGTTTACTTGCATGGCATTTCGCCTCACTTTCCCCCCTTTCTCTTGCGCCGCCTTTTTAAACATCGCTGGGCAGAGCAAGCGTGCAGGCGAGCTCTGGCTTGCGTGAAGTTCAGATTCTTTTTTTGGCCTCGTCACGATCCCTTCCTCCATGCAAGCAAACCCGCCAGGACCTAAAACAAGTATCCCGGCGAAGGGCCCAGCCATATGCTGTTGTGGGCACCGCAGTTCTAAAGCTCGTCTTCGTTGGAGCTCCCGTGTGGGGCCACGAAACGTGTCAGGGGTGTGCCGAAATGGACGGGGAGCCGCATGAGAGGACGGGCGCTGGGACCTCTCCCATGCCATGCAAGGAAACTTGCCCGAGTCCATTGGACAATTCTTGACGCTTCGCGTATGCCCACCATTGGGTTCTCTGGTGACGGCCTCAGGCTCCTTCCAGAGGTATCAGTGGTTTCGTTACCCGAAGTTCGGCGTCATGGGATGCGGTGCTCGTAACGGCAGTTCTTCCTCATTCGTCATTTCCAGTTCGTTGGCCCACCGACACTTGGGAGGTGTCGTCTGTTTTCCGTGGGGTGAACCTTGGAGGGCCACCAACGAGCACAGGGTGCTCTGTGAATGAGTCCGCCTCGTCACTCTGCCTTCTGTGCTCTATTCCTGCCTTGTCCTCTCGCTTCTTCCCGGGCTACTTCCCTAGCGGCTGCAGGGGTACAGGCCCTGTGCCCGGCGTCAGTGGCGGTTCCGCCTGCGAGCTCGCGCCTTCAGGGCGACTCCTCGTAGCTTCCGCTGGCAATCGCTCAGTGGTTCTTTGCATGTGCCTCGGCCGGACAGCTCGGCGCGAGTTCCAGCTGTCGGGCTGTTGGCGCGTGGCATCGGCCTGCGCGTCCAGCTGCTTGGCATTAACTTTCTGGCCCCGGCTCCTGTTTGTGCAATTGTCTCGCTTCCTGGGCTTTTTACCTAACAGCGTAGACTGATAGGTTTCTAGTTGACTCAAAAGAGCTCACAGATCACTCCACAGGGGGGTCTGGGCGGGTGCCGGACAGGGTGCCGCAGAAGTCGTTTTAAACAAACAGTCACACACTTCGTGCTCTTCGACCTCCCAGAACTCCATTCCCGGGCCACATTCTGAATGCCCGGAGCCAACTGTAGGCCACTTCGTGCTCTTCGACTTCCCAGAACTCCATTCCCGGGCCACATTTTGAATGCCCGGAGCCAACTGTAGGCCACTTCGTGGTCTTCGAGTCCCAGAACTCCATTCCCGGGCCACATTTTGAATGCCCGGAGCCAACTGTAGGCCACTTCGTGCTCTTCGAGTTCCCAGAACTCCATTCCCGGGCCACATTTTGAATGCCCGGAGCCAACTGTAGGCCACTTCGTGCTCTTCGAGTTCCCAGAACTCCATTCCCGGGCCACATTTTGAATGCCCGTAGCCAACTGTAGGCAACTTCGTGCTCTTCGACTTCCCAGAACTCCCATTCCTGGGCCACATTTTCAGCAGGGGCAAGAGCACGACGAGGAGGAGGACGAGCAAGACCAGGAGGACGAGGACGAGCAGGAGCAGGACGAGGAGCAGGAGGAGCAGGAGAAGAAGGACGAGCAGGAGGAGGAGGAGGACGAGCAGGAGGAGGAGGACGACCAGGAGGAGGAGGACGACCAGGAAGAGGAGGAGGAGGAGGAGGAGGAGGAGGGAGGGGGAGGACTACCAGGAGGAGGAGGGAGGAGGAGGAGGAGGAGGAGGAGGAGGAGGAGGAAGAGGAGGAGGAGAGGAGGAGGAGGAGGAGGAGGACGAGGAGGAGGAGGAGGAGGGGGGGGGAGAGCTGCCTTTTCGTCGAGATGCTGTTCGACCCAGAGATGCTCCTACACATCGCTGTTAGGTTACTTTGCCGGGATAATTACCTAACAGCTCTTGCTGATAGTTTTCTAGTGGTCTCAAAAGAGAGCATCATGACTCCTCAGGGGGGTCTGGGCGGGACCCGGACAGGCTGCCGCCGAAGCCGAAATCGTTTCGGACATCCTCGCAAAATCGCTCTTGGTGCTCCCAGAACTCCATTCCTGGGCCACATTTTGGATGCCCGGAGCCACATGTAGGCCACTTCGTGCTCTTCGACTTCCCAGAACTCCATTCCCGGGCCACATTTTGGATGCCCGGAGCCAACTGTAGGCCACTTCGTGCTCTTCGATTTCCCAGAACTCCATTCCTGGGTATGATTTTGAAGGCCCGGAGCCAACTGTAGGCCACTTTGTGCTCTTCAAGTTCCCAGAACTCCATTCCTGGGCATGATTTTGAATGCCCGGAGCCAACTGTAGGCCACTTCGTGTTCTTCTAGTTCCCAGAACTCCATTCCTGGGCCACATTTTGAATGCTGAGGCAGGCTGATGCTGCGGCCGAGGCAAGCTGAGGCTGAGGCAGGCTGAGGCTGAGGCCGAGGCTGAAGGCAGACTGAGGCTGAGGCTGAAGCAGAGGCTGAGGCTGAGGCAGGCTGAGGCTGAGGCTGAGGCTGAGGCAGGCTGAGGCTGAGGCTGAGGCTGATGCAGGCTGAGGCTGAGGCAGGCTGAGGCTGAGGCCGAGGCTGAAGGCAGACTGAGGCTGAGGCTGAAGCAGGCTGAGGCTGAGGCTGAGGCAGGCTGAGGCTGAGGCAGGCTGAGGCTGAGGCTGAGGCAGGCTGAGGCTGAGGCTGTGACTGCGACTGCCGTTGCCGCTGCGACTGTCATCGCGAATGCGACTACGACTGCGAGAACAACAGAATTCTACAACTGGATTTTCATCTGAATCTTAAGGGGAATGCTTTCAGATATGCTTCTACACATCGCTGTTCGGTTGCTTTGCCGGGATAATCTTTACAGGCCGCTGGTCAGGTTTCCCCACCTGTGGGTACTGGCCCTGTGCGCAGTCTGCCGACAGTTTGTGGCAGCTCTCGCGAGCTGGCGCCGTCAGGGCGTCTCCTCGTTGGCTTCCGCTGGCATTCGCCCAGTGGTCTTCTGCATGTGCTCTCTGGCCGGTCTCGGCGCGGGCAGCAGCCGTCGGCAGATGCTCGCGGTTCTGGCCTGCGCTCCCCTGCTTGGTTGCTTAATTATGTGGCACTGTGCCCCAGCTTGCCTGATTGATTCGCCCTCTGGACTTTTCCTTGCGGGCCGCAGATCAAAAAAATATGCCCACCATCTCAGTTCAGCCACCTCTTTGGATGAGTTCGACCCCGCAGTGGTTGGTTCGGCACGCTACAATTGGTCGCCGCTTCAGCGCAGCCCTGGTCATCAGCTCGCCGGTACTTTGCTTCGCTGATCCCCCGTACTGTTTGTGTCGGTGATGATGCGCACGCACTGGCTCCGGCAGGCAGATGTTGGTCGCTGCCGACAGCCGCACACTGGGCGACGCCTGATGCCTGGCCTTGCCCCGGGAGCGGCCTTGCAGTGAGTAGTTCAGCCTTCTGCCGTTCGCGGTCGTTCTTTTGCAGAGGAGTCTGCACAGCTCGTGTCAGTTCTTCACATCGTTATGCCCCCGAACTGCGTGTGTCGGATACGGTGTGCGCGCACTGGCTTCAGCTGCAGGTGGTCACCTCGCTAGTGCACATCAGTGTTTCGTCTACTGAAGGCTTCTACGTGGTCCACCTACCTTGTTGCGTCACTGAGTTCGTCGTGGCAGGCCCCTTTTTGCCTCACCATTGTACATGGTTTCGCCTTGTGTGTGCTGGTCGCTCGCTCTCGCTTTCGCACTGTCAGTTCGAGTCTGGCGCCGCATTGGCGACTCACTCTGCTGTCTTCGCACTGGTAGCTCGTGCCCTCGGGTTCGCTGCTGCGCCTATGTGCGTTTGCCTGCGAATTAAGTTTTTTTTGCACTGTGCACGTCCAACTGCGAGCATGTCTTGCAGATGCGTGCGGCTGTCGGCTGGACGCAAATTTGCTCCGTTCCGCATCCCGGGCGCTGCGTCCGCTCCCTGACATTTGCCTTGGAGCCGCGAACCAAAAAACGCGTGCCCACCATGTCACCACGGCGCCTGCGTTTTCGCTTGCGCCCGTGAGGAAAAAGTATGCCCACCAGCGACCGTAGCCGCTGGCTCAAGTCATTGCCCGGGGGCGTTCCTTCCCCTTGGGATGGGGCTCGAGGTTGGCCGGCGTGGCCTGGGCGGAGCCGTCCCGCCGCGCTGCCGCCGGGCCTGATGGGGTCCCCGGCGTCGCGGCGGCGGCGGCGGCAGCGGCGGCTCGCCTGGGGGCGCGCGGTGCTCGCTGCCGGCGCTGCGGGCGCCTCGGCCCCCGCTGGCGCCGTAGGCGCCGCGGCTGCCGTGCGCGCTGCCGTCGCCGCGGTCGCCGCCGGCGCCGCGGCCGCCGCTGGCGCCGCCAGCGCCGCGGGCGGGCCGCCGAAGCCGCCGCCGCGGCGGCTGCCGCCGGCCGCCCTCTCCCGCGCGGCGGCCGCCGCCGCCGCCGCGGTGACTGCGCCAGGCGGGGCGGTGCCGCTGCAGCGGGCGCAGCAGCAGCAGCAGGAGCAGCAGCACGATGATTACGAGAACGACGCGGTGACAGCCCCCTGGCGTCAGCAGCAGCATCCTCACAATTGGGTCTTCCAGATTAACATGGGCCCCGCTTTGGCCGAAGGAAGTCGTTATGTCTCGAGCCCCCGCCTTCTCCCTGGCAGCCAGTTAGAGCACGGATCACAACAGCGCCCGATGGCAGTGACCCGCGACCGCCCAAGGGGCGTCGGTGCCTGGTTTTCGGGGGGCCCCCCTCGTCGCCACGGCTGGACGCAGCTCGGGAAGCGGGTGCTCTCGGAGCCCGCGAGGGGTCTGGGCGCCAACTGGAGGGCGCCACCGCGGGAAGGCGCAATCTCTCCCGATGAAGCGCAGGCACGCAGCCTGGATGGGCCCATGGAGATGCAGTGCGTTCAGACGGCCATCAGCCGCGACCCTGGCATCCATCTGGAGCACTCAGAGTCGACGACCATCAGCCGTAACCCTGGCGACGAGGGATCTGCAAGAGCTCAAGGCACTCTTGCATCCCAGTGCCCGAGCCATCCCCACAGCTCTAACTGTCCGAAAGAGGCACCCCTGCACCCTTGCAGCCCTGTGTCCTCTGGCGAACGAGGCACCCTTGCACCCCCGTGCCCGGATCCTGACGCCCTCGCGGGCAGGGCGCCCCTGGCGACCAGCAGACCTCTCGAAGAGAAGCCGGGCCCGTTAGGCCAGAAGGGCGGTTGTGTCACCGGAGTCGCGAGGAGAAGCAGGCCCCGTTAGGCCAGAAAGGGAGCGGGGGTTCGGTCTCATCGGCCCTCCAAGACAGCATCGCGGCGATAGTTGACGCGCTTGCTGGGCACCCCTGGCGGTCAGCAGATTTCGCAAGACGAAATGCGGCCCGTTAGGCCAGGGCGAAACGGAGCGGTTGTGACGTCGGACTAACAAGGAGAAGCAGGGCCCGTTAGGCCAGAAGGCAGCCAGGAGGTCACATCGGAACACGCAGCTTTCAGATGCAGAAAGCGCCCGGAAACGGAGAGAGAGCGCCCGAAAACGGAGACCCACCACACATAGAAGAGAGCCAGGGTAACGTAAATCCAGGAGCGGCCGTCAGCTGCTCCAGTTCTCGCGTCGGGTGCGCGTGCGTAGGTGCGACTGACCGTGACCCAGGGGATTCGCGACTGGATGGCTCGCCTGACAGCTGATTGTGCGCGCGGGCCACAGACGGGCGCGTCTTCGCGTTCGGCGCAGACGCTCCGGCCGGCGCTCCCGAGGCTTCCCCCGTGGCCGACGGCAGATATGGACCCCGCTACCTGGAGAGTTTGGGGATGTCGTCGCGCCTGGTTGAGGGCGAGACCCAGCGACGCCTCGCTGTGACTCCGCCCGCCGCCGCCCCTGGTGTTTTCGAAGCCTCCTCGCGGGGGAACAACGGATCTGCCCGGCAGAGACAGGACGACAAGGCCATCCGCCAGCTTGTCGACAAAAACCCGTTCGCGCCCATTCGCCCTCTTTCCCCTGGCTGCGAATCCGCCCGAGCGGACAGCGAACCGCAGCTCCTCCCTCTCGAAGTCCGGGCCTCGCCGGGGAAGGCGACATCCGCCCCGGAAGAAGCGGTGTCTGACAACGCGCCTGCGCCTGGTGCGACCCGCAGCACTCCCACATCGGACTATAGCCTCGCGGCGACAGGTGCGGGCGCGCCAGCGAGCGTGGACTGGCACAGGTCTGAAGGCGAACGCCAACGAGAGGGGCTCGTCCCCGCGTGTCACAAAACAGCGTTCCTCTCTGCCCCAGCTGCCGGAGGCGACCCGGCCTCTGCCTGGCGACCAACCCGCTCCGGTCCGCGTGGCCTCGCCAGGCGCCCCGGCCCCAGTGGCCGCTGCGCCGTGCGAAGCCACGGGCGACTCTGTCGGCGGACGCCGGGATGGGTCTGACGATTCCGGGGGCCGGGCGGCGTCGCGCGCATCGTCTGCCCGTGTCGCTCGCCGTGAGCGGCCGGCTTCGTGGCGGGCGATTGCTCGGTCAGATCACGGTAGCAATGTTGCAACTTTGGGGCGGATCGACGCGTTCCTCTTGGCGACGACCGAGGGTGGATCCTGGATGTCTGCCGTTGGCGGTCGTTTCAAAGTGGGCAAAGCTGTCCTAGCCGAGCACTATGAGATCAGCGACGTTTCTGTCCATGACGCTCGGGTGTCGGCGCTGGAGAGCCGCTGGAGCACGGTGGCCTGCACGTGCTCTTCCCCGACGACGGCGCCGGCCAGGCGGAACACGCGTGCCTGCAGTGCGGCGAGATCTCTGTGTTCACCCTGCTGCATCGGCGGCGCGGCCGCCATGGCAGAGCTGCTCTGGCGACGTACAAGAGCGCCACTGCTGCGCGGATCGCCCGGCGAGGGCTAGCTGCAGAGCGGCCGGCATGGGCAGCGCGGCCAGCGACCAATGAGGCCGATTGAGCAATGTGGGTTGCGCGTGAACTGTCGCAGAGTAGCGAGCGAGAGCAGCATGGGGAGCAGGAGCCAGAAGAGCCCGACGAGCAGGAGTTGCCCGCCGCTCGCGCGGTGGGCGTGGATCCGCCGCTGGCACCGCTGGCGCCGCGGCTGCGGCGGGCGCCGCGGGCGCCGCGGGCGCCGCCGGCGCCGCTTGCGCCGTGAGCGCCGCGCGCGTCGCGCGCGCCTGGGGGGCGCCGCGGGCGCCGCTTGCGCCGTGGGCGCCGTCGCGCGTCGCGCGAGCGCCGCGCGCGTCGCGGCGCCGCGGGTGCCGCGGGCGCTGCGGCGCCGCCGGGCGCCGCGATGCCGCCGGCGTCCCTGGCGCCGCGGCGCCGCGTGCGCCACGTGCGCTGCGGGCGCCTCCCGCGCCGCCTTCGCCGCCTGCGCCGCGGGCGCCGCGTGCGCTGCGGGCGCGCCCGCGGCGCGCGGGCGCGGTGCCTCCCCCGCGCCGCGGCGCCGCGGGCGCCGCTGGCGCCGCGGGCGCGCGGGCGCCGCCGCGCGCCGCGGGCGCCGCGGCCGCCGCGGCCGCCGCGGGCGCGGCCGGCGCCGCATGCTTCTGTGTCGCCGCGCGCTTTCGAAGCGTCTGTTGTCCGTGCTCTGATTCCCCCGGCCCCGGCGACGCGGTGGGAAATGAACGCGAGCAGACGGCTATCAGCCGTATCCCTGGCAGCCCCAGTCTCCCAAGTGAGCAGACGGCAATCAGCCGCGAGATGGTCCCATGGTCTGGAGCCGAGGAGCAGGCTGCCGTCAGAGGCTCCCCCGGGGCCACGCGATCAGAGGTTGGGCACCAGGGGGCGCCCATAAGGATGCCAAGTGAGTAGACGGCCCGTGAGCGAGAGTCGTCCCCGAGCCGCAACCCTGGCGATGCTATCCGATCTAGTGAGCAGACGGCTATCAGCCGTAGTAGGGGGCCTCCTCATCTTTTCCATTGGCAGACGGCCACCAGCCGCGCCCCATCCCCCTTCTCCTCGGCCCCTGACATCTTGGAGTCGCAATCTAATTGAGCCGTCAAAATGTTTTTTTTTTTTTTTTTTTCGAATTGATTCGATTGTGTGGTAGCATTTTCAGCTGGCTCAATGGTTGCAATGATGGCTCAATTTCTGTCAAGATGGCTCAATGTTTGTCAAGACGGTTCAATGTACACCAAAATGGCAGAAACCATCGCGCTGGTCACCGTTCAGTTTTCGGGCCCTGGCGGGCCAGCCAGCACGCGCGCGCGCGCAAGCCCACCCGCGCGCTCATTCGTCTTATAGCGTTCGTCTTCAAGCGCTCGCGCGCGCGCCATACGTAGGATGCGCAATATGTTTTGGAAAACTCGCATGTGCGCCTGGAAACCCAAGTGAACCCTCAACGGTAAGACAGATTTCGGGTGACACGCCCGCGCGCGGGTCTCCCGATTGCGCGCGCGCGCGGACTCGCGCGTGGCAAGTCTCAAATACTGACCATATCATGGAAAACTCGCACGTTGGCTTGGAAACGAAGGCGAACCTTAAGACGGTAAGCAGCGGGATTTCGATCCGATGACAGTGCGTGGTTCACCCGATCGCGCTCGCGCGGACGCGCGCGTGGCGAGTTTTGTATCGCCGCACACGGTAAGCTGCCATCTTGATCTGGAACCTAAGTGAACCCTTTGTCGGCAACCAACGAGATTTCAGGTGACCCGCGCGCGGACGCGCGCGTGGCGAGTTTTGTATTGTACACAATTGCAAAGTCGCCATGTTGGCTTGGAAACTAAGAAGAACCCTTAACGGTGACAGATTGGATTTTGAAGTTAACACCCGTTATTTTTATATATATGTGTGTGTGTGTGTGTATTTATACATATATATCAAAGGACAAGTCGCTATGCACGCCTGGAAACGAAAGTGAACCCTTGATGGTGACGGATTGGATTTTGAAGTGAACATTCGTAATCTTTTTTCTTTTTTTTTTTAAAATATATATATATATATATATATTATATATATATATATATATGTATATATATATATTCCAAACGCAACATCCGGGCAAGTTAAACAAACCCATATCACTGTAGCCAACGAGATTTCGGGTGACCCGCCCGCGCGTGGGTCACCCGATCGCGCGTGCGCGCGCGCGGACGCGCGCGTGGCTAGTTTTGTATTGCCGCACGCGTAAAAGCTGCCATCTTGATCTGGATGGAAACTACAGTGATCCCTTAGCGGTAACCAACGGGATTTCTGGTGACCCCTCCGCGCGCGGGTCACCCGATTGCGCTCGCGCGCGCCGACGCGCGCATGGCGAGATTTGTATTGTACACAATGGAAAAGTCGCCATGTTTGCCTGGAAACTAAGTGAACCCTTAACGGTGACAGATTGGATTTTAACGTTCACATTCGTTTTCTGATCTTTTCCAATTGAAAAAGTCGCCATATACGCCTGGAAACTAAAGTGAACCCTTAGCGGTGATCGATTGGATTTTGAAGTTAACATGCGTTGTCTGATTTTTCAAACATTGAAACTCTAAGTCACGGTGTTGGCCTGGAACCTAAAGTGCATCCTTAACGGTGACCGATTGGATTTTGAAGTTAACATGCGTTGTTTGTGTGTGTGTGTTATGACGAAAAGAATGCAGCCATGCTGGCCTGGAAACTATAAAGGAAACCGTTCACGGTTACCGATATGAGTTCAACGTGTCTTCCGTGCGCAAGCGAGTTCAAACATAATGCACCGCCACACGTGGGTTTTCACGAATTAGCTTCGCTATTGGTTTCGGTCCTCCTCCTCCCCCTCCTCCTCCTCCTCCTCCTCCTTCTCCTCCTGAGGCCATCTTGCGCTCTCTGAAGCCCTCTTGGAGCCATCTTGGACCAAAAAGGACCCTCTGCCATATCGCGGGGGGGGGCGTCCAGACGCAGGGGGGGGGCGGAGGTAAACCTCCCGAGCAGGGAAAGGCAGGAGGTTGGAAAAGGAATCGCTCTAGACCACCTGCGCCCAAAGGGCTGGTGGGATTGCCTCCTATGCAGTTTGTTTCTCCTCTAGGCCCCGCGGATCGTCGCTGGCTGGCCGGCGGCGAGGCCCCCGGCGGGTTCTTAGGGCGTCGGCGCGCCGCTGCCGCGGGGTGGGTGGGGGGAAGGGCGGCCCAGCGAACCGTGGCGAGGGCGGCGCGTATGGCCTGCAGTTCCGCGCCCATGTCGGGGGCGGCCAAGCCCTGAGATCATGGCGTTCTGAATTGTTTTTGTCACACTGGATGTTTTTGTCCGAATTCAGGCCCAGGGACCCTCACATATCGATCCCGTTCGAAAGATGCTGCAGAAAGATGGAATCTGGGGGTCTTATCGCGATTTCGCCAGATGTTGCAATATGTTTGCTTCGCCGGATCTCAGGGAGAGGGGGGGGAGATAACGGCCATTGCCATGGTGCCTCCTCAGATGTCATGGCGCCTCTTCTTATTTTCATACCGTGTTTGCCCCCTGGGCCGCGCACGTGCCTCGGGCCAGATTTGCGAACCCTTCTACTGGACGCCCCGATCTTGCACGCCCCCGACCATGGTGTGACGGACGTGGGAGCCGCCTGGGTGTCCGAGGTGACCCAGCATTGGTTCCAGCCAGCACAGGCGGTGGGAGGTTTGAGGTTCTCGGTTCGACATCTTGTTCTACCTTTTTCTGCCTCCGTTGGGCCCGTCCTCGGGCCCAGGTACAATCAAAATGGATCGGGGGTGAAAGACTGCGCCGCGGATGGACCCCGGGAGGGGTTTGGGAACATATGTTTAGCAGAGTTGCTTTGATCCTGCCCTTTGATACAATTTCCCGAGGTCCATCGAGTTCAAACTCCCGGGCCGCCTCCAAGCAGAGTCAGGGGCATCGTCAGAGCGAAATACACTCAGAGGGGAATACATCGACCCCCAATCGCCCAAGGGGCTCGATAGCTCATCCATTCCAGGAACATGTGGATTCGCGATCGAGGGCCTATCGCCAATAGATCGCCGATTCCATCTCGATGCTCCCCCCTGGCTGGTCACCCTTTATGGTTCCCACTCGCAGAGTCGCATAACGCAAACGTGTCTTGAGGGAAACAGGTCATGAGGAGTTCTGTCGATCTTGGGCTTCACAATGGCTGCTCAGAATGTAAGCTGGTCCTGGGTGCAATCCCCGGGGTGTAGGACTCGTATCCTTCGAGGCCGTTGTTCTTCGTGCCAACAGAGGGCGGCCCCTCCCATTACAGGAGCAGGGGCGTAGGCCGAGCCATTGTAGGCCACTGGCGACGGCGGGTAGGCCGATATTTCCGCCAGCGCCCATGTCGATTCAGTGATCTTTCTTCCCCTTCCCGCGCTGTCTACATGGAGGCTGCCTTGACCGTGCCGGTCAGCATTGGTTTGATCTTGGTGGCCGACAATCTTGGCAGTGGTTTGGGGCTTGCCTTCGGGATGTCAGAATTTCAACCCTGCTCCTTGTGGCTGCTCAGGGCCGAAGCGCGGGTAGACATACATGAAGCGGCATGCATTACTCGTTCTTTCCTCAGACCCTGCAGGTGTGGAAAGTGAAACTTATCACCTACCCTCTGCATGTCTAAAATCTCATGGCGTTTTCTCTTTGCCCCCCGCCGCTGAGCCGAAAAAGCTTTCCTTTGTTGGGCTATCCGTAGAGAGAGCGCCCAGCGCGAATGCAACCGCAGGCGACGACAGGGGCGAATACGGCCCAGGGGCAGACATTACACGTAACCCTGTGGGAGCCTCGCCGAAGACATGGACCCCCCCTGGGCTATTCGCCCTCTACCGTCGCCTCCGATGTAAGCATCAGGGGCAACTGCAGGGGGGGGATAGGCTCAGGGGGGGACGCATGGACTCCCAATCGCATGTTCATCGCCTCTAGACTACCTATAGCCCAACCCCGCCCGGGGGCGTGCGGATTTGCTATCAGGGGCTTCTCGCCGATCTATCGGCGATGTATCGCCGATTGCAGGTCGATGCTTCCCGCCCACGAGCCAGGCCCTCCCTAACGTTGCCCCTCAAAGCCGACCTGCCAGAGTCGGGAGATGGCAGGAGCCAGGGCACCCGGGTCTTCGTACGCATGTGGCTCGTTCGTCCCTCTCTCGGGCCACGATTTTGCATGTCGCAGGTCAGCTCGCGTGGTGTTCCCGGTTTGCTTGGCGACCTTTTGATCCGCACAGCGGTCGAAGCCGAGTCAGTTGAAGTTCTGCGGTCGCGCTCCCAGACCCCCGACAACATTCAAAGATCTCGAAGATCTGTGTTAGCGCCGAACCCAAAGGTCTCGACCCATTCCACGGGACCAGCTCTTCATCCCGAGTGGTTGTTTGCAGGTTCTGGTTGTTCGATTTTTCAAGAAGGAACTCCCGACTGCCCACCCTGGCATACCGAGGTCGCCAGACCCCACAGAGTCCCCATGATCCTTGAGCATCCCGCCTCGCGTCATGGACGAATGACGACACCATACCGCGGTCGCGAAACCCCACATCATCCCGACGGTCCCTGAGTACCCCGCCTCGCGCCCTCGACGATTGACGACATCATACCACGGTCGCCAGACCCCATGTAATCCCGATGGTCCTTGTGCGTCCCGCCCCGCGTCCTTGGCCAATGACGACACCATCCCGCGGTCGCCAGACCCCACAACATCCCGATGATCCCTCAGCGTCCCGCCTCGCGTCGTCGAAGAATGGCGACATCATACCGCGGTCGCCAGACCCTACATAATCCCGAGGATCCTTGGGCATTCCGCCTCGCGTCCTCGACGAGTGACGACGACATGATACCGCGGTCGCCAGACCCTACATGATCTTGATGGTCCCTGAGTATCCCGCCCCGTGTCTTCGACGAATGACAACACCATGCCGCGGTCACCAAGACCCCACAGGATCCCGATGGTTCCTGAGTATTCCGCCTCGCGTCCTCGACGAATGACGACACCATACCGCGCTCGCCAGACGGCGTCGCCGTCGTCGCTGTGCAGTCGTCGTCGTCGTCGTCGTCGTCGTCGTCGTCGTCGTTGTCGTCGTCGTAGTCGTCGTGTTCCATCGCCGCCGCCGTTCCTCGCCCTCGCCCTCGCCCCTGGGCCCGCCCAGCAGCGGGGGGTTGGCCCGCCCGCTCGCTGCTGGGCGCCGCCGCGGGCCATGGGCGCCGCGGGCCCGGGGGGCGGCGTCTGCTGTTGCAGAGAGGCCAGGACGGGACGACAGCGATGGGGGTGCCGATGCGTGGGCCATGGGCAAGTGGCCCAGATCTCCAACGATTTAGTGTCTTTACTCCGGGTGTTTGTTCGTCGATTGCGGCTTCTGGCCATCAGGCATAGATTCAGGGAGAAGGGGTGCCCCCAGGGAAGCGGTCGGGACTTTGGGGCCGAGGATTGGCAAAACACAGGTCGGCGGATGTCAGGGGTTGCAGGGAGCGTGGCTCGTGCGTTGAGGGAACGCCCACCCAGACAAGTCGATTGAGGAAATCTGCACTCGACATTGGCATGCTTTTGCAATTCTTAGTGTAGTCCGCGGTCTGTTTCGCTAATCGACGTGCGTTTCGCCAGATACATTCGGATGTGTTTGGACGTCGATCAGTGATCCCGCTCGGGTGCAGTCAAAAAGCGGTGCTGCACGCACCCGTGGAGTGCCCCAGCAGTTTTCACTAAAGGGCGTTTTGCTGAAGAGGGTTCTGTCAATCCTCGAGTGGCTCTGAAGTACGGGCAAGATTCAGATACATATCCCATGCGTTTTGGACTTCCTGGGAGGGGGCGGCGCAAGGCCGAGGCGCAGTGGATATGGATAACAATCAATCCATATCCACTGCGCCTCCGGTTCGTGGGGAAGGGAGCCCGAAGCTCCAAGACCAGTGGAGGTGGACACAAGTCTTAGCCGCATAAAGAACACCCGATCTGCCACCCCCGGCTCCCAAGAGCAGAAGGCACGGCCGCCAGGAGCCTTCGGCAGAAGCTAGGTCGAGAGGCCTCCGTGTCGTCCAGGCTCCTCGGCGGGGTTGTTTCGGTCACTCGAGCTGTTGTGTTTGTTTTAGCCCCTCGTGGTCGGAGGTGTTGTTTTAGCCCTTCGGGGAGGTGTTCTAGCCCCTCAGGGTCGGAGGTGTTTTTGGCTCCTCGGCGGGGTTGGTTCGACCCCTCGGGGTGTCAGAATAGGCTTGCTTTGCCCGGTCGTCGTACTAGTAGGCCTACTTCGTCCTACTAGTACGACCGCGGGGCGTACTAGTAGGCGTACGTAGCCGTACTCGTACGCTCGGCCGTGCATGCCGCAGGCGTACTAGTAGCCGTACGTAGCCGTACTCGTACGCTCGGCCGTGCATGCCGCAGGCGTACTAGTACCCGTACGTAGCCGTACTCGTACGCTCGGCCGTGCACGCCGCAGGCGTACTAGTACCCGTACGTAGCCGTACTCGTACGCTCGGCCGTGCATGCCGCAGGCGTACTAGTAGCCGTACGTAGCCGTACTCGTACGCTCGGCCGTGCACGCCGCAGGCGTACTAGTAGGCCTACGTAGCCGTACTAGTACGCTCGGCCGTGCACGCCACAGGCGTACTAGTAGCCGTACGTAGCCGTACTCGTACGCTCGGCCGTGCACGCCGCAGGCGTACTAGTAGGGCTACGTAGCCGTACTAGTACGCCCGCTCCGGTCGTACTAGTACGCGTACGTGGCCCTACTCGTACGCTCGGCCGGGCACGTCGCAGTCGTCCTCGTAGCCGTACGTAGCCGTACTCGTACGCCCGACCTGGCACACCGCCGCCGTATTAGTAGGCGTACGTAGCTGTACTAGTACGGCCGTCCTTGCATTCTGCTGCCGTACTAGTAGGCCCACGTCGCCGAACTCGTACGCCCCCTCCAGTCGTACTCGTACCGGTACGTAGCCGTACTCGTACGCTCGGCCGTGCACGTCGCAGTCGTACTAGTAGCCGTACGCAGCCCCACTCGTACGCCCGAGCCGCGCACCGCCGCCGTATTCGTAGGGTCACGTCTTGGAAGCATCTTTGGCCGTCTGGAGGCCATCCTGGGCGTCTTGAAACGATGTTTCGGCGACTCGGGGCTTCTTGGACCGGCTCGGGAGCCTCTTGGGGCCTTTTTGGCTCGTCGTGGAGCTCTGTGTTGTCTCATGGCGCGTGTACGCCGGCTGGCCGGGCGCTTCCCCTCCTGATCGACCCGACGAGGCCCCCAGGGAGGGGTTTGGGGAGAGGGGGAGCATCTGACACGCCGATGAGACCCAAGGGGTCGGCGGATTTGTCTAGTACATCGGTTTTCGCAATTGTCGGCCTTCGTAAGCCTTCAACGGGCCCTAGGATCATTAGAATGTGACTCAGGACGGAAAACCTGGGGAAGTTTTCGGGACCTCGGGAGACCACCGGGGACCCCGTATTGAAAAACTTTGATTTTCGAATTGCGGGGCTCGGGGAGGTTTCTCGGCGGGTTCGGCCCCAGGGGGCCGCCTTCGGTTCCCGGGGCCTCTGGAAGTCGAGCCGGGTTGAAAAACTGCGATCGAGGACGTGGCCATCTGTCGAACTTCGATTCTCGATCTTCAGGGATCGGGGAGATTTTCCGCGTTTTCGGCCTCCGGGGGCGGTTTTCGGGTCTCGGGGTCGCTGCAGATCGATCTGGGGTAAGCAACTGCGTCGGGAGGGACCCCGAGAGAGATCCGGGAATTTATTTCGAGCGGATTTCGGCCGAAGTCGTCGTCGCCATCGCTGTCGCCGACGCCGTTCGTCGTCGTCGTCGTCGTCGTCGGCGGCGTCGTCGTCGTCGTCGTCGGCGTCGGCGTAGCCGGCTCCGCCGCCGCTGCCATCCTCGGCTTCGGCGCTGCTGCGGTCGTCGTCGTCGTCGCCGTCAGCGTGGACGTCGTCGTCGTCGCTGCCGCCGCCGCCCTGTTATCCCTTTCCGTCTTCCGTCGGTCTGATTCCCGTTAGTCTTTTTTTGTTGGTTCAGTCCCTTCTTCATAGTTTTAGGTTGCTCCAGTCTCTCGTATGTCTCTTTCGCCCTTGTGCAGCCTTCGAGTTCGTTGTCTTCGGTTCACTTCCTTTCAGTTTCTTATAGTCCCTCTGAGTCTCTTTTAGTCCCTGTAGTCCCTTTTAGTTCCTTGTAGTCCCTTTGAATCCCTTTCCGCTCCTTCAGTATGATTGTAGCCTTTCAGTTTCTTTCGTGCCTTGTAGTCCCTTTTGGTTCCTCTTATTCGCTTGTAGTTTGATTGACTCCCTTTTAGTCCCTTTAGTCCCTTTTAGTGCCGTTCAGTTTCCTTCCGTCTTTTCAGAAGGGTTGTAGCCTTCAAGCTCATTTCAATCCCTGTAGTGCCTCTTAGTCCCTTGTAGTCCCTTTTCGTTCCTTGTAGTCTTTTGTAGTTCGTTAAGACCCTTTTAGTCGCTTCTAGTCCCTGTCAATCCCTTACCGTCCCTTCAGTATAATGGTAGCCTTTTGGCTCCTTTGAGGCCTTCGGTGTCTTTTTGTCCCTTTTACTTTCTTGTTAGTCCCTTTTAGTTCCTTTTGGTTCGCTTCGTCCCTTTAGTCTTTCTTAGTCCCTTGTAGTCCCTTTCAGTCTCCTTCCGTCTCTTCAGTACGATTGTCGCCTTTTAGCTCCTTTCAGTCTCTTTCGTACCATGTAATCCCTTTTGGTCCCTCTTAGTCCCTTTGAGTTTCTTGTTATCCCTTTAGTCTCTTTTCGTACCTTTGAGTCCCTTTCCGTCCCTTCAGTAGGATTGTAGCCTTTAAGCTCCTTTCAAGTCCTGTAGTGCCTGTTAGTCCCTTTTAGTCCCTTTTAGTATTTTGTAGTCCATTTAGTCCCTTTGTGTCGCTTTTCGTCTTTTTCAGTCCCTTTCCGTCCGTTCAGTATAATGGTAGCGTTTTAGCTCCTTTGACGCCCTCCGGTGTCTTTTTGTCTCCTTTACTTTTGTTTTTACTCTCTTTTAGTTCCCTTTGGTTCTATCAGTCCCTTTGGTCTCTGTTAGTCCCTTTTAGTCCCTTTCAGTTCCCCTCCGTCTCTTCAGTACGATTGTCGCCTTTTAGCTGCTTTCAGTCTCTTTCGTGCCATGTGCTCCCTTTTGGTCTCTCTTAGTCCCTTCTAGTCCCTTTGAGTCCCTTTTAGTCCCTTTAGTCCCTTTTAGTCCCTTTAGTCCGTTGAGACCCTTTTAGTCCCTTTCAGTCCTTTCCGTCCCTTCTGTACGATTGCAGCCTTTAAGCTCTTCAGTCCCTTTGAGTCCCTTTTAGTCCCTTTTAGTCCCTTGAGACCCTTTTGGTCCCTTTCAGTCCTTTCCGTCCCTTCTGTACGATTGCAGCCTTTAAGCTCTTCAGTCCCTTTGAGTCCCTTGTAGTTCCTTTTAGTTCCTTTTAGTTTCTGTCAGTCCTTTTAGTCTCTTCGAGTTCCCAGTGGAATCCCCTCCCATAGGAGTCGCTCCGGCGAGTTCTAATCCGAGCAGGGGTCTCTGTGGACCTCCTGCGCCCTCAGAGCTACGACGCTTCTGCTGCACCGCACGGAGGGTAACCACAGGAAAGGGGGGAGGAGAAGAGTTCGAAGGAGGAGGGAAGGAGGAGAGAGGATGGCTTTGCTCATGTGCGGTGTTTCGGTCGCCTCGGCAAGCGAGGATGAACGAGAGGGCGAGAGCCCAGGAGGCAGGAAGAGGTAAGAGGAGTAGGAGAGGGTATGAGGGACTAGGGCAAGGCACGATGAGTAAGGATGGGGCGGCAGGAGGCGGAAGGTATCAGGCGTTCGGGAAGCAGGGTTTCTTTTGGCGCAGCAGATGCGCCATGCGGTGTGAGACGGGCGAGCGGAGCGCCGAGGGCGCGGCGAGAGAGGATTATGGGGAGGCAGGGCCAGGGCCACGGCCACGAGGAAGGTGCGGGAAGCTTGCTCGCTCCGCTGCCTCAGGAGGGGTGTTTTTTTCATCGCGCCAGCACGCGCTCGCTTTAGTGGCGCCTCGAAGGAGAGGGGTGTGTTGTGGACTCGCAGTGAGGATATGCTTGATTGGTGAGGTTGGAAGTAATTTGGAGGGGTTGCGGTTCCGCTGCGACGTCGGATATTCATTATTAGAAGTTTTATGTGTGTGGGCTGAGACCAATCTACTTCATCTGGCTTCCCACATCATGTGTGCACTAGCTCAGGACTCGTAGTGGGCATATGCTGACTTGTGATGGTGTAAAGGTGATGAGAGGGGTTGTACATTGCAATTGTTTTGGAGGGGGTGGAGGTTCTGCTTCGACGTCGGACATTCATTTTCAGGTTTTCTAGGTGGATGGGCCGAGACCAACCTACTTCGTCTGGCTTCCTACTTCATGTGTGCATTAGCTTCTAGTTCAGCAGTCGCAGTGAGCATATGTCTGAATTGTTGATTGTTGAGGCGCTCAGAGGGACCATACATTGCAATCGTTTCGGAAGGGTGGAGGCTCCGGCACGCTGCGTCGTCGGATATTCACAACGAGTTCTCGGGTGCCACCCACGCTCTACAGGCCGCCTGTATTCCAATATTCCAATGTATTCTCAGAAGAGTGAACCTCGAGAGGGCATTTAATGCTAGTTGATGCGCGTGCCATTCTGTTGTAAGTGTCAGGGGCTACATGCCTATGTTTTTCCGGGGATTCGCACAGTCGGCGTCTTCGTGCTGTAGTGGCATGGCGATTCCGTAACCATGATGGCTTTGGCTGCGTCTCTGGATGTGCTGCTTCCCCCTGCAGGGCGGTTCGCACGTCGTGGGGTTTCGTTCTCGCTGCGCCGCTCGTCGCCATGGCGCGACCATGTGAGCGCTCGGCAATGGGGCACATTGATGAGGTGATCAACGCGCTGCCTTGGTCGTGCGAGAACAAGCTCAGGCTGCGCGCTGACGTGGAGCGCATCTTGGAAGTGGCGCCCGCGTTGGCCTCTGGGGCGAAGATGATCGGAGGCACCGGGGGAACGGAGGCAGAGTTTTACCTGAGCGGATTCTTGCGCATCCATTACCAAGGCGGCGTCTACCATGTACCTGTCGGCATGTCGTTCGGCTCGTTGTACCCAGGAGTTCCGCCGCGCTGTTTCGTGGCGCCATCGGGGGCTATGGGCTTGGTGCAGTTGCATCCGGGCGTCGATGCGGACGGCAGGATCTCGGTGCCGCACCTGACGGAGTGGAGCGAGAACTCGCGAATCACGGATTTGATTGCCGGCATGGCGAGAGTTTTCTCGGATAATCTTCCAGTGTATATGAGGCGTCCGCATGGTCCGGCTCTCGGCGACGCGCGCAAGCGGGTATGGCGAGTGGGAGGGGCTTCTCAGCAACATGTTTATTTTATGGCGGGGTTGCTGGTTCCAGTATGAGCTCCCCGATAGAGATGGTTCTGAGGAATACACAGAGAGAGAGAGAGACAGAGAGAGAGAGAGAGAGAGACAGAGAGAGAGGGAGGAGGGAGCAGAGGGAATGGGTAGGAGGGTTTAGGCCGGAGTGTTCTAGTAGAGCCACTTGAGCCTACTACTAGTACGGTCGGCGGAAGGGAATCCCGCTCGAAACATTCTCGGAAACCCGTTCCGGCGTGGCCACTAGTAGGGCTACTCTGGCGTACTCGTACGGCCCAGGAGAGCTGGCGGGGGCGTACTAGTAGGGCTACTTTGACCTACTGGTACGACCGGCGGAGGGGCCCCCCGCTCGAGACATGCTCGAAAGTCCCCCCCGGCGGGGCTACTAGTAGGGACGAAGTAGCCCTACTAGTACGGGCCCCGGGGGGCTGGCGGGGGCGTACTAGTAGGGCTACTTTGGCCTACTAGTACGACCGGCGGAGAGGCCCGCCGCTCGAGACATCCTCGAAGTCCGCCCCGGCGGGGCTACTAGTAGAGCTACTCTGGCGTACTCGTACGGCCCAGGAGAGCTGGCGGGGGCGTACTAGTAGGGCTACTTTGGCCTAGTAGTACGACCGGCGGAGGGGGCCCCCGCTCGAGACATGCTCGAAAGTCCGCCCCGGCGGGGCTACTAGTAGGGTCGAAGTAGCCCTACTAGTACGGGCCCCGGGGGGCTGGCGGGGGCGTACTAGTAGGGCTACTTTGGCCTACTAGTACGACCGGCGGAGAGGCCCCCGCTCGAGACATCCTCGAATGTCCGCCCCGCCGGGGCTACTAGTAGGGCTACTTTGGCCTACTAGTACGGCCCGGGGGGCTGGCGGGGGCGTACTAGTAGGGCTACTTTGGCCTACTAGTACGACCGGCGGAGAGGCTCCCCGCTCGAGACATCCTCGAAATTCCGCCCCGCCGGGGCTACTAGTAGGGCTACTTTGGCCTACTAGTACGGCCCCGGGGGGCTGGCGGGGGCGTACTAGTAGGGCTACTTTGGCCTACTAGTACGACCGGCGGAGAGGGCTCGAGCCTTTGTACAAGCTTAGGGCTCTACTTTGGCCTACTAGTACGACCGGCGGAGAGGCTCCCCGCTCGAGACATCCTCGAATGTCCGCCCCGCCGGGGCTACTAGTAGAGCTACTTTGGCCTAGTAGTACGGCCCCGGGGTTGGCGGGGGCGTACTAGTAGGGCTACTTTGGCCTACTAGTACGACCGGCGGAGAGGCCCACCGCTCGAGACATCCTCGAATGTCCGCCCCGCCGGGGCTACTAGTAGGGCTACTTGAGCCTACTAGTACGGGCCCCGGGGGGCTGCCGGGGGCGTACTAGTAGGGCTACTTTGGCCTACTAGTACGACTGGCTGGCGGGGGCGTACTAATAGGGCTACTTTTGGTTATTAGTACGACCGGCGGAGAGGCCCCCCGCTCGAGACATGCTCGAAAGTCCGTCCCGGCGGGCCTACTAGTAGGGCTATTTTCGCCTACTAGTACGGGCATCGGAGGGCTGGCGGAGGCGTACTAGTAGGGCTACTTTGGTCTACAAGTACGACCAGCGAAAAGGGCTCCCGCTCGAGACATCCTTGAATGTCCGCTCCGTAGGCACGAAGTAGCCCTACTAGTACGGGTCCCCGGGGGCCTGGCGGGGGCGTACTAGTAGGGCTACTTTGGCGTACTAGTTCGATCGGCGGAGAGGGCCTCCGCTCGAGACTTCCTCGAAAGTCCGCCCCGCCGTGGCTACTAGTAGGGCTACTTTGGTCTACTAGTACGGTCTCGAGGGGCTGGCGGCGGGGTACTAGTAGGGCTACTTTGGCCTACTAGTACGTCCGGCGGAGAGGCCCCCCGCTCGAGACATGCTCGAAAGTCCGCCCCGGCGAGGGCTACTAGAAAGGCTATTTTGGCCTGCTTAGCCGTACTAGTACAACCCGCGGAGTCGTTTTAGTAGGCGTACTTTGGCCCTACGGGTTCGCCTCCCGACCGCAGCGGGTCGTACTAGTAGGCGTACTTAGCCGTACTAGTACGACCCGCGGAGTCGTACTAGTAGGCGTACTTCGGCCCTACGGGTTCGCCTCCCGACCGCAGCGGGTCGTACTAGTAGGCGTACTTAGCCGTACTAGTACGACCCGCGGGTCGTACTAGTAGGCGTACTTCGGCCCTACGAGTACGCCTCCCGACCGCAGCGGGTCGTACTAGTAGGCGTACTTAGCCGTACTAGTACGACCCGCGGAGTCGTACTAGTAGGCGTACTTCGGCCCTACGAGTACGCCTCCCGACCGCGCGGGTCGTACCGTAGGCGTACGTAGGCGTACTAGTACGACCGTACTAGTACGACCCGCCGGGTCGTACTAGTAGGCGTACTTCGGCCCTACGAGTACGCCTCCCGACCGCAGCGGGTCGTACTAGTAGGCGTACTTAGCCGTAGTAGTACGACCCGCCGGGGCGTACTAGTAGGCGTACTTCGGCCCTACGAGTACGCCTCCCGACCGCAGCGGGTCGTACTAGTAGGCGTACTTAGCCGTAGTAGTACGACCCGCCGGGGCGTACTAGTAGGCGTACTTCGGCCCTACGAGTACGCCTCCCGACCGCAGCGGGTCGTACTAGTAGGCGTACTTAGCCGTACTAGTACGACCCGCCGGGTCGTACTAGTAGGCGTACTTCGGCCCTACGAGTACGCCTCCCGACCGCAGCGGGTCGTACTAGTAGGCGTACTTCGGCGTACTAGTACGACCCGCCGGGGCGTACTAGTAGGCGTACTTCGGCGTACTAGTACGACTCGCCGGGAAAACCAAGCACTCTCTCCAGAATGTTGTTTTAGCCCTTCGGGGGGTGGGGGGGGGGTGTTAGCCTCTCGGGGTCGGAGGGGTTATTTTAGCGCCTCGGGGGGTGTTTTAGCCCCTCGGGTGCGAAGGGGTTGTTTAGCCCTAGAGGTCATGTTAGCCCCATCGGAGGGTTGTTGTAGGCCTGTCGACGCAGCTTCTCATTTTGGAAAGGAGCACGTTTCTGCCACCAACCCCGCTGCCCCCCCTCCCCGTCCCTGAGATCTTGGCGTTGTAATTTGGTTCACACCGGGCGTTTTCGCCTAGTTTCGGGCACTGGGACCCTCTCAGACCGATCCGGCTCGACAGATGCCGCAGAATGATGGGGTGTGGGGCTCTTTTCATTCTTGTTCCAGATGTTGCATTTTTACAGTACGTCGGATCTCAGGGGTCATCGTCTGGCCCAGGGGCGGCGAACGCATGATAGCAGGGTGAAAATGGACGTGGGTTGGGATTCGGTGGCCCCGAAACGGTGCGGTGATCACATCGTGTGGTGAGTCAGCGGGGGTCCGAGGTGATCGCACGGTTTTGGGACATGGCTCGTTCTCCGAGGATTTCTGGGGCGACTGGTGCCTCCAGGGTCCCAAAACGGTGCGATGACGGACCGTGCGGTGAGTCCTCTGTGGATTCCGAGGTCATCGCACGGTTTGTCAGCGCACCGTTCCCAGACCCTCGACGTCACCTTTTTGTTTTTTGTTTAAAAAATTGTCCCCCAGATGTCTGGACTCCTTCCGGTGGGCAAGTTTTGCAACCCGCGTCGTTTTGTCGACGGTCCCGGAGCCTGGTGAGGGTCCCTTGAAGTCGAAGAGGGCGAGACCCGAATGGGTCTGGCTCTTTTTGGGGATCCCCGAAGTGACACATGTCCCTTGTTGAACCACTTTTGGGGCGCGGGGCGGGGCCTCCTGGGCCACACCCCCGCGCCCCTCGCTCTCGCTCCTCCCTGCATGCAGTTCCCCGTCTCCCCCCCTGCACGCCCATGCGAGAGGCGGCGGACCAGGCAACGATCGACGTGCTCCCCCGGGACTCGGAGGTGCCGACGGCGAGGATCGAGGAACCACAAGCTCGTGTTACTGTTTCGTCTACAGGACGCGCCACTGTGGCAACGGAGTACCAGTCATATTTCGGCATACTGATGGCGAAACCAATATTGGGCGCGTCGGTATGACATCACAACTAGCGAGCCAGCAGAACGCAAAGTACATCTCATCGCAGCGTTTTTACTATTATTTGTATTTCTATTACTATAATTAGATTTGAATGTGTTGGCCAGCGTGTATCCCGAACCGTGAGTTCCTGCAATCTCTGCGGTGCGTTCGAGGTGGTGAAGTCCAGGTGGTGCTATCTACGTGGTGCATCTATATGCTGTGGTGCCAAGCCATGCAGCACTGCAGTACACTGCAAAGCAATGCAAAGTAACATAGTACACTGCAAAGCAATGCAAAGAAATATAGAACAATGCAAAGCAATGGTCAGAGATGCAAACGAGATGCGATGCAGAGCAATGTAACACAATGCAGAGCAACGCAAACTAATGCGTAGCAATTCAATGCAATTCGACTGCAACGCAAAGCAATGCAGTGGGGCGGCGACGGGCGGCGACGAGCCGGCTGGACCGTCACTGGGACTCGGTTGCAAGCGGCGACGGCGGCGGCGACGGGCCGCGACAATGAGCCAGCCGGACCGTCACTGGGGCTCAGTTGCCAGCGACGACAGCGGCGGTGACGTGCGGCGACAACAAGCCAGCCTGACCAGCACCAGAGTTCAGTCACCAGCGGCGACGGCGGCGGCGACGGGCGGTGACGAGCCGGGAGGACCGGCACTGGG
>CAUYUJ010011113.1:1498319-1523319 GCA_963575745.1 Prorocentrum cordatum
GCTTGGGCCTCTCCAAATGGAGGGGGGGGCACAAGAGCAGGAAAAATCAACGAATCGACACCGGATGTGTATTAACTTGACACGTTCTGATAGAGGGCCTCCTGGGGCCTCCTGGGAATCTCCTGGGGGCCCCTGGGGCCTGTCCTGGGCGTCCTGCGGCCTCCTGGACCTCTCTGGGGCCTCCTGAGGCTCGCAGGGTCCCATGGAGGATATGTAACATGTGGCCTTCTGGGCCCCCAGGCTGGACCACCTCTTGCGCAGCATCTGAGAGCTCAGAGTTGCGAGAATATCTTGTGCGAAACAGGCCGGACCACCTTGCGCACGGCATCTCAGATCTCAGAGTTGCAAGGATTTCTCAGGCGAGACGGGCCGGACCACCTCGCGCAGGGCATCTCAGAGCTCAGAAGTTCGAGGATGTCTCAGGCGAAACGGGCCGGACCACCTCGCGCGCGGCATCGGGGAGATCAGAGTTTCGAGGATGTCTCAGGCGAAACGGGCCGGACCACCTCGCGCGCGGCATCTTGGAGCTCAGAGTTGCGAGGATGTCTCAGGCGAAACGGCCCGGACCACCTCTCGCGCGGCATCTGGGAGCTCAGAGTTGCGAGGATGTCTCAAGCGAAACGGCCCGGACCACCTCTCGCGCGGCCTCTCAGAGCTCAGATTTAGGAGGATGTCTCAGGCGAAACGCTCAATCCCGGACAACTCAGAAACGAGAGTTGCGAGGATGTCTCAGGCGAAACGGGCCGGACCACCACATTTGTTTGAGGATGTCTCTGCTTAGCTTTCCCTCGGCCGGAATTAGCTTCTATCACAACAGCACCCCGTTCAGCAAGCTGTTTGGGGAAAAAACGGCATGCCCGGTGGTGAACATGCAGTGCCAGGGCGGAGTATCCTTGCAAGGGGTGCCTTGGAAGGTACATGCAATTACGACGTTCCTGATGCTGGGCAGGTGAACGCGGTCAGTGCAGGCTTTGACGGTCCCATCGTCGATGTTTTAGCGGTCGTGAAAGCCAAGGCCAGCTTCGTTCAGGAGACCAGGGTCATGGAGTCCAGGTTCGGAGAGTTTTTGAGCAGTGCGCGCGACATCGGTTTCACAGCATCTGAGTTCCACCCTTGGTTACCGAAGCGCCGGGGCCACAGGCAAACAACTGCGGCGTGGCAGTGCTGGCCTCCGCCATTGTGATGATCACCTCGCCGCCTGAGGGGGGATCCCATCGTCGACATGTAGAGCAGCAGCAAGTTTCGTCATCTGGGGAGCGCCCGGTCGTCTTACCTGCGTGGGTTTGCAACTTATTACCAGAGCTGGCATTGCAGAAGAGAGCGGTCTTTCCAGTGAAATCCCTTTGTTGCGTTTTTCAGAGGATTCCGATTGTAGTGTTTCCCAGAAAACGAAAAACGTTCAGATATAATTATGTGGTCGACCGCTCGATGTTTTTCGGGAGTTTTTTGTTTTTGTTTTTTCTGCAGACAGCACAGCAACATGCAAATGATTGCGAAACAGGTTGTCTGCAGCCATTGGCTTGTCAAAACATCCGTGCCAGGAGCCATAGCATGGTAGCGCGAAGCGTGTTTCCCGAGCCATGGATGAGGCCTCAGGGCCCTAGAGGCCAGGGTGGTCGCCGCGGAGCAGCAGATAGTGGAGAGGCAGCGCCCAGAGGCAGCGCTGCAGAGCCAGCTGGTTGAAGCCAGAACGGTGGTCGACAGACTCTCAGCCCAGACGACAGCAGTCCCAGCGGACCCACCAGCAGCACCAGCCCCGATGACGGGCCAGAACGGCAATGCGCTGGTGGACACACGGGCCCTCGGCAAGCCGCTGCCGTTTTCAGGAGATGCGACGACCGAGGGCAAGCCAGAAGGTGTATTAGCTTGGCAGCAGTGGTCTGTCACGTTCAGAGCCAATGCTGGAGCGTTCGACGCATCGTGCAGGGAGGCTCTGGACTTCGCGGCGAGACGGACAGATGAGGACCAGCCCATTTGTAACATCAGATGGGGCCCCACGAGCCCCACGAGAGACAGCTCTCGGCGCAGATCTTCTACGTGCTGGCGCTCACCTGTCGTGGGCGAGCGCTGTCAGTCGTGCAACGGGCGCCCGAAGGATGGGGCATCGAGGCCTGGGGGCAGTTGCGTATCGAGTTCGAGCCGAAGCTTCCCAGCCGCTTCCAGGGCATGCTGCAGCATTTGCTAGACCCTACGCGTGGCCCAGACGCCGTCGAGAACATCTATGCATGGGAGCGGAAGCTGAAGCAGTATGAGGTGTAGTCGGGTGACACCATGGCCGGCACGGTCAAGCCAGCGACGCTCAACAGCAAACTCTTGGAGGGCAACCAGAGGACCCACCTCAACCTGCAGGCGGGACGCCTGCAGACGTACGAAGCGGCCAGGAACGAGGCGATCCCGCACCTGCGCGCGACCGCCAGCCAGGGGCAGGGGCCCGCGCCCATTGACTTGGGCCCAGTGACGGGAGAGCTGCGCCCTATGACGAGGGACGGCAATTGCAAGGGAAAGTGCCAGGGCAGGTCAGGCAAAGGCAAGGACCACGGCGGCAAGGGCGGGAAAAAGAGGGCCTGCTTCTACTCAGCCAAGCAGAACCACGCGAAGCCAGAGTGCAGGGCGCCCGCGACGGACCGCGCGAATAAGGACATCGAGCCAGACAAGGCTGGGCGATACATGGGCAATCCAGTCGACAAGATCACTGGCAAGCGTGCCGCCGCCGAGAAGGGGGACGCGGCAGCGCTGACGGCGCTGTCTGATGACGACTACTACGAAGAGGCATGCGGTTTCGTCTTCGCCCTGACCGACGAGGCGATCGTGATAGGGGGCTGCCGCGCGCTCGAGGGCGACGAGTTCGACTTCCTTTTTCGACGCCCGCGCGGCGAAGAGTGCCCGCCCGCCGACGTGCGCCCCGGGGGTTGCTGTCGAGGGGTGCCGTGGCACGGCGCTCTACCAGGCGGACGGCAACGAGGTCGCACGCAACGGCAGGAAGGAAGTGAGCATGGTGGACCAGAGCTCGGGCGAGCGACTGACGGTGAACTCCGAGGCGAAAGGGGCGCGGAAGCCGATCGCGGCGGGGAGCTCTGCAGTCGACGCGGGCTACGGAGTGTCGCTGTACGACGGAGGGGGCTATATCGCGAAGCCCGGGCGCGCGCAGGAGTTGGCGACGGTCGCGAGAGACAGCGTCGGCAAGAACAGGCCCATCGAGCACGGCGTCTTCGCCATCCCAGCTCGGCGGCGCCCGAGCAGCGGCGAGCTGCGCGCGGCGACGGGGAGGGGTGAGAAGCCGAAGAAGCGCGCGAGGTTCAGCGACGACCTCGAGGAGAGCGAGGGCGCCAGGCCCGCGCTTGCCAAAGCGCTCGCGCCGTGGCCGAGCGCGGAGGCGAATGCTAGGCACGGGCTGACCCGCTGCCCGCACCGCGCCCGGCGCAGGCGCTGCTTGACGGGCCGGGCGACCGAGGGCCCCTACGAGAGCCAGTCCACGGAGTCGACGGTTCCAAAGCTCGCGCTGGACTGCTGCTTCCGGGCGCGCGAAGGGGAGCTGCAGAAGGTCGCGGTTCTGGTCTTCGCGCCGAGGCCCCTTGGCGCCGCGGGGGCGACGCGCGTGGCGAAGAAGGGGATTGATGACGTTGCAGTCGAGATCGTGCTCTCCCACCTCGAGGCGCGGGGTGCCGGCGAGGTCGTGCCGAGGGCAGACAAGGGGCCAGCCGCCCAGGCGCTGCCCGTGGATCGACGCCGGCGACGAGTCGAGCACCACCGCGCTGCGATCGGGAAATCCACGAAGCACGACAGCAAGGCGAACGGCGGCATCGAGGTGGCGGTGCGCTGGGCGGAGTCGCTCACTCGCACCTGCGCGGCCGTCATCGAGGACAAGTACAATGCCGAGGCGGCGAACCAGTCGGTGATCCTCCCGTGGCCGGTCAGACCCTCGGCGCGCATCATCGCGAGGTCCGTTCTGAAAAGTGATGGTCGAAGAGCCTGGGCGACAATGCGAGGTGAGGAGTTCGCGTCGCCTCTCGCGGGCGCGGGCGAGACGGTGGCTTTCGGGCTGATTCGCAAGGGCCAGTCGAAGCTCGACCCACGCTGGGCCTCGGGGGTGTTTCTCGGGCGGAGGGACAAGAGCGATGAGGTTGTCGCGGGCGCAGCGCGAGGGATCGAGTTCACAAGGTCATTCAAGAGACGCGATGAGCGAGCGCTGGAACCAGGAGGAGTTCAGGACGTTCGGCCAGTGGTCCGAAGCGCGAAGGTGACGCAGTCCACGACGGATAGCCAGCCAGGAAGAGGCCAGTCATCGACGCGGCCCCCGCTGCGCCCATGGACACCGACCCAGAGGCCGAGGCCGTGACACTCGGCGCGCTCTGCCCCCGCCCCGACCTTCGACGAGAAGCTGTTCGCGGGCAGCTTCCACGACCAGCACGCTGGGGACGCGCACCCGAAGGAGCTGGCGCTGGAGGGCGCGAAGCGCGAGCTCGGCGAGATGGAGGGGCCCGAGGCGATGGTCTGGAAGAAGCGCAGCGAGAAGCCGCCAGGCGAGAGAGTGATCTCCACCAAGCTCTTCCACGCGCGGAAGGGGCCAGACTGCGTGCGATCGCGGATCGTCGCGCGGGAGTTCGCAGGAGGCGTCTTCGCGCCAGAACACTATGGAGGGGCACCTCCGACGCGGGCGCTGAAGCTGGTGATCTCGAGGCTGGCATCGCTTAGAGAGTCGAGGCAGCTTGCGTCGCACGACATCTCGACGGCATTCTTTCATGCGCAGCTGAAGGAGGCAGTCTGGGCCGAGCCGCCGACGGAGTTGAATTGCCCAGACTGGCTCTAGCCCGCGAGCAAGGCATTGCACGGGATGAGGGAGTCGAGTGCAGACTTCCAGGAGTTGGTGCGTGGCGCGTGCCGAGAGCGCGGCTGGGGCATCCTGTCGACGGTGAGATGCGTGGCGCATCGCAGCGAGTGGGACAGCCGGTCGGGGTTCCACTGCGACGACTTCTACACCGAGGGCGAGCCGCAGCAGCAGGACAAGGTCGACGCCATGATCACGGGGAGCTCCAAGGCCAAGGTCCCCCCAAGGGTTGGACCAGCAGCTGGGGACAAGGGTCTGGTCCTACGACGGCTTCTACTGTGGGGCCCTAGCGGGTTCATGCTGCTGCCCGACCCGAAGCATTTCGAGAACCTGAGCACGCTGCTGGACCTGAAGGGCGCGAAGCCGCCCCCGACGCCTGCCAGCCGAGCGACAGGCAAGAACGCGCGAGACGCACTTGGGGGGCCGAAGCGGGCCGGGAAGGCGATCTACTGCAAGGGGGCGGGCACGTGCATGCACATCGGCCCAGACCGTTTCGACATCCAGTTCGCAGCGAAGCAGTTGGCATCGGACATGGCACATCCGACGCGTTTGGGTATGATGAGGTTGCGGAGGCTGGCGCGCAACCTGGCTGGGGCGCACGACGTTGGCATCGAGTTCCTCTACCAGGCGTCCTGGAACGACATCGCGATGCACTCCGACGGCGACTGGAGCGGCGACGTCCAGACGCGCAAGAGCACGTCGGCAGGCACGATCCCGGTCGGAGACACCAGCGCTTGCCACCTCATCGAGAGCCGGAGTATCACCCGGGGGGCCGTCGCGCTCAGCAGCGCGGAGTCGGAGTTCTACGCGATCGGCTCGGCGGCAGCTCGGGGGATCGCAGTCAAGCAGGTGATGGTCGAGATTGATGAGCTGGGAGCGGGCCTTCCAGCGGGCGTGAAGCTGATCATCCGCGCGGACTCGGGCGCGGCCCGCGGCGTGATCCACCGCGTGGGCATCGGGCGCGCGCGACGCCCACATGCGCGCTATCTCTGGCATCAGCAGGCGCCGAGGGAGAAGCAGTTCGAGATCGAGCGAGTTTATGGTCGGAAGAACACGAGTGATGCAGGGGCGAAGGCGCTCGACCAGGGGGCGCTGCAGGCCTGCGTGGCGAGCCCCGGGGTCGCGAGCAGGACTGCGGCAGGCTTCGGCACGGACGAGGCCGCCCAGGTCCTAGCGGCGCTGCGGCTGCGTGCGACGGCGCGGGCAGCGCGCGGAGCAGACGCGGGCGCCTGCGTGGCTGGTGCGAGCCAGACGGGGGCCTGCGGCGCGATGTTCAAAGTGTTTGCAGCGATCGCCCTGATCGCCGTGGGCTTCGCGACGGGCGTGCTCTACGAGAAGCACATGGTGACGAGGGGGCGCAGCCAGGCGCGCCCCGCCTCAGCCCGCCTGCTTTTGGATCCAGGTGTACAGGCTGAGCCAGCCCCCACCCGCTGCGAGGAGCAAGGGGGCCAAGCCCCTTGCGCGTGCGCCAGGAATCGCACTCAGCCCCGTTTCGTTCCCCTGCCCGAGCACTCGCGGGGGTCAGTGGGTCGGCTCCGCCACGCAGAGTTCAGCGCGAGGAGTTGGCGCGGGGCCGTCGGCCACAGCCCACTAGATGACATAGATGCAGGCAGCCAGAGACATAGACCGGCACAGCGCGTTTGGACAAGCATGCTTTTACGTTTTCGGGCCCAGAGCGGACCGGGCTGATCACCCGACGATGACCCTGGGGCCCCTCCTGCTTTTCAGGGGGCAAGTTGCTGACGACGGCATGCGCCCTCGGGGTGCTGCGCTGAGGAGGCGTGCAGACATCCCGGCAACATGCGAGAGATTGCGAAGCAGGTTGTCCTTTTGTGGTGCTGTCCAAAGGATTCCTGCTGTGAGGCTTTCCAATCTAATCCTTTCGTGGCGCTTTCCAAAGGATTCCCGTTGTGAGGCTTTCCAGTAGAATCCCTTTGTGGCGCTTTCCAGAGGATTCCTGCTGTGAGGCTTTCCAATAGAATCCCTTTCTGGCGGTTTCCGAAGGATTCCTGTTGTGAGGCCTTCCAATAGAATCCACTTGTGGCGCTTTCCAATAGAGTCCCTTTGCGGCGCTGTCCAAAGAATTCCTGTTGTGGACTTTCCAATGCAATCCCTTCGTGGCGCTTTCCAGAGGATTCCTGGTATGAGGCGTTCCAATAGAATTCCTTCGTGGCGCTTCCCAAAGGATTCAGATTCCGAGGTTTTTCAATCGAATTCCTTTGTGGCGTTGTCCAAAGAATTCTGATTGTGATGCGGTCCAATAGACTCCCTTCGTTGCGCTTTCCAAAGGATTCTTGCTGTGAGGCTTTCCAATCGAATCCCTTCGCTGTGCTTTCCAAAAGATTCCTGTTGTGAGGCTTTCCAATCGAATTTCTTCGTGGCGCTTTCCAGAGGATTCCTGCTGTGAGGCTTTCCAATCGAATCCATTTGCGGCGGTTTCCGAAGGATTCCTGTTGTGAGGCTTTCCAATAGAATCCGTTCTTGGTGCTTCCCAAAGGATTCCGATTGTGAGTCTTTCCATTGGAATCCCTTTGTTGCGCTTTCCAGAGTATTCCTGCTGTGAGATTTTCCCATACAATCCCTTTGTGGCGCTTTCCGAAGGAGTCCTGATGTGAGGCTTTCCAATAGAATTCCTTCGTGGCGCTTTCCAATAGAGTTCCGGCTGTGAGGCTTTCCAACAGAATCCCTTTGTGGCGCTTTCTGTAGGAGTCCTGTTGTGAGGCTTTCCAATATAATCCTTTCGTGGCGCTTTCCAATGGAGTTCTGGCTGTGAGGTTTTCCAATCGAATTCGTTTGTGGCGCTTTCCAAAGGATTCCTGTTGTGAGACTTTCCAATCGACTCCCTTCGTTGTGCTTTCCAAAGGATGCCGATTGTGAGGTTTTCCCATGGAATCCTTTTGTGGTGTTTTCCAAAGGATTCCTGTTGTGAGGCCTTCCCCCCGAAAAAATCAGATAGAATTCCGCGGTCGACCGCCATCTTATATTCGAAAGTTTTTTTTTGTTTTGCGGTGTTTGCGTTTTTTTTGTTTTCTGATCCGTTTTCGGTTTCGTTCGGCCTTCACAGAAGAATGCCTATTGAAAACGCGCAAACCGTCCAGGCCTGCATCGGGTCTGGCGCCCCTCCTCCTCCTCCTCCTCCTCCTCCTCCTCCTCCCTCCTCTCCTCCTCCTCCTCCTCCTCCTCCTCCTCCTCCTCCTCCTCCTCCTCCTCCTCCTCCTCCTCCTCCTCCTCCTCCTCCTCCTCCTCCTCCCCCCCCTCCTCCTCCCCTCCCCCAGGAGGTAGGACGGACGGCATTGCGGTGACGTTCAGCTCCCGGCGTGGCCGCCGTATGTCCAGCAGGGCGGTTGCCCAACCACGCCAGGATGTGAACGCTGCCTGAGGGCCGGAGTCCCAGCCGCAAGTCCTATACGCAAGTCCTTTCCCCCTCCTCCGAGAGGCCCTGACGGCTATCAGAGCTATGTGTCATCATGTCTTCGTCGTGGCCCCATCCGTGGCATTCGCAGCCAGGGGGACCAGGATGCCCGATGTCGTGATCACTGTTTGCGCTGGCGCACGATCCGAGCATTCGCATACTGGCCAACAAAATGTTTCGGCCGTTTCACGAGATTGGCGCCTTTGCCGACGGTAGCGGGACCGCCAGCAGCGACGCGAGCTCAGCATATTCCATCGCCATGGACATATAGATCCTCGCTGGGGCCACACATAGGCGCACAGCCATGTCAAGAAAAAGGTCGTGGCTCTCTTGAGGATTTCTTCGGGGGAGGAGCTCAGAGGTAACATCGGACATCTTGGAAAGTTTGCTCGAGGACTTCACGTTTCGAAATGTGCTAACTACCTAGTTGTGATGCTCGGTGCGGGGGGGCAACAGGAGTGCTGGAAGTTCCCTCTAAGCAAGTTCGCCACACGTGCTCGAATGGTTCACGGCCTGGACCTCGAGCTGACCCAATATATCTGTCACTACAATCTGTTGTGCGTTTCGACTTGTAGTTTCGCCGGTCAAATGTATGATCCCAGTCTGTCCGTTTTGAAAGAGGAGAGGTTGATGGTCCAAGTGATCTGCAGGGGACCTTCCAATGCCAACCCTTCGGAGGACTTCAAGAATCTCAAATCCAGGTTCACGGGACCCGTAGTTCCAGGTTGCCAGTGCCAGAAACCAGTAATTAGTCAGGGTGTTCGATTTCGAATCGTTGAAGGGACCTCATCGTTTTCAGATGTGAGGGAGCTCCTGTTTCAAGTTTGTGGTTATGGCGACTGCTGCATCCTCTGGCAGAGCCACGCTGCATGACAGGGAAGAATTATGACAGACCCGTGAGACAAATACCGTTTTCTCCGGGCCACCCCCCAAGCTCCCACATGGAGAAATATCTGACCAAATTGTACGAGAAATCCTCGTGCGTGATGATCGCCCCCCAGAGTGAGCAAACTGAGCCCCGAATTGTCGATTGCTGATATGCACAATTTGAAGCTTAGCGTTTGGAAGTTTGCCGAAAAGGTCAAGTCGCGCGTGTTGCCATTCCTTTTGGAAACCCTATGTAGTTTGTGGGCCTGCAGTGACAGGTTTAAGGGGTTCAACGAAACTTTGCATTACGTGCAGGCATGAGTGCGAAAATACACCGCGCCTCATGGTTGATAGCACTTGTTTTGCCGATCTCTGATTTCCATTCCTGATATCCCATGTGCTCCCGTGTACGGTAGCTCGTATGAGATCGTCGACAGTTATGCAAGCTTTCTTCCATGCCCACGCTTGCCCTCGTCTGGATTGTTTGGAATACCGATCTAGTGTATAGCCCGTACCACCATGTTCGGCACAGGTCTTCCGCGCTGACTCTAATGATCGAGTGCGGTCGTGCCAGAAACCAGCAGCTTGTGAGGGGGCATGGGAGCCACTCCCGTGTTTTCGCCCCGGCAATGCGCGACCCAGCCCAGTGAAGGTGTGGCCACGTCCAAGTCGTTTTCTTTGCTGGTTATGCCAGAGCACAGGAGGTCAGCGGCCAAAGGCAGCAAACGATGTCGGGTCAGCTCGATTACTACCGTTCCCCGATGCGAGTTCACTCCTCCTCCTCCTCCTCCTCCCCCTCCTCCTCCTCCTCCTCCTCCTCCTCCTCCTCCTCCTCCTCCTCCTCCTCCTCCCCCTCCTCCCCCTCCTCCTCCCCCTCCTCCTCTTCAGTTTCCCCCCCCCCTCCTCTCATGTTTCCTCCTCCTCCTCCTTCTCCTCCTCTCCCTGCTTCCCTGCTCCCCCTCCCCTCAATCCATCGGCAGGTGTTGCCTGCGGGGAACCCCGTCCGCCTCCAGCGCAAGGGCTGCGCGGCGCCGCCATCGCGGCCGCCTCGGCCTCGGGCGGGGGAGGAGGGGGGAGGAGGAGGAGGACAAGGAGGAGGAGGAGGAGGAGGACGGAGGAGGAGGAGGAGGACGGAGGAGGAGGAGGACGGAGGAGGAGAGGGGGAGGAGGAGGAGGAGGAAAAGGAGAAGCCGCGTCGTGGCGTTGGCTTCCTGAGGAGTGGGTGCCCAGCATGTTGGCCTTCGACTTCGCGCCGGCCGTCCTCAGCGCCAGGCAGTCGCGGGCTCTGCTGCGCACGCGGCCCCATCGTCTCGCTGCAGGGCTGCTCCCAAACACCGAGCAGTTCTATGAGGTGAACTTGTGTTGGCTGGCCGTCGGGGGCGCTGCTCACCCTGTGCACTGGATGATGAGCGGGGTGCTTCAGGGGTGCCCACTGAGTGGCTCCGTCTTCGTGCTGGCGGCTGATTGTTGGCATCTTGGCATGATGAGCAGCATTCAGAAGAACGGCCGTGGGATGGCCTTCGCAGGGGCAGATGACGCGCTTGCTGTCTTGCGTGAGGCCGACGCTTTTCGAGCGCCCGAGAGGATTTTCAGCCTCGGCTCTCGCCTCGCGACGCTGGTCTTCAAGGCATCCAAGTGTGTGGTCATCCCGCTATTCGAGCCCCTCTCGGACACCGTCGAGCAGGAGATGGCCGCCTCCCTTGCTCAGTACGGGTGGGAGAGGGTCTCGGTCGCATCGCAGCTCGCGCACCTGGGCGCCTGCCGTCACAATGGATGGTCAGTGTCGGGCACCGTGTGGGAAGCTTCCTGAGCCTGTGACAATGTATGTGAGATCATCAGTGGTTTCGTGTTCAGCCTTTTATTTATATCGTCAGCGCTGCCTGCCGATCTGGCTGAACGAACGATTGCTGTGTTCCTCGACGTGGCGGACCTAATATGGTTTACTGCCCCACTCGGCGCGGTTCGATTTGAAGACCTGTAATGGGCCCGAGGTCGTCAGCAGCATGGCCCTGAGCGGCGTCGCTGCCATGCGCAGGGCTCTCGGTACCGCCTCGTCGTGGCGGAGTAGCCTCGAGATGCTGCGCAGTGCTACCGAAGCCGATAGAGGTCTTTCTTCGCTCCCCCCGTCGAGGCCCCTGCCCCTCGGGTGGCCTTCGGCTCCGATCGCTCTCAGCCTCGAATTTGCTCACCGAGACTTTCCAGGGTCCAATTTAGAGCTTTCTGGGAGCCGATGCCTCGCTGCCTTCAAGAGCCGCGTGGCCAAGCTGTGGCCGAAGTGTCAAGGCAAGTTTCTCAACGTTTTCTCTTCCACGCTCTTTCCGCCATGCCTTGAGCAGCTCCTGATAGTTAGATTCCAGACGTGGTTCGGAGGCCCGTTGGTTGCGGCTGGGGTGGAGTGGGAGGTGGTCGGAAAGCTTTGAGTGAGGTCCCTAGGGCTGTTGCGTCTGCCGCCTCGAAAACGTGGTTCGGCGGAAGGACCAGGCGGATGGACCACTCATCACCGCATGCAACGCTTTGGTAGGTTCTGTATTTTCGGGAGTGGAGGGCCCGACCACCTCGAGCACTGAGTGCTCCGTTGCTCTCGTGTTGGATTGATCGTGACAGGAGCCCTCGGCCGCGTCGTCCCATGGGCTCCCGCGGTGCGTCGGGACTTTCCCCCAGTCATGAGCATTGGGCCCGCGAGCTCGATGCCGTGGCGGCTAATTTCCATACTCATCGAATTGCTGCTCATCGTGAGCCATCCCGCTGAGTCAATGTTGAAGGAGTGGCTGATGCCGTGCGGGCGGCCCTGAAGCTCACGCAATCGGACCGTCCTGGCCGTCTGCGTGGCTGAGCTCGTAGGCCTGAACGAGGACCGCCCACTGGGCCACGCTCCACCACCTCCTCCTCCTCCTTGTCCTCGTCGCCGCCGTTGTCGGCATCGGGGGCGACATTTTTGTTCTCATCCTCCGCTGCCTCTTCCGGCTCTAGTTCCAGCTCGCCGTCTTCTGCGTCTTCCTCCACATCCTCCCAATATTTCTTTGTACCATTGACATGACCGGATCGTAACAGATACCGACCCCGTCCTGCCGCGTCCCCTGCCCGTTCCCCTCTTTTTGTTCTTTTCCCGTCGTCCTCGAGGCGACGGGCAGCCCAGAACTGATCTCCAGTGCACGCCCAGTCGCCTTCTTCGCAGCCGCTGCGTCGCCGTCGCCATCGCCGCCGACCCCGTCACCGTCGCCGCCGCTCCTGGCGACCGCCTGGATGCGTCGCTGGCGTTATCGCCGCCGTCGTCGCCGCTCGTCGCCTCTGTGCCGCCGCAGCTGCCGTTCGGTGGCCGTCGCCGTCGTCGGCGGGGTGCGCCGGGGCGCCCGAGGCGGACGCGGTCGGCGCCGTCTCCGATCGCCGAGGTGGATGAAGCGGCCGCCGACGGAAACGCGGAGGCTCCGCCGCAGTCGTCGCCGTCGTTATTGAGAGGGGTGTAGACGGGGAGGCGCGAAAAAATACGAGGAGAATGGGGATGAGGATGAGGAGGAGGGGGAAGAGGAGGATGAGGAGGAGGAGAAGGAGGAGAAGGAGGAAGAGGAGGAGCAGGAGGAGGTGGGGTAGGAGGAGGTGAGGGAGCAGGAGAAGGAGGAGGAGGAGGCGCCACGCCCGATTGATTCCGTCGAGGGACAGGCCATCGACCACATTCTCGCGACGGCGCCCAGGCGCGGCATCTGCCATGAGGCGAGGTCCATCCGCGATCATCGTCTGGGGGTTCCGACCGACGGCCGCTTCAAGACGAAGAACGACTTCGAGAACGAGATCGGGGCGTCGAGGCCTAAGCTCCGTGCGGCCATCGCCATTATCATGGGCTTTAGCCATGCCCACTCGCCTCGTCAAAATGTGGTCGTGCAGATCCCCATCATCATGACCCGTGAAACCGAAGGCCGCTGGTGGTCAAGAGACGACGCAGTGGCCCAGCAAACCGCTGGGGAGCACCAACTCGGCACGCAACCTACCCTCAGCCACGCGCAGAGGGGGGCAGGGGGAGGGGGAAGGGCTTCTTACAAGCGCCCTGATTCTTAGACGGCGCGGGCCTTCTCTACAGATGCAGTGCCGGCGCCTTCTAATAAGCGGTTTATTTCTAAGAAGCTTCCCCCCCTCCCCCTACCCCCTGGCGCGCGCCGCCAGTAACCCCTGGCGCGGCATACCCAGAGGCGCACCTCATCCATGCAGTTTCAGAGGCCGCCCTCCGTCGAAGAGCCGCCCGTCATGCGCAGCAGAATCGCCAGCGCGATTCCAGCGAGAGCAGGGCCTCCGAAGGGAGTTCTGCCCACCCAGCGAGCAGGGCCCCCGACCAAGGGGGTGGCCGACGCCCCTGCTAGTCGCGGGCGCAGGGCCTCCAACGAGAGGGTGGCCAGACCTCCTGCGCACCAAGGATGCAGGGCCCTTGACGAGGGGGTGGCCGACGCCGCTGCCCGATGAGAGCAAGAGGCCTCCGACGGGAGGGCGGCCGACGCCCTCGTGCCAGTCGCAAGGTTGCCGATGGCCCCGCTGTGGGGACCGGAAGCACCTTGCGGCTACATCAGCCAGGTGAGGCGTTCCAGAAACAGCCTCGCCTGCGATGGTCGAAGGACAAAGCGTACCTTCCTCGGCGGACGTCGGCAGAATACTGGCGGAAGGCGGCGGCAGTGAAACGAGGCCTCCGCCGCGGGCGGAAGCCGGCGGAAGTGAAAACGGCCCCCCCAAGAGATGGCAAGGCCTTGTGGTTTAGCGTTTTGGGCATTTGGCGTATGGGCAATGAACACCCACGCTCGTTCTACCAATCTGGCTTGCAGGCGACGTGCTTGTTCTTTATCATCGGTCGCATCACCGCCACCAGAATTGAACAACTCTGTGCTCATGTCCGCTACGGGTCTACCGAAGCGGCGAAGAAGGCACACCAGACACTTAACGGCAAAGAGCTGTGGAGCCGTACCCTTCACGCGTTCTTTTACGACGTGGTAGCGCAGCACCCCCTGGCTCATAACGCTGTCTGTGCGAAGGGGGGGGGGCGGCTGACCTCCGCTTCCAGCGAACCCAACTCTGGCGCGGGCGCCCACCTCGTCAAACTGAGCGCCAGCTGGCTTGCCGACCCCGAAGGCCTCGCCTACCAGATCGGCGACAGCGATGAGGTCTCCGAGGGGGACGAGGCGGTCGGCACCCTTGCCAGGCATCCTCGGCACGTTGCCAGCAGGCCTTGGCGTGCTTGGCCTCATCTGCAGCGGCGGCCTCGTTATTAGCAGGACTCGGATGAGGAGGACCGCCGTCCACAGAATAAGGACGACGAAGACGATCCTCGGTGGACCACCAAGATTTTGACGAGCGGGACTCTGAGAAGGACGCCGCAGGGTGGGATCCGCACTCAGAGCTGCTCTCCGTCGTGGAACCCGAACTTGACGAACACAACTGCCTCATGGAGCGGCACCAAAGGAGGACGGACACCATCATGAACTTGCTCGAGCAAACGGCCATCGTGCGCGAGCGTGCCGTTGGCCAACAAGCCTGGGCCAGGCAGCCCGAGAAGGAGAGAGGGGGCGCCTCCGCGACCATGCAGCGCGGCCATCGGGGTGCCGTGGCTGGTCCGAAGCGGATGGCACGTCAGCCCGTACCGAGGCGGGCACGCAGCCGCGCGAATCGTTGGCCCCGACGGGCGCGCGCCCATTGGAGGAGCTGCTGCGCCACCTCGCGGCTATGTGCCAGCGCCGCCTCGCCAGCCTCGTGACTTGCAGCCCCAGGTCCCGCAACGTCGGGCGGGACTGCGGCCGCGTGCCAGGCTGAGTTCCGCCCCGTCCGAGCACCCTCGGAGCACCCTCCCCACCTTCGACCAGGCGGCGGAGGGCAGGCCGTGCCGCAGCCTCGCGGCCCCACCGGGAGCCTTGAGCCCAGCGCTCGCCGCGGGCCGCTGGAGGGGGGGCCCACAGCGCGCGCTGCCAGGGCCGTTTGCCGGCGCCGCGCCTAGTCACCGTTGGGTCCCAACCGTCTGATCCAAGCAGCGCGCCGCGCACGGGGTTGCCACGCACCCGGGCTGCACCCCGTCATCGTCGAAGCCATGGGCCATCCACTCGGCTTGAACTTCACTTGCGGAAGTCAGGGCTTGTTAGATCAGGATTTTGCAGACCAGGTCTGCGAAAATTTCAGCTGTGGACGCCAAATCTTGGAGGGTGTCTCGACATCGGGAGCCTTGAGACGGGGGGCCAGGGTCGCATTGACCAGGGCTTGGGTGCAGGATCCTGCAGGATCGTGCAGGATCTTGCAGGGCGAGGGTCGCATTGACCCAGGCTTTGGCGCAGGATCTTGCAGCATCCTGCAGGATCCTGCAAGGCCCGACTGACTCAGGTCTAGATTGACCCAGGTCAGCAGATCACCAGAGACACACGGTTGGAGTTCTATAGTACTCGCCAATGTCTTGGTTTACCAAGGTCCCCATTTACAAGACCTTGATTAATCACCGCGCTACGAGCCAAGCGGTAATGGCTCACAGGCCTTTGGCAGAAGCCGGAAAAGGCGACGGAATGAAGAGGAGAGGGATGGGGGAGGAACAGGAGCAGCGGGGCGGAGGCTTCGGAGGGGAGACGGAACAGAGGTGAGGAGAAGGGAAGAGGAGGAGGGGGAGGAGAAGGAGGAAGAGGCTGAGGAGGAGGAGAAGCGGGGGAGGGGGAATAGGATGGAACATGAGGATGAGGAGCAGGAGGGACAGGTTGAAGTGAGGGAGGAGGAGCTGGACGAAGTCAGCAGGGGGGGATGTGCTGGACGAGGAGGAAGAGAGGAGAAGGAGGAGGAGGAGGAGAAGGATAAGTAGGAGGAGGAGGAGGCGGAGGAGGAGAAAGAAATCGGAAGTATTGGCAGCAGTGAGTTCTCACCTCGCAGCAACAAAGGATTCGGCTCGCTTGGCAATCGAATTTTATCATCGGCACTTACAGGGGACAGCCTCCGGGGCCCCTGGTTTGTTGAACCCTATGGGCCTGCGTCAGCTCGATGCCGAGCCCCTGACACAAACAAATCGTCATGGAAGAGAGAGGGCCCATTGCACTTTGGCCCACCACCTCCTGCTCAGGAAAAACTGTAGTTTAACATAAATAAACTGTGCAAGACCCGTCTACATCATTTGGCATAGTGTCACTGTGCCCCACTCCCCGTCCTCCTCAATCCCTTCCCCCCCTCCCCTAAGAACGATCAAAATGTTCAACAGTCAAACCCGAGTTTGGCAAGTAACTCTCGGGCTCGATTGCAACCTTGCTGCGCTAAGGTTCTTAACCCGCTCACGTCGACGCTCGCTCAACCTCCTATCCCACCGCCGCTTGCCGAGCCTGGAGCGCCCGCCGGCAGCTGCCTCTCCAGCGCGGACAGTGGCGGGGTTCCGAAGATTTGCTCCGCTTTGGCGAGCAGCAGCGCCTTGCCGGTCGCATCGCGGAGATCTTGAATGTGAAATCTGCCGATCTTTATCGGCTCCTCATGGTTGCCTGCTTCGCTGTAGCCATTCTTCAACCTGAAGTACATCGGAATGTCCGCAAGCTCGTCCATGCCGAGCTCCTCGATCAGCATACTGAACTCTGCTAGGACGCGCGTGGTCTCTCCCTCTATCGTCGTGGTCCTGGCCAGGTCGATGAAGAAGTCCACTCCCACGTGCAAGTTCGGAGGGCCGATCTGCTTGCTGTCGCCTGGTTTAACCTCCCCTGCGTAGTTCATTATTGCTGCCATTGATGCGTTGACTGGTTCGATCTCTCCCTCGACCAGGTAGAAGTCCCACAGGCTGCTTGGCACGAGGCGCATCATCTGGGCCGTGTTCAAAGTGAGTTTTTGCATGATTCTTCCGCCGTCGCGCCTTCGCCTGCCCCACTCGATCTGCCAGCTCCTTTCTCCCGGCCTCCACGTGGCTGCTTTTCTGCTGGTGCCCCCGCTTTCTGGGTTGCATCCGGCGTCTCGCTTCCCTGCCTGCCGACTCCTGCGCCTCTCGCCGCCGCCTTCCAAGACATCATTCGGCCCAGGATCGTGTGCAAGCACGTGTGGCAAATGGTCGTTAAGCTCGGAGCCCCTGCGGCCGCACAGCCCACAACGGTAGCAGCTTTCCCCATCTTTGAAATCAGAGGAGGTGGCTCTGGCGGGCCATCATAGGTGGTCTGCACGGGACATGGTGATCACGTGCCGTAGATACTCGATTCGCAAGCGTTGTTGTCATACCGGAACTGCTCAGACAGGTTGCCACCTTCATTGCTCCCCCCTCGCTGAGAACGTCCATCATGCGGTCAACGCGGATCTTGAAGCACATCCTGCCGAATTTGGGTCCTCGGCAGGTTGTAGCACATGTTTTCGGTCACTCCAAACCTTGTCGACCTTGAGGTCGGCGTTGGCTAACGCGTCCAGGTCATCACGACAGTCAACGGCCCATGAGGTACTATTTCCATGATCTGTCCCTGTGCCGATCGTCTAGGGGGTTCGAGCAATTTGTCCACCTCAGTTGTCCCGAACATTGCCGTCAACAGTTGCCGTTTGTTGTTTGGGTTCTCTCGCAATCTGCTGCCACCACCAGATGCGTTGCATTCGGAGTTCGGTCGCGGTATGAGTGGTATTCCAAAATTTAGAGACGTCCGTGATGCCCAAGGCTTTGATTCGTCCCTCGGGCTCGTTTTTGCGGTGCCATGCGTCAGGCATCCCAACATCCGTACCAACACTGAGTCCAACGATCTCGTGAAGGTTGCCGAAAGTACAAACGCTGTGAGACCAGCCATGGCCGCCCTGTAGACGAAGCACGAGACAAGGTGCGCAGCAGGTTGTGGCGGACCGGTTGGTGCCAAACGTCCCCCAGCGATGTCCAAATTGATCGGGGTCCTCTGATGCGAGTTTTCAGAGCCCCGTCGAAGCGCATGATTCGCACCAGGATTTTTTCGTCCCTACGTACTTATCCCTGAAGTTGTTTTTGCCGCTCCAACGAAGTTGATGAGGTTGTTTATTTTGTCTGCGATCAGGAAATGCCTGTTCGTTCGAATAATCTTCTGGGGCCAATAGGTAGCATAGTTTCAGTTAGCATGGTTTCAGTTGGCATCGTCGACGAAGAATCCAACACCAATGTCTACGTCTGTGTCCGTCACGGGGCATTTGCCGAGCGTCTACTCGTAGCTGACGTCGTTCTCTGACAAATTGGCCTTCCACTGGTTCAGAGCGGGAGAATGCTTCTCCGCGAAGTCGCCTGCCGCATGCGAGTGGCCGATGGTCGTGTCATTATGTGGGTGAACTTCCGCAGCTCCATTCAGAGCTCCACGTGTATGGTAGCTTGCTGGACAGTTTGGTCTGAACTGTGCGTTTTCTGCGTGCTCGTGTGATGATGATGACGATGACGATGACGATATGAATGGCTGTATGTTGATGATGGAGATGCCGCTGGTGCTGATGATGGCGATGATCATGATGATCATGACGAGGGTGATGCCGCTGATGCCGATGATGGAGATGCCGATGATGGGAGGGGGGGGGGGCGCGGGGATGCGGATGGTGAGGATGATGACATGCGGATGTGACGATGACGCTGATGATGATGACGACGAGGAGGAGGATGACGATGATGGCACGTATGGCTGCTGTGCCTTGTGAATGCCAATGTGGTTGTAGGGTCGTAGTTGTTGATTGCGTGGTTGAGCTTTGCTTGTCTGCATCTCCAGCAGGCCGCTGCTATGTTTGATATGCACCCCTTCTTCCTCCGTCCTCATATTCCTCCGTGTGCGAAGCTTTTGGGCTCGAGCCTTCTGGGGATCCTCTACTCTTATAGAGGTAGCCGATGCGAGACATCCCGAACGCACCAAAACAGTGCAAACTGCGCTGGCAGTGGGCCCCCCACCACCGAATAGCACAAAGCGGAACCTTCCCCACGAGGAGAACGAGCGCGAGTAGGCCGCTATGCCGTCTTACCGTCTCCTGAATACCTCGGACGCGAATTTGGTGCAATTTTATGTGTGTAGTTCTGGGTCTGCTCTCATTCACAGTGCTTCTGCGATCACTCCCCAATCTGGCCCTGCGCTGCGTTTGGGCGCCCGCCTGAAGTCACGTAGTTGCCCGCTAGATCATTTTAAATCAGGGTGGAGAGGTCGGGCAAGCCGCTTTTGTTGTTTTTTTTTTGGGGGGGGGGGCATGTGAGATAGCCAATCGCCCCAGTCGATGCGATCAAATGTCATTCCCTTGTCTAGTCTTCTTCCTCTTTCTTCCTCCCCTGCTGCTCTCTCCCGCATTTGCTGCTGACTAAAGTTGGGCCCGATCCAACCAGCTAGGGGCCTAGCTTGGACGCATCATGATAGTGCCGAGTCTTGATGCGGACTTTCGAGCCTTTTCCAGTAAACGAGCAGATGCAGTATCACACACTTTCTACACAAGCCCCAATACGCTACCGCCTGCAACGTTTTGCTCTCGCCTGCTGCACGAAGAGGTTGACTGGATACCCCTCTCGTGAGATGTTCGTGCAAGCTCTTCTTCCCGCTGCTGAATAGTCATGCCCTGCTCTGATGCAGATCGGAGTATTTTGTTATTGGTTCTCGACCTATGTTCGCCAGCAGTATTTTGAGTTTGCGTTCCTTTGCCAACTTTCTCTCTGACTCAAGCTCGCCTGATCGACATTGCATCAGACCAACGACACGCATGCCTAGACATTGAGCCCCCGGCGCGCACCCGCCATCACCCATGGCAATAGCACCATTGGGAGAGCGGCTACTCAGCCTGTAGTGGTTCAGCGCCGCGCCACATGAACGGGTCTCTGCGCTGAATGAAGGCATGGCTTCGGATGCTCGGGGAAACAATACACGCCTTGATTGACCAGGACAATGCACGCCTTGAATGACGATCGCTGCTGCCTGCCAGAGCCCAGTCTCCCAGCGCACCTTTGGAAAGAGGTCCAGGAATACAGGGGCAAGCAGTTGCAGAAATTGACCCGCAAGAGGCGAGCAACGATTATCCAAAACAAAACCGAGACGATCCTGACCGAGTTCAAGGCCCTGGGAGTGTTGAATCGCATGCGGGGGGGGGCGCAAGATTGATCACACGATTAAAATGAAACGCGTCGGCGGCGCAATGCACCGAGATCACCCTGACATTCCCGAGGTTATCGTTCAATTCTACGAAACGCCTTGCACTACCATCAGGCAGATCAGTGCGACGCGCAGGCCTGCCAACATGTCCCCGCATTCTCCTTGGACGAGCTCGCCGTTGCAATCGCAAGCATGAGCACGGTCAGAGCTGCGGATGACCAGGGAGTGCGCGACATGCCGTTCAAAGCGGATTCGCCGGTGCTTCGAGGGCTTGTTCCCGACGCGTTCATTCGATTTGCATGCCACGCGGCGGCTATTCCAGCATGTCGGCTTCCAGCAGAAGCCAAAGCGTTATACGCGAAAGGCGACGCCACGCTTTATTTGAAATACAGACGGACCGCTAATTTTCCGATACAAGCTTTTAACCGAATGCTCCGTGGCAGATTACGAGAGCGCGTGGTTGGAGAGAGTTCGTTGATCAAACTGCATATCGACGGGGTCACAACACAATTGACCACCTGACGTCCACGACGTTCCCGTTTGAAGTTTGCCGGGGCTAATTCACTCGTTGACGCGCGGGCCGCAAATGCTGATTTTGACGTAGCCTCTGACGCCGTGGAGCACGACGACCTCTGGAAGGCACTGACAAACAATGTGGATCATCCCCCGAGCGCATTAACATGCTCAAGCGGCTATACAGACTGCGGTGGGCGAGTCGCGCATTCGGCGCACCCTGGTGGCTGAAAACGGGCGACTCCATCAGCTCGTTCTTCTTCGTCGTGGTCATTGAACATAGTTAAGGGACGCCGAAATAGAGGTGGAGTCGTTTGACCGCCTGGCGCATGGGTGATACTTGCGGCATTCGTGTGGGCGATATTGATTGTTGTGTGAGTATTTTGCGTTTCGCGTGCGATGTTCTCTCAATGGCAGCGATCGCAAAGATAGAGTGTTGGAGGCCAGCGTAAGCGCTGGCGTGACTGCGCCTGTCTCACAGCCTCTCTTGCTTCGCGCGCGTGCTGTTTCGCATCTCGCGGCTCTGCGCATTGCCGCGGGCGGTGGCGCGCCGACCCCTGGCCCCAGAGGCGTTGTTCTGGTCCCGCCGATATCCTCCACGCTGTGCTTGTTTGTCATCGGCGGACGCGTTGTAGCTTCCTCGATAAATTGCGCAGCTTGTCTTAGACAACGCCACAGTGCGTTGATACAGATTCTTCGTATATTTTCGATCTTGTTCGCGAGGCCCCCGCTCGCGAACGCCATCTTGCCCCCCAAATCGTTGAGGCCTCTCCTCTCTGATGGCCGAATAGTCGACGACGTTGCGCTGCTGATTCGGGAGGCTGACAGCCATGGCCTTCCGCATGCGCGTCGACAATTGGCCCCAGCTGTTCTGAAGGTCGCCCCGGCCACAGCATGCGTCGCGCGTCTTCTCCGTGATGCTTTGCGCTTTCTCTTCGACGTCCGCCGGGAACTCTATGCGCTTGAAGCTGCAGCTGTAGATTGACACCATTCGGTCCCTGCTTGCTGGCGGCGTGAGCGAGGTTGCTGATATCTGCCTTCGCGGCGCGGGTATCAATGCCCGCATGTATTGGAACATGATCGTTCACATGTGTCGGCGTGGATATGCGTAGATCCCGTGCTAGTCCAAGTAGTGGGTGCAGGTCTCTGGCGTGTTCGATCACATTTTCAGGTGATGCGACGTGGTCGCCTGTGTATCCGAATTGGCATGTTCTTGCCACGTGGTTCGCGAGCACGCATGTCCAAGTTTGTTGTCATCTTGTCTCCGATCCAATCCACCATGCGCTTCGCGATGTGTTCCAACGTGCTCGCGGCCAGCCCTGGTGGGGGATGTGCGTTGGAACTGTTGCAATGCTCGCGCTGCCTGTCGAAAGCTGCGCGACCCCCACCCGCCCAGTGATCCCCAAGTTTTGCGGGGGGGGGCTTTACTCGTCGAGGTCCCCGTCAATCCCCTGCCAATCAGCACGCCGCGTCCGCATGGCTTCTTTCGTGCCCCGCCATCGTCTCCATCTGCGCGCCCGCTTAGCAACGTCGCCGTCTCTGGCAGCACCGCCGGATCCTATCGCGAGGAAGATGTCCACGCTAACTGTCTGCGTTGAAGTCTCCTCCATCCTCGAAAACATCCCCACTGCACATTGCGAGAGACGAGCTTACTTCAACGAAGAGCGTGGGGATTGCATGTGTGTGCGCGTGTGTTTGTGTGTATTCGTGTGTGTGGTGTGCGCGTGCGAGCGCGTGTGCGCGTGTTTATGTGCGCGTGTGTTTGTGTGTGGTTGTGTGTGGTGTGTGCGCACGCCTTCGGCGACCAGCTCGTCTGGCGTGGCCCCCCCTCCCACGCCGCGGCCTGCTGCCCCGCAGCTACCCTTGGTTTCCCCGCCAGGCCCCCCCAGGCGCCGCCCCCGTGCCACGCGCGTGGCTCTGCTGTGACCGGGCCTGATTTCCTCCTCTCCCCCCCGCCGTCGGCGGGCGCCTCCTCCTCCTCCTCCTCCCCCCTCCTTCTCCTCCCGCATGGTAACTTAGTCCGCGTTCAGTGCACCTCACCAGCGCCTCATTCGCTAATGCAGTGACTTTGCTTAGCCGCCGACGCGAACAAGTGTGTGTGTGTGTGGTGCGTGTGTGTGTGTGTGTTTTGTGCGTTGTGTGTGTGTGTGTGTGTTGTGTGTGTGCGTGTGTTGTGTGCGTGTGTGTGGTCTGTGTGTGTGTGCGCGTGTGCGTGTGCTGTGTGTGTTGTGTGTGTGTGTGTTGTGTGTATGTTGTGTGTTATGTGTGTTTTGTGTGTTGTGCTGTGTGTGTGCGTGTGCGTGTACCTGTGTGTGTGTGCGTGTGTGCGTGTGTGTGGGTGTGGGTGTGCGTGTGCGCGTACGTGTGGGCGCGCGTGAGCGTGAGCGTGCGCGCGTGCGTGTGCGTCTGCGTGTGCGTGTGCGTGTGCGTGTGCGTGCGTGTGTGTGTATGTGTGTGTGTGTTTGTGTATATGTGTGTGAGTGTGTGCGTGTGTGTAAGTGCGTGCGTGCGTGTGCGTGTGTATGCGCGTGCGGATGTGTTCGTGCGCGTGCGCGCGTGCGTGTGATTGTGCGTGTGTGTGTATGTGTGTGTGTGTGTGCGTGCGTGTGTGTGTGTGTGTGAGAGTGTGTATGTGTGTGCGTGTGGTTGCGCGTGCGTGTGCGCATGCGTTGCGCGTGCACTCGCGTGTGCGTGTGCGTGCGTGTCTCTGTGTGTGTGCGTGTGTGTGTGTGTGTGTGTGTGTGTGTGTGTGCGTGTGCGTGTGCGTGTGCGTTTGCGCGTGCATGTGCGCGTGCGTGTGCCATTTTGGCTCAAGGCTCTCCTCCTCCTTCTCCTCGTCCTCCTCCTTCCTCCTCCTCCTCCGCCTTCTCCTCCCCCTCCTCCTCCCTCCTCCCGCCTCCTCCTCCTCTCCTCTCCCTCCTTCTCTTCCTCCTCCGCCTCATCCATCCGCTCCTCCTCCTCCTCCTCCTCCTCCTCGTCTTCTCCTCCTCCCCTCTTCCTCCTCCGCCTCTTCCTCCTCCTCCTCCTCGTCATCTTCCTCCTCCTCTCCTCCTCCTCCTCCTCGTCCTCCTCCTTTTAAGAAGCCTCCCTCTCCTCCTCCTATTTTTCCTCCTTCCTCTCCTCCTCCTCCTCCTCCTCCTCCTCCCCCTCCTCCTCCTCCGCCTCCTCCTCCTCCTTCCTCTCTTCCTCCTCCTCGTCCTCCTCCTCCTCTTCCTCCTCCTCCGCCTCCTCCTCCTCCTCCTCCTCCTCATCCTCCTTCCGCCTTCTCCTCCTCCTCTGCCTCCTCCCCCTCTCCGCCTCCTCCTCCTCCTCCTCCTCCTCCTCCTCCTCCTCCTCCTCTCCTCCTCCTCATCCTCCTCCTCCTCCTCCCTCCTCCTCCTCCTCCTCCTACCTTTCTCCTCCTCGCCTCACTCCCTTGTCCTCTCTCCTCCTCCTCCTCCTCCTCCTCCTCCTCTTCCCCTCCTCCTCTCTTCCTCCTCCTCCTCATCCTCCGCTCCTCCTCCTCCTCCTCCTCCCTTCCTCCTCCTCCTCCTCTTTTCTCCTCCTCCTCTTCCTCCTCCTCCTCTCCTCCTCTCCTGCCTCTCCTCCTCCTCCTCCTCGCCTCTTCCTCCTCCTCCTCCTCTTTCCTCCTCCTCCTTTCCTCCTCCGCCTCCTCTCCTCCTCTTCCTCCTCCTCCTCCTCAGCCTCCGTCTCCTCCTCCACTCTCCTCTCATGCGGCCCCCTCCTACCTCCGCTCCTCCTGCCTCCTCTCCTCGTCTTCCTCCTCCACCTCCTCTCCTCCCTCTCCTTCTCCTCCTCCCTCCGCATCCTCCTCCTCGTTTCTCCTCCTCCTCCTCCTCTTCCTCCTCTCCCCTCCTCCTCCTCCTTCCCTCCTCCTCCTCCTCCTCCTCCTCCTCCTCCTCCTCCTCCTCCTCCTCCTCACCTGTGCCGCTGGGTGCCTTTGTGGCGTCCCAGGAAAACAGGCGGGTTGGCAGCCCGATCGTCTCCACAGCTCGACGGGGCTGTGGGAGAGACTCTTGCCCTGTGGTTGGCCAGCCACAGTAGGTGCGGGCCCGCCGTACCACCCCTGAGAGGCCCGAGGGGGTTACTCGAAGGGGTCCCCCGACGTGGGGGGCGCGGGAACTTAAGTCCTTGGGCAGCGGGGCCTCCGCTGCTTGAGGCCGGCGGCCAAGTGGGGGTGGTGCCGGTGGCCGTGTCTCGGGGTGGCATCTCGAGGCACCCCGCAACGGCGCCTCGGATAACGCCGGGGGCGGTCCGTGCCGCCGTTCGTGTTGCGAGGTCCGACTGCATGTGAATTCATGCAGGCACCTTGGGCACCTCCCTTCGGGTTGTGTCGCCCAGGTGTTCTGTCCGGGCACAAAAAATCCTCCT
>CAUYUJ010011113.1:1528319-1530819 GCA_963575745.1 Prorocentrum cordatum
TGGCCGACATCGAGGCGGTGGCCTGCGGCGAGAATGCGGGGCGCGCCTTGCGCGGACGACTCGAGGGGCGACCGCCCCCCGGGCTGGTGGTGATGACGCTAAAAGGGGGCAGTTGCCTGGCGCTGAAATTCCCGCGGCCCGGCGCGCCGCCCGAGGCCTTCGCGGCCCGCCTGGCAGAGCTGTGCGAGGAGGAGCGCAGCTGCCGCCCACCGCAGGAGCCACGGCCACAGCCTGCCGTGGAGGCTCCCGCCTGCGGCGGGCCCTCGACCTATGGCCACAGAGACTTCTGGCTGGATCCACCCTCGTCTGGCCTTGCTGCTGCTCACCGGCCGCTGCCGCCTCGCGCGCGGGACGCGGCAGGCGTCGCGACGCCGACGACCACGGTGCCTGTACTCGTGCCCGCCGAACCAGCACCGTCTGATCGGCCGCGCGCCACCCGCGCGTTTGCCGCGCCGCTGGCGCCGCCGCACTCCGCTCCGCCTTGGACGCAGCAGGTGCTGGGGCAGGCCCCCTTTGCTCATCAGACAGCCGCCGTCGAAGCCTCCCCACGGCCCTCCCTGAGACCGCGGACGCCGTCCCCGCAGCCGCTGCCAGGCGCGGCGCTCCGCGGCCTGTCGCAGACACCACCGCTGCCAGCGCGACAGCCAGCGGCCGGTGCCCCACCGTCGCCAGTGCCGAGGGCACCGCCGCCGCGACCCGCGGCCGCGCTGCCATGGGGGCCGCTGGCGCCGGGGCCCGCCGCCGCTGCTGGGAGGTGGCGGCCACCGCAGAGGGCCTGGTCCGCCCCTGGGCCGCTGCCGCTGCCGGTCGCAATCGGGTGGGAGACTCTCGCGAGGACTCATGCCGGCGTGCCAGGGGCGGGCCACGAGGCGACGGCCTCCGCGGCGGCCACCATGGCAAGGGTCGCCACCGCAGTCGTGGCGAGGATGCAGACCACGGCGCTGACCATGACCGCCAACGTCCGTGCCCCCCAGGACGGTGCACCGCCAGCGCCCGCGCTGGCCGAGGCGGTCGGGCACCGAGGCATCATGTCCTCGCGCGCGCCCCTGGGTGCGCCCACGGCGCGGAGCGGCGGCTCCTGAGGCGAGGCTCACGGGGCAGTGGCGCCCGCCCAAAAAATGACTTTGCGCCTTGGCCTCCCCAGATCTCCGACGACATGTTCTGTTCAACTGGTGTTTTCTCGTCGATTTCAGCCCTGAAGGGCATTTGTTGAGCCTAGGGGCCATCAAAAACGAGTTCGGGGCGAAGACTTGCCCCGGGGAGGTGTGAAGACTTCTGGGGCCGCGCGTTGAAAACAGCTCATCGTCGGACGTTTTGGGACGGAGGGTGGGCGGGCTCAGCTTGTGGCTCCTGGTGCGCGGGGCTTCGATGCGTGCTTCTGAGAGGTGTGCTCCGGGAGTCGAGGGGCTGGCTCAGGCTTGGGCGCTCCGTGGTGGGGGTATATTCGACAAACAGGTGGCCCTGAAGGGACCCTCAGACCCTCAGCGGCCTCGGAACTGCCACCACAGGCCCAAAGGGTGGTGGAAAGGCGCGCGCTTCTGTACCTCCAGTTTCTCTCCACCCAGTAAGTCAACGAACTTCCTGCTGACCCCAGGAGGTCCACTTGCCCCCGCGGCCCAGCCAGCGCGCCTCGGCAGAAGTTGTCGGCGTGCTGGTGGAATCGTGGGACTAACTCTGAGCGGACCCGTGTCTGGGAAGCGGTTCTGCTCCTACTGTTCCCGGGGTCCCGACCTTAATGGGGTTTCGGTTCAGCACCCCGACACCTGACGATGTGATGTAGTCAATGCGCGGCGCCAGAAGTCCTGACGCATTGCATCTGTGTTTGATGGCCCCCGAGCCTGACAACGTGCCCCGTAGGCCGAACTCCAGGAAGAGATCCGGGCATCCCCCTGGGGGGAGGGGCCAGGGGGGCACCCCCTCAAAATCTGGCCCTGGTCACGGACGGACCTCCTGGCAGAGCCCGGCGGACGTCAGCGGGAGTCTGGCCTTCCAGCCGCCCGGGATGACCTGATTTGACCGCCCAGGGTGCTTCCAGGATCGGCACGAGACCCCATATGAGGACCCCAAGACGTGTCGATCGGCTTCGCTCCGAGCCCCAAGGGCCGATGCAGACCCCAAGGTGTTCTCAAGATGGCCCAAGAGGGCCCCATGTAAATTTCGAGGAGGTTGTCGACAAGTATGAACATGAACCCAGCGCGACCCTAATTATTTTGGGATTTCCATTTTTCTACCAAATCGATTCAGAGCAGTTCATGGCAGCGCAAACCAATGCACTAGAAAGCATTGCTATGATATGGTTGAAATTGCTGTGCATTGCTTGGCGTTGCTGCTGATGGCTGGCACTGCTTGGCGTTGCTTAGCATTGCTCTGCGCTGGCGCTGCTGGGGATTAGTGGGTTAGTCCTTGGAACCGTTGCTTGGAATCGATGCTCTGCATTGCTTGACATTGCTTGGCATTGCTTGGCATTGCCAAGCAAGACCCGGGAACCCCGAGCAACGCC
>CAUYUJ010011113.1:1535819-1633319 GCA_963575745.1 Prorocentrum cordatum
GCCGCTCGTAGTCGTCGTCGTCGTCATCGTTGTCGTCGCCGTCTGTAGCCTTCGCTCGTGGTCGTCGTTTGTCGTCCGTCGTCGCTGTCGCACGACGTTGTCGCCGGTCGTCGTCGGTCGTTGTTTCGTGTGTTTGTCGTTGTTCGTCGTCGGTCTTTGTCGCCGCTGCCACCTCCAGGGGCGAGGACAAAAGAGGCAGAGGAGGAGCACTGGGGGCAACGTAAGTGTGGAGGAGGCTCAGGGGGTACGGTCGGACCGAAGTATAAGATCGAGATCGGCTCGGAGAGGGTACCCTAGGATTTTCCTTGTTCGTCGTATGTTCGTGTGCATCTTCGGAAGGGTACCCTCGGCGGTCTTATGGTTTGGGGTGTTTTGGCCGTCGGAGGGTCTCATGCTCTTGAACGATGTTCTTCTGTTCTTGGTCCGACCGTATACGCATCGAACCCCAATCGCCAAATGATCGCCCACAGGTGCCCGATAGCCCTTGCGGCCCAGGACCCTGGGGTTTTGCCATCGGGGTCATGTCGCCGATCTATCGACGATCTATAGCCGATTCAAGCTCAATGCTTCCCCCCTGAGATGGTCTCCCCTGACCGTGCACCGCACCCGACTAACAGAGGGAGGAGGAGGAGGAGGAGGAGGAGGACGAGGAGGAGGACATGATCGATGATCCTCAGGACGTGTGTTAGCCCAATTTGTGTGTGTGTGTGTTCCCCGTTCAGCTTCGCCGGCGCATGCAACCTGTGTCGGCCCTCAGTCCACCGCCTGCACCGTACTGAAGGCCTTGGGTGGCCAAGCACACGCCACCCAAGCCCACGTCAGTGGCAACACACGTCCTGACCTGAGGATCATCGACTTTTGGACGGGTCTCGCCCCTGTTTGGGCCTCCCAGGGGGGCCCGCGTCGCCTTGGCCAGCACGCGCTCTGGGAGGGGTTCGAGGGTCGTCTAGTTTTATGGCGGTGTCGTTTCGCAGTGTGTCGTGCCGCTGCCGTCGTCGTTCAACGTCGCCGGCCGCCGCCGATGGCCTCGTCGTCGCTGTCTGGGGGGGATGGGGGAGGCGGAGGAGCAGGAGGAATCCTCGCGCATCGTGCTCTTCTCGTCCTATTCCTGCCTCTACTCCTTTCCCTCCAGCCTCCCTCACGCCCCTCCCCTCTCTCTCTCTGCCTCCTTCTCTTCACCTTCCCTTGGCGAGGTCACACGCAGGTGGCGTAGTTTCTCGCGACGACCACGACGACGACGACGACAACGACGACGACGACGACGACGACGCGACGACGACGCGACGACGACGACGACGACGACGACGACGACGACGACGACGACGACGACGATGGCGGCGACGACGATGGCGGCGGCGGCTACGAAGCCGGACAGCGACGACAACAGCTCGCAGACGGACAGGCGGTGAGCAGTACTTACTCTCCCCGCCTCCATCCTCGTCTTCCCCGTTGTGCTCCTGTGATAAGATCGTCGGAGATCCATGAGTCCGCAGCCGTTTCGGTCCCAGCCTCCTCTGCCCGAGGCCCTGGGCAGGCCCCCACCTGTGAGGAAAATCGTGGAGGCCTCGCGCGGTGCGCGACAGTAGTATCATCCAGTCCACGTCCGCTTCGTAAGAGGCGGGTCGACGTTCGCGCGGCGATGCTCTGACGGAAGTCCAACGTGAACCCAACGTGAGTCCGACGTAAATCGGACGTAAATCCGACGTGGATCCGACGTAAGTTTGGTCTCAAGTTGTCGTGCGAGGCCTCCAGGATCTTCCTCACAGCTCGGTGGCGCGCACGGGGCGGAAGTGAGAAAATGCAGGCCTTCTCAGAAGGCGGCGGGACTTCTCAGAAGCCCGCAAGCCCACTGGCCGTCTGAAAAGTTGCGTGTCCCGCCCCCTCTTGCTTCCCCCCGGGCTCGCCGCCGAATACTTCTCACATCGCCACGGCCCGGCGCCCAACCCCGCTTTTCTCGGCCCATGGCCGCCTCGAGGCGCGGAGGCAGGCGGCCCGCCGACGAGCTCTCCGTGGCGGTCAGCATGCCCTGCGGCGCCGCCGTGGGGACCTTCAGGCCAGCGGCGCGCCTGGGGGGTCAGGCAGAGGCCCAGACTCGGGCGTTGCGCAAGGGGGGGCGATAAGTGAGGGGGGAGAAACCTTCACGGGTCCTAAAGGGCCCCCCTTGGGGCCCGCAGAGGGGGGTAGGTGGCGAGGGGACGGCTGCTTAGAAGCAGCCTCCTTGGAAGAAGCCTCCCCGGCTCCCCCTGCCCCCCTTGTGCGCGCCGCCAGAAAGAAGGGGAGGGGTGAAGGTATGCTTCATGTGCCGGGGCCCCAAAGGGGGCCCTCCGGGGCAAAAGGAGACGATGGGTGCACGTTTCTTCGCCCCCCCCCCCCCTCTCCCCCCTTTCACGCACCCCCATCAAGCAACGCCCAACAGGGCCCTGACCGCCCCAAGGACCGTCAAAAATTCATTCGGGGTGAGAAACCGGCCCTGGGGAAAGGGTCGGGATTTCCGGGGACCCCGCATTGAACATCGGATGTCTGAGGGACGGGGCTTCTCAAAAGGCTCAGAAGGCTTCTAGCTTTCTGCAACAGCTCTCCGCGCCTGCTCCGAAGCCACGGATGGCTCCTCAGAGGCCAGAGGGCTTCTGAGGCCACGCCGTCTCCGGCGGAGGCTGGCTCTTTGTGGTGTTCCCGGGGGCGCGCCGCCGATCAGGCTCCGGCCGTCCTCCACCGTGGCGGAGCTGAAGACGGCAATCGCCGGCAAGGCTTCGGGCTGCCCTGGCGCGCGGGCTGTGTGAGCCCAGATCTGCGACGATATTCTGACTGGTGTTTGCCAATTCTTTTTCCACGGTTTCGGCCTCTGGGTCCCGTTATCGGGCTGCTGGGGCCATCAAAGGTGGATCTGGGACGCGAAGCTCCTTCGAGGGAAGCGGTCGGGACATCTGGGGCCGCAGGTTGAACAGAACATATCGGCGGATGCCAGGGTGGAGATGTCACGGCGGGCGTTTCCTGTTTCCGCCCCGCTCTCGGGGCCCTCCTGGGGCACCCCCAGGGCCCCCACCGATCGGCCCCGCTCATGAAGTCACGAATCACGAAGGTGGAGTGGAGCGCTCTTGTCGTCTTTTCGCGGCGCCGCGAACTGTTCACGGCGCCGCATGCTTGAGTGCGCACAGGCGGCCACCCTGGGGCAGGTGGTCCAGGCTGGCCTCGGCAGGCACCACGGGCAGTCCCAGACGGCTTGAACCACCCCAACCTGCGACGAGGGGGGTGGAAGGCCGCCCTGAGCCATCCTGGGCGCCCGTTGAGGCCAGCTAGGCTCCTCCAGGGCTGTCAGCCTGCCAGTCTGCACCCCCAAGCCGTGCCAAGCATCGCGGCGACGGACGAGGCAACAAGGGCGCACGGAGAGCACTCCCCGCTCTTCCAGACCCTCCTGCTCCCGACCGACGACCCCCTGCGCCCGACGATACTGGAAGACGGCCTGACGCTGCGCGAGGCCGGCGTGGCGGGGGACACAAGTCTGACCTTGGTACGGCTGACGTCGTGCGGAGGTGAGATCGAGGAACGAACAAGTGCAGAAAGATAAGCTCTCAGAGGTCCGCGCAGATTTCGTGGATCGCTCTCCCAGGCGCGGGGAGCGCGCCAGGGGCGTCGCCGGAGGCGCCGTCAGGGGGCTCCAGCGCCGATCCAAGAAATTCGCGCGGACCTCCGAAAATTAATGTTTATGCAATTGTTTGCCCCCCGACGAGAGCGCTCTTCCCTCCTGCCACCTCCAGCACCAGTGCGTCCCGTTCATCCGGGGCAGCTCGACCGGGACCGCGCGGGACCTGTCGGACCTGACGCAGTGCCTGATCGACAACGGCGTCTACGGCAAGTACGCGGAGTGGCGGGCCGAGTACCTCTCGTGGCGCCAGGGGAAGCCCCGCGGGGCCAGCAGGAGAGCGTTTTTGCACCCCCTGGCGAAAACGGGCGTGACCAGGGGTGAGGAGGGGAGGAGTGCTGTGACGTCACGATTCGCGCTGGTGCCGTCTGTATGCCCAGGAAGCGCTAGTTCGCAGACGGCGCCGGCACGAATCGTGATTCTACCAGGGGTCACGGGCGTTATCGAGAATGGTAAGAAATGGGCTTCAGGGAGCTCGCCGACGTGGCCGCGCTGGGGGGCGCGCCAGACCCCGACGCGGAGAACAGCGCGTGGCGCGATGGGTACCGCCGCTGGCGGCAGGGCCGCCCTAGGGGCGCCCGCGGCGAGGCTCGTTGCAGGGCGAGTTGAGACAGCGGCAGCTCAGAATCGGTGCTCATTTCGACTCCTCCGACTCGATTCGGTTCGACTTCGGAGTCACATTCATATATTTTGGTTTATCAGCGGAGGTCGTACTATAGCCTGCCGATGTTCTGATGGCTCGACTTCTCTCGACTGAGCTGCCGATGCCGCCGATTCGATTCATTTGGATCGCCGATCCGACTTATCGATTCGATTCTGGGCTCTCCTGCCGGACCCCTCCCAGGGTCCAGACGCACCAGTTTTCCGAGTTGCGTCCAGCCGTGGCGACGAGGGGGCCTCACCGAATGCCAACGACAGTCAAAATCAATGAACATGGTTCGATGCTTCATCAAGACCACCCTCGCATCCCTGCTTCTTCGGCCCATTCTGAAGCAACGCTGACGTCCAAGGAGCCCTAGAGGGTAAATGGGACTTCCGAGGGTCTTGCACACTTACCTTGCATCCGTACTACGGATGTTGACTGCAACGTTGTCCCAACTCGCCCGAGAGGCCATCTATGCCACTGCCCGCCCTCTGAAGGCTCTGCTGCAGATGCAGGGCGGGCTGCGCTCGCGGCTCAGCTCCGGCGTGTCGATATCCGTCGAGGAGGGCGGGGGCGAATCGCCCTCCCGGCACAGCGTCGGCGACCTGTCCGACTGCAGCACTGCGGCCGAGCTGGCGCAGCTGCCCGCCGTGGTGTACGACGTAGTGGCCACCGACGAGGGGGCGCCAGCGCTGGTGCCGACAGACAGGAGGATCAAACATCGGCACAACCATTAACTTTCGAAGCTCCGCGCGAGAGTGTTGGATCGGCGCGGGGCCCCCCCGACAGCGCCTCCAGCGCCGTCCCTGGCGCGCCCCGCGCAAATTCATCCGCTCCACGGTGCAGTGCCGATCCAAGTTATCCGCGAGGAGCTCGGAAAGTTTATGTGTATGCCGGCTTTGGTCCTCAAAACAGACGGGCCCTCGGTACCGCCGATACCGGTTGACGAGTTCCCAGCGGAAGCGTTGGTCACCATCCGTTCTTTCCGCTTCTTCGAAGACCGCGCGGATCAGTCGCAGGTGTGGGAGCAGGGGCTTCTGAACGTAAACTCTGGCTCCTTGTTGTGGCTGCCCGTGCACCTGCAGCCAGGCATGCACTCAAAGAGTGGCGCAAAATACGGGCACTGGTTCACGATCCACTACATCCAGATCTACGCGAAGCACTTCGGCTCTGCATACCACATGGCGAACGAGGGCAGCTGCTACCCCGCCAAGACGTTCGGGTCCACCTCCGCCAACACGTCCACCATCACGGGGGAGGTCCTGGAGAGGGGCTACTTCTGGTATGTCTCGCCGAACAGCGGCGGCGACGGCTCGCTGTCACAGGATCCGTCGACGACTTGTATGAACCGTACCGCGTGCGTTGTTGTCCGCCGAGCCGCCGAGGCGTCGTCGATCCTCGACCCAGGAATGGTTAGGTGCAAAGTTGTTTCAGCCCGCAGAGCTTAAAAAAGCTGTGCACCGTTCTGCGTCCGAGTGGGTCCTGAATGGGGGTCAAAACACGGTACGGGGCATGGATGCCGTTCCAGGGTCCATTCCGATCAGATTGATCCGATTCGATATCGATTCTAGCCCGCCCGACCTGAGTCGACTTCGTCATCCCGACGATCCGATGCGCCCTAATGCTTGCACGACACTGTTGTGCATCCTGGCGCATCCGATCCGATCTGATTAATCCTCAAGGACGATGCGGCCCCATCCGATGTGCATTCCGATCCGATCCGATCTCCCGATTCGGTGTTGATTGATCTTGCCGTTCTCGTAACGGGGGTCGAGGAACAACAATCTTCATAAACAATTTTTTCGAATGTCCGCGCGGACTTCGTGGATCGGCGTTGGTCCCCCCTCCCTGGCCCGCGGAGCGCGCCAGGGGCGGCGCCGGAGGCGCCGCCAGAGGGCTCCAGCGCCGATCCAAGAAACCCGCGCAGAGCTCCGACGGTTTATGCTTACGGCCTTCCCTCTTCCTCCATGACGCTGTCGCCGCCGTCGTCGTCCGGGATGATCCAAGCACCCCAGGCAGGCCCTCGGCGAGGTGCAGCTGCTGGAGCACATCCCGAGGCCGGAAAACCGCCGAGAACGGATGAGAGCGGATAGAAACGCGAGCGACAATTCGATACTCGAATCCGAGAGCGTCCCCCTGAGCCCGGTCTCGTAACAGGAGGGCTGGTGCCACCTTTGTCGCGCCGGGCCCTTCGACGGCTCCAGCTTTCTCGAGCACTGGCGCCGGGCGGGCAGGCCCCTGGAGCCGCGGGCTCTGCAGGCCGCCCTGCAGGCCGCCACGGAGCAGTGAGACGCTCACGGGGCAACGACATCGATATCTTAGCTGCCCTGATGCGCTCGGACCGGAACGCAGCACGGACCGTGTTCAAAACGTCCAAGTTAACACGCTGCGTGTTGGATCGGCACGTGTTGGCCCACGTTTTGGCGACCTTATCGCGCCAGACCTACGTTTTCAGGCTACGTGTTAAGCTCCGTGTCAACACGCTACGTGTTGCGTGTTGCGTATCGGGGCAGCCAAGGATCTATACACATCCCTTGCCCCAGGCATGGCCTATCCTGGCCCCAGGAGTGGTATATACCCTGAGATCCTGGCATTGCATGTTTGTTTCTCACGGGGCGTTGTCGCCCCATTTCGGGCCCTGGGGCCCTCACATATCGATCCAGCTTGAAAAGTCAGACAGACAGATGGGATCCAGGGCTCCAGTCATGATGTTTGGCGATGTTGCAGTGTGTTCGCAGCGTCGGATCTGAGGGTATGCTTGTTTGCTTAGGCCAGGAGGGCGTTTACACCCCTCCTGGGCCAAGGATGGGCTAGGCTTGGGACAGTGGACATGTGTAGGCGCTGAACCCCACTCCCTGTCGCGCGGAGCGCACCAGGGGCGGCGCCGGAGGCGCTGTCAGGGGGCTCCAGAGCCGTCACAAGCAATTCGCGCGGACCTCCGATCATTTCTTGTTCCAGGGTGGGAGGAGAGGCAAAACAGCCTGACGAGCGATCCACAGGAACAGCGTTCAACTTTGAGAAACGCGGGACATGACGTATGATATGTACAAAGCTCGTTCTAAGAGCAGCGAGCGCCTCCTCATCAGCAGTTGCAGGCGCGTGTGTTGATGCCCACCTACACCGGCTCGCCCCTGTTCTGACGTGCCCTTGCCTGTGCATGGTCATCAAGGGGGGGCGATCGGTGGTCATGGTTTTTCAAGCACCTGCCTTGCCCTTCTGCTCTAATACTGCATGCGCCGTACGTTTACTTGCTCAGAAGCCTCAAGTCAGCAGACTTTGTGTGGCGTCTGTTGGCCTGGCGGCCTAATACACGAATGGCGGATGGCCGTCAGTTCCGTCCCTGAGAGACTGCGTGAGCGATCCATGACCCCCGGTTCATCACGGATCCCGTCACGCCCCGCCACAGAAGACCCGCGGCAGCAAGTGGCCGAAATTCTTGTGGCATCCGCTGCCGAGTAGTTAGGCAGGGAGCCTACCAGTCTCCTGCAGGACTCGTTTCTGGTGGACGGCCATAGCTTCGCCCTCCGTCCGCCTCCGCCCTCTCCGATGCTCTTTCCTCTTTCCCCGCCCTCAGGGGCAAGCGCTCACGGGGGACAGGGGGAACGCATCGACCCCACATCGCCCATTGAACGCGGATAGGGGCCCAGTAGCTTACCCCGTTCAGGAACGAGCGGATTCGCTATCGGGTATCCTCGATTCCAGGTCGACGGCCCCCCCCCGTCAGCCCGTCCCCCCCCCCTGACATTTTCCCTCGGTAGGGCCGTCCCCCAGGATGACGCGGGCGCGTCCACCCCCCCGCCCGCTACGCATTGTATAGCCAGCCGCTGCCCGAGCCGTGGCGTGGCGCCGGGCGCGGAGCGGCTCCCCGAGCCGGGACCCGAGCATGCGCCCGGCAAGAGCGAGGGCACGCGGACGCCCGTCGTCCGTTGATCCTCCACCAGCTCCTCCTTGTCCTTCATCGTCCTCGTCCTCGTCCCTCCTCCGCCTTCTCTTCCCTCTTCGTCCTCCCTCCTTCCCCTCCTCTCCCTCCTCCTGGCCCTTCCTCGCAGATGAGTTACTCGACGCGGAGATCCCCAGATGTGCATCTCATGTCCTGGCATGTCCCGTTGTGGGCGTCTGGCTGTGAGCGCCTGGGTGCGAAAGCGAAGCCAGGTGGACGACATGCACGACAACGAAAACGACGATGATGGCGTTAATTGGTGACGAGGGACAGCGGCGACGACGACGACGACAAGAAGTCGCAAACAGGCGGTGACCAGGTCCCTCCCCTCTCATTCTACCCTATCCTTCCCCGTCCTCCTCGTCGTGCTCCCTGCCTGCTCTTCCTCAGTTCTTCCTTTCCTCCTTCGTGGATCCGCCTTCTGCCTCCCCCGTCCTCTCTCATCCTCCCTGCCAGTCGTCATTCTCCCTCCTCCTCCTGCGTCCTGCTCCGTCGTCCTCCTCGTCCTCCCTCCTTCCCGGCCAAGTGCCCCCCTTCCTGGCGGCCCCCTCCCCTTTTCTTCCTCTCCCTCCTCGCCGTAGCCCCTCCATTTTCTTTCTCTCTTCTCACTTCTTCCGCCTACTGCGTCCTCCTAATTCCTCCTCCTTCCTTGCTCCTCCCTGGCGGCCGTCCTTTTCCTTACACCGCGGTGATCATGAGGTTCTGAATGGACTGGAGTCTGGAGTCTAAAACGAGGGCCTCGCGCTTTGCTGGAGACATCCTCACAATCGGGCCGCGAGCGAGCGAGTGTCCTACCCTTTGGCGGCTCGTCCTTCGGAGTGTTGAAGCCGGCGACTCGCTGGAGACATCCTCAAGTTCTGTTCCTTGACGGCTCCTCCACGGGGTGCTGAAACCAGCGCCTCGCTGACGACGTCCTCACAATCTGCTCCATGGCGGCTCCCCTTTAGGGTGCTGAAGCCAGCGCCTCGCTCGCACAATCCTTACAATCTGGGTTGACAGCAAAGAAGTAGGCAGGCCACAACAGGCAGAACGCGTGAGATCCCAACGATCTGTGTGCGCACGGGCCTTGGCAGCCCCTTGTGGTGCTAAAACCAGCGCCTCGCCCGAGACAGCTTCACCACGTCTGAACGCAGAAGAGTCTGGGCCATCAAGCAAGCACATCGCATGAGACATCGCCGCAATCTACCATGAAAGCAGACGAGCCTGGGCAACCAACCAGGCAAACCGCCTGGGACATCCGAACGATCTCGCCGCGAACGGGGGAGTGAAGCCACCCCTGGCGGCTCGCCGGAAACCAGCGGAATGGTTAAGAGATTGTCAGAATTCGGTTCGAAAGCAGAGGAGTCTGGGCCACCGGCAAGCCGCTCGAGACTTCCCACAATCGGGCCGCGAACAGGGGAGTGAAGCCACCCTTGGCGGCTCATTCTTGGGGTGCTGAAGCCAGCGAGTCGGCTGATGCATCTTTGCAATACGCTTTCAGAGCAAGAGTGCCTGGGCCGCCAGACAAGCAAGCCGCATGATAGATTCACAGAATATGGCCGCGAACGGGGGAGTGAAACCGCCCCTGGCGGCTCCTCTTTGGGATGCTGAATCCAGAGAATCGGCTGAGACATCCTCACGATCTGGTTTGACAGCACAGGAGCCTGGGCCACCAAACACGCACACCGCTTCAGGCATCCCCCCAATCTGGCCGCGAATGGAAGAGTGAAACCACCCTTGGCGGCGCCCCCCATGGGGTACGTACTGAAACCAACAAATCTGAAATACAAACTCACAACCTGCTTTTAAAGCAGAGGAGCCTGGGCAACCAAACAGGCAAACAGCCCGGGACATCCTCACATTCTGACTGCGAACGGGGAAGTGAAACCACCCCTGGCGGCTCACCCTTGGAGCACTGAAACTAGCGACTTGCTCGAGACATCCTGACAATCTGCGAATCTGCGTGGAGGTGAGCCTGAGCGTGAGTGAGTATGAGCGCGAGTGAATTCAAGTCTTCTCGAAAGGAGTGGGAGTGAGTGTAAGTTGGTCTAAGTATGAGTGAGTCTGAGAGTGAGTGAGTCTGAGCGCCGAGGAATAATTCTGAGTATGGGTGAGTCTGAGTGAGTAGGGACGAGGTATACAAGGAGGAGGAGGAGGAAGAGAAGAAGGGCGATGTGTGGAAGGAGTCTGCGGTATCTCAGCATTAACGGAAACGCACCTGTAGGATAGGTGAAAATATGGGCCATTGCGGATTTGTGGGATCGGTGATGGGTCCCCCCGGCGGTGCCACAGGAGCCGCCACTGGCGTTCTCTGCAGGCCAGAAAAGTGATCCAGCACGATGCGAGCAATCCCCGCGGATCCCCCAAGATGGTGTGCTGGTGTAGTTGGCTATCTTTCTGCTCCCGTGTTCCTTCTTCTTGGGGGACCTCTGGCAGGCCTGGAGCGTCTCCCGGCGCGGCTGTCCTGAGGCTGTCCGCCCTCCTCGGGGGATCCCAAACGGAGTGCACACCGCGTGGTGAGTCGGTGGGAACTTGGGGTCACCGTGCGGTTTCGAGATTCGGGTTGTTCTCCGAGGATGTCTCGAGCGGTTGGGGCCTTCGAGGTCCCAAACCGTGCGGTGACGGACTGCGCGGTGAGGTCGTTGGGGATTCCGAGGTCACCACGCGGTCCCCGAAGCTTTGTCCCAGGCGTTGCCCTCTCGGCCAACCCCCGGCAGCTCTCGGCTCTCATGCCAGGTGGCGTTGATGCCCTCGGACGCCTCTTTGCTCGCTCGGCCACTCGCCATCGATCTCCGCTGAACGAGAGGTTCGCGCCTCATCGACGCGGCGGCAGCCCCGGCGGCAGGCCTTCAAGGCTTAAGGTTTCCAGCGGCCCAGAACCAGCCGATCTGGAACAAAATTGTGCGGTCAGCAAGCGGCTGTCGCTTCAAGGTTGAACGGTCCATGCGGTCTCAGAGACCAGCGCTCGATTTGTCACGGCAAGAGCCCGCCGCAAGCTGTAGCAAGGCTTGGATGGAGTGTGTTTGCGCGTCCAGGGGGTGCGCTCCGGCTTGAGGCCTCCGGAGGCACAGAGAGATCGAAAGACGCCCTTGAAGTTTTCAGACCTCGCACCGAAGGAGGAGGATGAGGAGGAGAAAGAGAAGGAGGGGGATATCATCTTGGTAAGATATGCTTCCACCCTGGATCCTGACCCTCGGAGTTCCCCGGAAGCTGATAAGCGAGCCCCGAACGCCCAACATTTGTTTGGAGAATGCGACAACAAATCCCCCCCCAGCCCCCCGATCCTCGAGAGTTGATTGCACAAAATAGAAAGACCTTCTCCCTCCCCTCGTCGCGGCCGCGCGCCGTCCCGTCCCGCCCTCGAGGGATACGGGGGGAGGTTCCCGCGGGCAGGGGAATGCGAAGGGGGATGAGGAGGAGTGGGAGGAGGGAGGGGAAGGAGACAAGAAGATGGAGGAGGAGGCGATAAAGGAGGAGGCGGAGGAGGAGGTGGAGGACGAGGCGGCGGATGATGATGATGATGATGATGATGATGATGATGATGATGATGATGATGATGATGATGATGATGATGATGATGATGATGCTGATGCTGATGATGATGATGATGATGATGATGCTGATGATGATGATGACGATGATGATGAGGATGATGATGACGATGTTTATGATGATGACTATGATGTGGATGATGATTATGATGCTGATGTTGATGATGACGGTGATTATATTGTTGATGGTGCTAGTGATGGTGATGGTGATGCTGGTGGTGATGATGCTGTAAATGGTGATGATGTTCATGCTTATGGAAATGCTGCTGATGATGATGTGGATGATGCTGATGCTGATGAATTTGTAGATGATGATGATACTGAGTTTGATGATGATTGTGATGGTGATGGTGATGCTGGTGGTGATGATGATAATGGTGGTGGTTATGATGATGAGGATATTGCTGATGATGGAGTAAATGATTGGTGATGGTGACGATGCTGATGACGCTGCTGATGATGATGATCATCATGACGATGTTAATGATGCTGATGGTGACGATCAAGATCAGGAGGAGGAGGAGGAGGAGGAGAAGGAGGGAGTGTTTCAACACAGCCGTGCGACTGGGTAAGGATGATAGTTTGTCCGGTACGCTACGAACCGTGTTGCATGTTCGCATATTCTCGCGACCGTGTGAGTGCATAGCATGGTGCTCGACGCAGGACACGTGGACCTAGACTTCTGCACCTGGAAAGGTACCTGCGAGCAGTGCATGTCTGCACTCCTTGTTGCCTGGGCGATCAGCCCGGCAGGGAAGTATATAGCATGACGCCTGGAAAAATTACCAGCCCGACCTCCCAAGTGGCGTGGCCACGATCCATATGTGGATGGGCGTTGACCTCCTCTCCGGGTCCGTTCGAACGTTCGGGCGCAGCCCGCTGCAGCTTTACCCCTTCCTGCAGAGTGGAGCGACCTGGCCTGCGCACAGCCCGCCAGACATCATTTTCGAACCGAGCTCCCCCCTCCCAGCCATGCCAGCGGAGCCATCCAGGTGCCTGCTGATCTCGAGCCGCTACTTCCTCCAGCCTGCGGGAGCTCTTGCATCGGGTCAGTATTTCGCTGGCACCACCTGAGATACTCGCGACCGAACCGCAACGACAAGGACATCGCCCATCTCATGATTGACTACGCTTGGCGGTTACATCACCAGGTTGATGATGAATGGCAAAAGTTGGAAGCGCTCCAGGAGACCAAGGCGGCTGTTGGGCACGGGCCCGCGGCGACACGATGCGGACACCCTGGCTTCCTGCGTGGCGAGCCAGGACGTACGCCACACGGGCGCTGCCAAGCTGACCAAGTATCGCGGCACCTGGGGCGGCCGCAGACGACGTAGACCATTCCGGCAGCCGAATAATTCAAGTGGCTCGGGAGCCTCGAGACGGGGGTCAGTGCAGACGGGGGTCAGCCAGGGCGCCGGATCCTGCAGGATCCTGCGAACACCCCCTCCAGCTGACCTGGGTTAGCGAACCGCTCGTGGCCGCGAGGCGGCCGCGCCTATTGGCTGACCCGGAGACCTGCGTTTGCAGTTGTTTTTCCTGCATTGCAGTTTTTGGTATCCTGCTGACCCGGGTCTGGATTGACCCGGGTCAGAAGATCCCCGAGTGGCCGAAGCCGCAAGCCCACCAGCGGAGCGGCCCAGATACAACAGGACGGTCCGGCGGCAGGACGCACCGACCAGGGACGACAGCGGCCAGGCCCCAGTGGCACCCAGGCAGACGAAGGAGGCTGCTTACCCCAGCCCGGAAGCCGAAGTAGTCGCGGCCAATCTCAGCAGCATCGCCACACCAGCTTGGAACGATGATACGAACAAACTTGGACGCCAGCCCCGTCCTCGCCCGGCGAACAGCCAGAGGAGCGCGCTTCTAGCTCCGAGGGCGAGGACAATCCTGACCGCGGTCGCACTTTGCGTCGAGGATACGTCCCGTGGATCACGCCCACCGTCTCTGGGCAGCGCTGGGGCCCAGCCACCCCTGTCAACGTGGGGGGTAGATGTTCGCCATGGACGTTACGGAGTCGAGGCCTGCCTGCTGGCACACAGGCCAACGATCGAGCGACGCGGCTGCAGACAGACCTTGGAAGGGAAACGGTCTTGCAGCCGGTGGAGGAGATCCGGCAGGGCGAGCACCTGCGCGTTCGCAGCGGCAAGCAATTGCTGACAATCAGAGCAGCATCCACTTGGCACGGGTTGCCCGGTCGACCAGTGGGGGCCGCGCCCCAGTCGGAGCCGCGGGAGCCGCAGCCGTCGAGCCACCGCCCGTCGAACCCGTCGCACCCTGCGCCCCACCTGGCGAGGCACCTCAGCAGGCAGCAGCAGGATAGAGGCCCCGGTACCCGGCTCGGGCACAGTCCGAATGGACCAACGGATGGTCCAGCAGGACCTCACGCAGCGCGCAGTGGAGTTCCCGGGACTGGGGCAGCCACTGGGGCCGAGGGCAGGACTGGGGCGCGCGGTGAACGGCGGGGGAAGTCTCGCAGCGGAGGGATCCGAGACGACCCGCGGAACCGCCTGCACAGGACACCCCGGCGCGACATTCTTCGGACATCACAGCAGAGAGGATGGTAGAGTCGAGACCTGGCCCGAAGCCATCAACCGCCTGAGAGCTGCCTGCGGCTTTCTCTGCGGTAAGGAATTGGACAGGGCCTGCGACCAGCGAGATGGGGGGCGCCCCGGCAAGGATTCCCCGCGGCAGCGACGACTTCGGCAGCAGCCTGGAAGCCGACTGGAACGCAGTCTGGCAGCAGCAGCAGCAGCAGCAGCAGATACGCCGGGGCTAAGCCAGAGGGAAGAGCCAGGGATGCAAGCGCCCCAGGGAGGCGTCCTGGCCCAATTAGTGGGGACCAGTCCCGATTGCGCGGGCTGACGACGCCGGACCTACGACGACGACCCAGCCAGGGCCCGCGGGGCGCGTCACCGACCCACCTGGACGGCGACCACAACGAGGTGCCTTCCACCCCAGAAGGTGCCCAGCGTTTCTGATCTCCCTGTCTGCGCCAGCGGTGCGTTTCGCTCGGCGCGCCACCCGCCCCGGACGGCGCGTCGCCCTTCGTCCCCAGTGCGCGCCGCCCACCCCGGGCGGTGCGCCTGACTGCTGCGGGCGTGCCCCAGCTTCTGTGCAACCTGCCTGCGCGCCGGCTTGGTGCGTTCTCACGGGCGCGTCGCCCACCCCAGTTGACGCGCCCTTCCCTGCCCCGGCGCGCCACCCGCCCCGGGCGAGGCGCCTTCTGTCCGTCCGTTTTCCAGCGGCCGCCGGCTGTCTGCGCGCCGATCCGGCGCGCCTCGCCATCGACTTCAACCCCCGCGGGCGCGGCGCCCTGTCCGGCCCCGTCCTGGCACCCGCTCAACGCCTGCTGAGGCCCAGATCAGCTCGCGGCCATCTGTCTGCACGCTGGTCGCGTGCTCCTGGCATCAGCGCGCAGCGCGCCAGCCGCTCTCGGCTGCGCCCCCCCCCCCCCCCCCCGCGCCGCGGCGCGCGCTCTGACCCGGGCCGCGCTGGCCCGGTCCGCGTGGCGCGCGCGCCGCCTCGCTGGCCCCGGGCCCGGCAAGTTGGCCCTTGTCTTTGCCCGGCAGCTCGCGCCGCCCCGCCGCGGGGCGCGGCGCCCCGGTGTCGCTCCCCCGCGTTGCCTCCGGGCAGCCTGCAGGGAGCCTGCGCCCAGCCCCCGCTTTCTCGGGGCGCTGCCCAGCCCGTGACTGCGCGCAGCCCAGCGCCCCCCCCCTCCCTCGCCGCCCTTGGCCTTTTGCGTGGCCTCTGCGCGACGCGCTGCGGAGCCTGGCGCTTGGGCTCGCTCTGGCCTTTTGGCTTGGCCTGGCCCCCTTGCCCCGCGCCTCGCCGCGCCCCCCGCGGACGCGCCCCCCCCGCCTCTTCTGCGCCGCGCCAGCGCGGTGCCGCCCGCCAGGTCAGCCGCGGCAGCCCGCGCTGCCGCCGGCCCTCCTCGCCGCCCTGGCGGCCCGCAGATGTTGCAGCCCCCCGCTTACAGGGCCCCGCCCTACGCCGCTGTCGCCCCCCCCCCCCCCCCCCCCTGCAGGCGCGCCCTCGCCGGGTGCGAGCGATTTCTGTGCCAGCTTGCCCTTGCCGCGGCCGCCTCTCGCCCCCCCCCCTCTTGCATGCGGGGCAGTTTGCGACGCCGTGGCCCGGGTGCTTGGGCGCGCGCGCGGATTGCTTCTGCGGCGCTGCGACGCAGAAGAGCGCGCCCGATGCAATTGGCACCGGGCTCACACATCACACGCCCCCAAGGGATGACAGGCCCCCGCCGCGCGCGCGCGGCAGCGGGGCGCGCGGCTCGCCCCGCGCATTCCAGCGCGCGCGGCTGAGTCCGCGAAGCAGTCGCCGTCCTGCGGCGGCCGCGGCGGCGGCCGCAACGGCCCCGCCGGGCCTTGGCGCAGCTGGCCCGGGTTTTAATGCGACGCTGCCCAGGGCCCGATTGAGCTGACGCCACCTGGGCACGAACCGATTCGCAGAAATGCGCAGCGCCGGCTGCGAGAATGAGACCCCAGGCGCGTCGCAAACCCGCGTGGAGCCGACCGCGAAGGCACGGGGCTGTTCTTGGAGCGCAGCGCCACTCTGGGCACTCGGGCGGCCGACGAGAACGAGGCGCTCTCGCGATGCCACAGCTGAGCGACGATGTGAGGGCCTTCTGATGTCGGCCATCAGCCGCAACATGCACTGCAAGGAACAGTTACTTGAACAGTTCAACGGTTTGAAAGAACACCTTCAACGGCGCTCCAACGTCAAGCGAACGCCTCGGACAACGCTGTCATGGTCGCCGAAGCCATGCAGTCCGCTGGAAGCACGAGGGGGGAACGGACCCGTCAGCAAGCACGAGGCCGCCCAACGCGTCCACTGGCAGAGGTCAGCGGGCGGAGCGAGAAGTTGCAGGGCGCGCTCGCCAGGATCAAGCGCGTTTATCAGGGGGGCCGGAAACAGTTGAACAACAAGGTCGAAGCCGTCGATGGGGGGGCATCTCGTGACAAAGAGGACAACATTATACCAAATTAAGAAAGGGGGGCTAACGCTGAACAAGCGCCAACCATCGCGAGGGGGGGAGACGACGCCGAAGGAGCATGCGAGCTCGGAGGATCACGCGAAGGTGGGCGAGGATATCGTGCATTTGTCGAATGTCAAGTTGGAAGGGGTGGAGCCGCGGGGAAAGCTCAAAACGTTCCACGAGGGAGACGGCTTCAGAGCATATATATATATATATATATATATATATATATATATATATATATATATATATAACTGGCACTCGCCCGTTGCAGGAGTTACTCTGTCTCGCTAATGGACCTGGCCGCGAACCCAGAAATACTCGAGAAGACTAACGCCGCGTCGACCCAGCTGGAACAGTGGAGTGCGCTGCTGGAGCCCCATGTGAAGCACCGAAGCGCATGCTCGTTTGCCGCTCAGGGTCGCTGCCCCGAAAGGACACGAGTGGGCGCGGCGATCACTGGCAACGAGTCCGCGCGCTGTAGGCGCGGATGGCATGGGCGCGTCGCCAAAGACTGCGCCGCGCAGGAACCCGCCCGAGGAAAAGGAGATGAAGAAGGGGAATGCGATGGCGCCAAAAGCCACCAAGCCGCGCAGGTGGGAGGACGCGAATAAGGGCGCCATGGCGGCAAGGGATACCCTGGAGGTGCGTCGCAGGAGGTCGCCGAGGGAACCGAGCTCCAGGATGGAAAGAAGCCGGCGCGGGGGGATTTGTGCCGATCAGCGAGAAGGAGTGCTACGCATGCGTTGAAAAGGGTCACATCGCAGCGCGCTGCCCCAACAACGCCAACGGAGTCTCTCCGGGCCAAGGGGGGGCAGGAAGCACAGGAGAGCCCACGCAGATGGTAGGACAACCCCGACCTAGACCGGGGCGCAACAATGTCGAACTGGGCGAGGCAACTGCAGATGCGGAGTTGCCGGCAGCGGCATGGCAACAGGGCCGGTTCAAGGGCCCCGGGAGTGGGGGATGCAGTACCAGGTTACGAAGAGCAGGAACCGGGGGGCCAGGTTAGGGATTTAGAGAAAGTGCGCGCTGCATATGCGCGGCGTCAATTGCGACCATGGCCCTCAACTGGGCCACCGAATTTAGGAGTGCGCTCAGCAGGAGAAGTCGGGTGCAGAAATACGCCGAGCTACAGTTGGTGGAGACATAGGGCTCCAGCAAAGAAGTTACAAAGTACCATTGATGGAGCCCGGGAAATGAGATGGAGACGATTGCTGCCGTGGACTCGGGAGCCCCCAACCCGTTTGGGCCTCCGAGCGCGGGAATTCACTTCCCCGTTAAGGAGGCCTCAAGGGGCGGCAAGCACCGCAGTGCAGACAATGGGTCAGTTATCAGGAACCATGGGCAACCAGTCACTGCAGGAAAAATGAGCAGGGATCTACTGGGACCATGCCCGTCCAAGTGGCCGACGTTACAAGTTATGTGGGTCCTCGCGCGACACGGTAGAAGATGGGCGTCGCGCACTTTGGGATCGAGACGAGGACTCCTGATCTTGGAGTTACCTTGAGCACGAGGCAGCGGGGCACAAGACAGCGATGCTTGAGAAGAGCGGGGATTGTCACTTCACCATCCAAGTCCCGATGGGAGTTGCGAGTCAAGAAGGGCGAGAATGATGAGCGAAGTTAGCGCGGAGAGACGCTGGGCTTATACCTTGCAGGGAACACTCATAGCGGACCTGCTCTACTGAGTCCGACTGGGCCCGCAGGCCCCAGTGAAGACCAGTCCGCGGCGAGTTCAGACGGCAATCAGAAGATGAGGATGGGTGCAGCGAGATAAGTGACGTCGAGGATGTGTCCGCGGGAAACGAGGCCGACATGCCCGCGGGACTGCGTTCGACCTGAGACCCAGACAAGAACGAGTTGAGGCGCATGACAAATTCATCTACCGCGCCGTGGCCAGCGCCCCGACTGAGAGACGGCCAAGAGAAGAGCGCGCACATGGAGGCTGAAACCATGGAGCCAAGGAATGCCAGCGACGTCGTTGGACCACGTGCAGATAGGCGGCGAGAAAGGAGATGGCGACGAGGATTGACTTTTGCATTCCATTGTTGCCACGCGAGGCCAGGGTGGCGTTCTATTCAGGAAAGGAGGGGGCCCTTATTCAATCAAGTAGTCCGCGATCTGACTTCCTTCGCCGGCCACCGGAAACGCCCCATGGAAAACAACAGGGGGTCATCCATTGCGGCGCTGTCAAGGCATCGCGCGACCTGGACTTGGGAGTAGAGGCTTACCCTGTCGGCGGCGCCCACGCGAACGGCGAAGCAGAAAGGGCCATGAGAACAGTATAGGGTCAAATTCGAACGAAAAAGAGCGCTTTGGGCGATAAGTACGAGGTGGCGTGGGGAGAAGAGCAGGCGCTCGTTCCTGCGTCAGTCGCTGACGCATCTTCTCCCAGACACAAATTCAGCCACAACTTCGCGATTGACGCCGAGGCAAAGACGGCCCATGACAGGTGCCGAGGGCGCAGAGTCTATCAAACGTGGCCAGGGCTTGGAATGCGGCACGCATCTGACGACGACCCCTAAGAAGGGAGGCCGCGACCCATATGATCGCGGGCACTTGGGGCGGCGCCATCAACAAACCCATGAGTTTAGGCACGATGGATGCGAGGGAGACAAGTGGGACCTGGAGGAGGCCACTAACATAAGAGGGTTGCCCTGGCAACCAGATCCCAGCACGCCAGGAATGGATGGTTAAGCCAGAGTGGTCCTGCCTACGCGGCGCCCAGTCAAGGTCGAGTAACCGACGCCAGGCCGCGGGTGGCGCGAGGGGCTGCAGTAAAGGCGGAGGGCGTGGCCATGGGGCCGACGCCACGGCGCCGCGGCTGCAAAGCAATGGCCAGGGGAGACGCCGCGCATGGAACCACGCAGCCATGAATGCCGAGAAAGAGGAACTAAGTGGCTCAAAGGACAAGACGATCTGAACACGCAGGAGAGAAGCGCAATCTCGAATGATGATAGATCCTGACAGCGCTAGGCAAGACAGCGCTAGGCAAGACAGCTAGGATGGACAACGGGGCAATCAAAGACGGGTTGGTAATCAGACAATACCGCGAACACAGAACAATAATGGATGTGCGAACGCAGAACAATAATGAAGGCGCCAAAGGACATATGGGTCAAAGCTCTGAACGGGCCGAGGAATGGGAGGCGAACGCATGTAAGTTATCAAGAAACGGGTGGCATGGAGGACATGATTCACAAGTGTAAGATGCGGGCGAAAATTGTTCGCGAGGCCCTTGGGCGGGATGGCTTGGGTTTCAGGTCATTTGCGGCGGCGACGATGACGAACGCCCGGCCAACGTTACTCCCCGCGGTCAGCGGCAGCAGCGAGAAAGGCAGAGGGCCGCGGAGGCGAGGAGAGGGTCAGAGAAGTCAGAAAAGAAAAGATGAGGACGAGGAGGCGCACCGAGGGGGCCCAGTTGCCGGAGGTGGCGAGGGGCCCGGCGACAGAGAGGATTGAAGAAAAGGGACCGGAGTTGGAGAGTGAAGAACAGGACAACTTCAACACTGAGGAGGTACGCAACGAGTCAAACATGATAGGCTTTCATGCGGATGCGGCTGGGTGGCTACGTGGAACCAACTTGCTTGGGCGTCAGTAAACGGGCGCATGACATCAGAAGAGCAGCATTATGGACCCTACGACTTGCGATTCGCATGGGAGCCCGCGGGAAGTCAATCGCGAGGCGATGCGGGCAACGGCGAACAAATAATCGAGAGTTAAGGAACCTCACTGTTAATGTTGTCCCTGGTGCGCAGCCCTCAGCAGACTAGCGGCCTTCAAATCGAAATGGCTTTGGCCGGAATCAATGGGGCAAGCGTGCGAGTATTGGGGTCAACGCTTCAAGTTTCCGTTGCATTGGAAATAATGGTTGAGTGCATGCCTTCGCAGAGCTACTTGAGACATGGACACCAGTCGTGCACTCGAGGAGAGGAAGGTCGGATCGATTGGAGAAGACGGGCGGAGGAGAGAATTCAGGAGGGGATAGCGCAACGCAGCCGCTGAAATCACCTACCGCGTTGCCCACGACATCCAACTTTACCAGTGGATCTGCGGAGTGCGCCGACACCGGGGGCGGTTGCACACTCCGAGGGCGCGCGGGGCATGCGGGGGCACTGATGAGGCGCGGCCCGTTACGAGACGTGACGCACGTGTAGTTCATCGCGAAGATGACCAAACGCACGATTGGGGCGATGCGTCGGGGGGCGAGCTTGATCCGGGACTCGCGCTCGAAGCTCGGGAGGAGGAGATGGAGCAGCTCAGGGGCACAAGGTCGAAGAAAAAATGATGGATAATGAATGTTGGGCCGTAGCCAGCAGGGCCCCCACGATGCGAGGTGGATTGATATCGACAAGGGCTACGAGGCCATCCAGAGCACAGATGGGGGCTCGTGGCCCAGCGAGCCAAGTAACATTCCAGAGAACAGAACAAATTCGCCGCCGCCGCTCCATTGGAAGCTCTGCAACCCATTTTCAATGGCAGTTGCTGGGGGGGCCAGATATGACCGATGGGGGCCGTGAGAAATGATTCAAACTGGGGTTTATAAATGTTCAACGGGTACGCTTTCATGCCGGGCCAAGAAGAACATCTTCACCAGGTTGCCCGAAGACAGTCGCGCGCCAGTCGCGCGTGCAAGACGATCAGAATAAATGTGCGGCGCTCGGGGCTTCGCTGGCAATTATTTCATGGACTTTGCGCGCGGGGATTGGCTCTGGCGACGGGAAAGCATCGCCGCGTGCGTGTTCTCACGTGACGCGGCGAACGCGGTTAAGAATTTGTGGAGACGGCTTGACTTCGCTGGGAAACCGCTTGAGTTTTGACTGTTTCGAAGGAGAACCCAGACAGACAATCGCATTAAAAAATCTGGGGCGGACCCCGACGCGGGGGCGGGGATGGTTTATGGCGCGAGGCGGATCACAGGCACGCTGGCAGATGCGTCCGAGAATGAAGGCTCGGACCAGGACAAAGTGAGATGTGGGATGCCAGCATATTTGCAGCCTTGCGTGGAATAGGACGAACGCCAACAAAAAAAACGCGAAATTCAGAAATGCCAGACATCAGTGGCTCGAGCCAACGATTTCGCACATGACCGATCAGACATGCAGTAGTCAGTCATGGAGCTTGCACGCTCCATGCCAGCTCCGAACCGACGGGTTTGGAAGAGACTCGCGAAGGTGTGCCAGTACTGTAAGAACCACAGCAGGTGAGGATATCAGTGCTTGTACCACGGCCACCCTCAGGATTGAACGGCGTGGGCTGGCACTGATTTGCGCCGGATGTAAGAGGGCGCGTAAGTCAACGAGCGGCGGGACAGTTATCCGGGCGCCCGAAATGGGCACGGAAAGAATGGGCACAATGCCCAACAGCAGTTCTTGTTCATTCTGAACAGGATTCGCTGTCCACGCCGCCGCGGCCTGTGTCCATTCGAGACAGAAGGCCGCCTGCCCAACAGCGGCCGCTGATGGTTTGGGACAACATCTGTTGTTGGGCATCGTACCCATTTTCTCCGTACCGATCTCGGGCGTCCAGAAGTTATGCAGGGATTACATGTGATAAAATCGTGGGCTTCGGCACAGAGCGCAGTTGCGTTCTCTTCTGAAGAAGCGGAATATGATGGAATGGTAATCGTCTGATTCGTAGCGTAAGGACTACAAACAGTTCTCAAATATTGCAACGTTGATTGCGGCATCGCTTTGGAGAGCGATGCCCGCGCGGCAATTGCCATCGCGCGCCGGCGGGGTCTAGGAACAGACAGGCATCTCGAGGTATGTCAGCTTTGGCTGCAAGAGAAGGTGAGCCGAGGAGACAAGAACACATGAGCATATTGCAAGTGCGTTGACAAAACATGCGCGTAGGGAAACAGCAGGGGTGACATGTCAATGCGCATGCGGTACAAGTCAACAGATCGCTAGTGGAAGACTCGAGCTGGCAATTGCTACGGAGTGTTAGGATATCCCTTGCCGACATGCCCGCCGCGCGCCATTTGACTGGTAGACTTGAGTTCAGGATCAGTTGATATCCCGGCGCTCGTTTACACACCCTGGACATGTTTGTTCACTCTGCATAGCCTGATGTACTGCGACACCTTAAAGTCGTGCATCGCATGTTAGGAGGCCTCTGCACGTCCACGCCCAAACTATAGTCGTCTATTCTCGCCTGCGCCCTAATGCCACAAAGTGCTCACCTAGATTCGCCGCAGTGCGTCTTACAGCTTCTACTTCACAAGGTATTCAGCGCGCTGTCAATCAGTGATGAACCCGTCGTTCCGTTCGACAGAAATTTGCCGAGGGGAGGTGTTTGAACATAGCCGTGCGATTGGGTGATCATGTTCGGCTGTCCGGTACGCTGCGGGCCGTTTTGCATATTTGTCCTATGCCGTTGGTGCTTGGTTCAAGTGCTGTTTTCCTGCAGGGAAAAAAGCTCGTACCATATTTTCTGAGGGGGGGAAGGTTGGGGAGGCGAAGCGACGTGGAGGGAGGCGGAGTACCTCCTCCTCACCCTCGACGCCGACGCGCGCGTTCCGTGGCTGATGAGCTCCCGCGGGGCCCCCGAGACAGCTGGCTTGCCAGTAAGCGTCTTGGCTGCCCAGGTACTAATGCGAATCGTGCTGGCGGTGGTGTCAGGCAGGGACAGAAGTTCAGGGGCAACGATGTGGGGTGATAGGCACATGGGGGCACGCATCGACACCAAATCGCGCATTGATCGCCGACAAAGGTCTGATAGCCCCACCCTGCCCTGGAATTTGTGGATTTGTTTTCGGGGGTCGCCGATCTATCGGCTATATATCGCTGATTCTACGTAGATGTTTTTCCCCCCATATGGCAGCCCCCTCTTATCGTTGCCCCTCAGCAGCGATCAGCCTGCAAGCTTACTGGGCCAGGGTGGCCCAGACCTGGGCTGAGCCGAGCCGGGCCCTCTCTCGACCCCAGTGCCGATGGGACCCGAGGCAGGGCACGCTCATGATCCGACAGGTTAGCATGGCCCGCGCCATGCTCCCCGAGGGACCTCCTCCCCCAAGGGACCTCGATGCGGAATGCCGTTTGTGCGTAGCTAGCGCCGTCTTTGTGGCGCGAGGCAGGCCAGATCGTGGCCAGGATGTCGAAGGAGCCCCTTCCTGACACCATTGTGGTTGCAGCCGGGTCGGCGCCTGCTTCTCGCGAATCTATTTTACGACGGAGTTGGCAAGATATTGTATTGCTTGCCGTTCGCGACCAGCCATCGGTGGATGTGGCGACAAGCAGGCTCATTTGTCTGGAGCTGCCTTCTTGCAGTTTCTTTATGCCAAGCTTGAAGCAACACACTTGTGTTGCGTACCCAGCGAGCGCCCAAGTCGGTCGATTAGCTTCCTGAAGCAACACACTCAGCAGGATCAGCTGGACGAAGATGGAGGACACCGTCTGTTGCGGCTTTGGGCAATGTGCGCTGGGCGGAGAGGGTGCGCGTCCTTGTGCGGACGGGGAAGTCTCCCACGCGTTGTCTGCGTACGGCCACACCTTGGAGTTACGACGCCCGCTGTGGACATCTATCGACGCTGAGGTCTCTGCAGCGCGGCAGGCGGCGTTTCTAGACCTCCTCGGCACAGAAGAGAGCGCCGCCTGTGAGCCGTAGGCTGTGAGCCGGTACGCTGTGCTGGGCGGCGCTGAGTGCCTGGCAGCGGCTGGCGGATACAAGACTCCAGACTGTGCCCTTGCCAGGCGCGGCCGTCCTGCATTTCCCCAGCCGGGGCGCCCCCAGGGCGCCGCGAACGAGAGACCGAGAAATCGACAAGGAGGTGAAAGGGGAGACCGAAGACGAGGAGGAGGACGAGAAAGATCAGGAGGAGAAGGAGGGGGAGGAGGAGGAGGAGGAGTCCTCCCCATCCTCGGCGCAGACCTCGCGCGCGACCCTGCTGATCAGCTCTGCTCACGCGGCGGGAGGCAGGCGGCCTGCCAATGGGCGCCCTGGCTGCCCGCGCGTGCGGCCGGCTGCCCGCGCCCGCCCGTGAGGCCGAGGACGTCGCGCCGGCGCTGGCCGAGCGGAGCTTCGAAGGTTTGCCGCCGCCGAGGGGGTGGGGGGAGGGATGGGGGTGGTGGTGGCGGCGGTGGTGTCGGTGCTGATGGTGCTGCTGGTGCTGCTGGTGCTGGTGGTGCTGGTGGTGCTGGTGGTGCTGGTGCTGGTGCTCGTGGTGCTGGTACTGGTGGTCCTGGTGCTGTTGCCGGTGATGATGGTGCTGGTGCTGGTGTTCCTGGTGGTGGTGGTGCTGGGGATAGCGCTGATGGCGGTGGTGGGGGAGGTGCTGGTGACGGTGGTGATGGTGATGGCGATGGCGATGGCGATCGTGATGGTGATGGTGATGGTGATGGTGATGGTGATGGTGATGAGGGGGAGGGGGCGAGAAGGTATGTTGGAGAAATAAGCGAGTGGGCAGATGGGAGAGGGGGAGGGGGATACTGAGGGGGGAGGGGGTGAGGAGGACGGGGGGGCAGAGAGGGAGGATGTATGAATTGGCATGAGGGGGGACTCCCCCCTTCGCGTCAATTGATACATCCTCCCCCCCTCATGCCAGGAACGGGGGGGAGGGAGATGAGAAGGCGCTGGGGAGGAGGACGAAGGAGGATGGCGCTAGGGAAGAGTGAGAACGGTGGGGTCAGTGAGGAGAAGGACGAGAGCGAGAGAGAGAGAGAGAGAAGAGAGAGAGAGAGAGAGAGAACGAAAGAGAGCGAGAGAGAGAACAAGAGAGAGAGGGAAAACAACAACATTGAGAGAGAAAGAGAGAGAACAAACAAAAACATGAAACAGGCAAACAGAGAGGCTGGCAGAAAGACCTACAACAAAGACAAGGGGGGGGGCAGGGAGGACGGGGTGGCGGTGGCGCAGGGGGAGGGAGGGAGGCACCGATGTTGGCGGATAACCCATTCGGGTGAGCTGGCCCGAAGGCGTTTCACGTGGCACCCACAGGTGAAGCCGAAGCCAAAGCTGAGCGCACAGAACAATTGAAAGGGCCTACCCTGCGGGTTTGGTTGACAGCACATCGTTAAACGCTGCTGCAAGCTTCCCTAGGCTGGCCGCCCCCCAGAGCATCAGCCAGACCAGTCGACTTTGCACTGTGATGGCCTGCTGGACTCTGGGCGCAATTCGGCACTGCCGCTGCCGCCGCTGCCGCCCTCTCGTCAGGGCCACCGACTCGGGTGACGGCGAACGCGACAGGGGCGGTTGCCAACGCGTCCAGGCCTGGCGCCGTGCATTGCCAGATTGCGAGGAGCTCGATATCCTCTGAAACGGACGGTGGGTGGGGGGGGGACAGCATCAGCAGGGAGGGGGGACAAGATTGACGGGGATTGCAAGGCAGACCAAAATACGACAAGCGTGAGGGAGGCACCCACGCGAGCGGAGAACCAACTCGGAAGAGCTGGCCCGAAGGCGTCCACGGCGCACCCGCAGGTGAAGCCGAAACCAGGGCTGAAGTCCACAGAAAACGAGGCCCCACTCTGCGGGTTTGGTTGACAGCGCATTGTTGAACGGCCATGCAGCTTGCCCTGAGCACAGCCCTCCCCCCGCCAAGAACAACAACCAGGCAAATCGGGGTTCCACCCTCATGCTTTGTTGGACTCTGTGCGCGTTTTGGAAGTGCCACTGCCGCCGCCGCCCTTCGTCAGGGCTTCCGGCCCGAGCGACGCCAACAGCGACAGTGACGGTGGCCGACGCGTCCAAGCTTGGAAGCCTGGCGGCGTGCAGCGTCAGACTGCGAGGATCTCGATACAATATCCTTTGCGCGCGGACCAGACTGCAGGAGGGCGAGAGGGGATGGGAACAGCATGCGTGGGAGGGAAAAAGAGGTGTGGAACTTCGAGCTCGAGGTAAAGGGGGCGATGGGGCAAGGGAGAGGGTAAATGGGCGAAGGGAGGACGCGGCACGGTTACAGGGAAAACGCGAAAGGAATAGGGCCAGAGGAGCAGGAGGAGGAGGAGGATGGGGAGGAGGAGGAGGGGGACAAGTAGTAGGAGGAGGAGGAGGAGGAGGCGTAGAAGGCGGAGGGAAAGTGGTAGAAGGATGTGGACGCCCCGTCCTTATCTGCCTCCTTTGTAATATTTCGCGCCCTTTTCTCCATCGCACTCTTCGCGCTCTGGGGGGAGCGCCAGGTGGGAAGGTGGAACGGTCAACAGAGGCGGCGTCAGAGGAATAGATCGAGAAAGCTGGCAGGACAGATCCGAAGGCGGTTCCCGAAGAGCAGATTGGAACAACAACGCTTGTGGAACGGGGGGCGGCGCCCCCCCCCCCCGCTGCCGTTGTTCCCCCATTCGTCCATCATCCTTCCTCTTCCTCCTCCCTCATTTCTCATCCGCCCCTCCTCGGTTTCATCTGCGAGAGCGCGCGGGGTTTTGCTTTGAAGCACGCACGGGGCGCGGCAATCCCTCCCGCACACCGCCTTGCCGCGCCGCGGGCCAGTGGCGGCAACGCAGGGAGATTTGTCCCTGTGGTTTTCCCTGGACTGGGTGTAACAACAGATGGGGGAGGAATATGATGTGCTCCCGCAGAGGAAAAACTTGCCGGCCGGGCTAAAACGAATAATCAGTTGCAAAAGGTGTCAGCACAGCGCGATGTATATATCTATATGTATATATATACACATATATATACACATATATATACACAGATATTAAAATTCCGGAAGTTAGGAAGCAGCTACATATTACATATCTGCTTTATCAGAGAGAGAAGTCTTTCCCTGGATGTTCGTATCCTTGTCCAGATGCTCTCACTCGGAAACTCATGACCTCAGATGGTCAAACCGCCAGTGAGGCGCCGGCAGCCTTTGAAGTTGCACAAAGATGCCTTCTGTTCGCCGCTCTGCTCTTCGGCGTGGCGTGCTTGAGCGCGTCCTTGAGAACCCGCTGGTTGGCTGTCGGGTTGCTCCGCATCCGGGCCTTTTCGCCTCGTTGGGAGGCTTACGGATGACGTTGCGGAGGCCCCGCAAGTACTGCAGCTCCCAAGTCTCTGGGGTGGATGGGTTCATCTCTAAGATGTCGTCGTCCAGGTCCGGGATGTCCTTCACCAGGTAGTCGCCGCGGGGGGTCCGCAGCCCAATGTTTTTTTCTGCCATCAGTGCGATGGTGCCCGGGACTCTGCGACCGACTTCCGCCCACAGGTGGGAGAAACGGGACTCGCGCTGGATGCCGACCTCCGCCTCCGCTGCCCTGGTGTTGTTGACCGTCACCGTGGAACATGTCGTCCCAGGGGTGGTTTTCGATCACGATCTTGAGGACTCGACCCGGCCGCTCCGGGTCAGCATCTTGCGGCGCTCAGGGACGAGCTCCAGGCGAGGGTCCGTCTTGACACGGTTCCGCTCGTGCCCCTTGTGGTTGGCGACCCTTTTTGGCACTTGCCTGCGACCACGTCGGCACGCCACCGGGCGGATCCAGTCAGCCGTGGCGCAACAGCGCGACTGTCATCTGCCCTTCTGGCGGCCGCGGCGGCCGAGTCTGCCCGGATGCGGTCTTGATGGCGGTCGGTTTTCCACTGCTGCTGGCCCTGCAGATCCAACAGCTCGTCGCGGCGCTCGGACTGCAGCGCCTGGTTCGCACCGCTTTTCCTACAGTAGCAAGGTGCCCGAAGTAATTCGCGTTGTCCAGCATCACGGTCTGGGCGGTGCGCTCGACTACCTTCTGCCCGAGAACACCTCCCTAGATGTTGCAGACGAAGATGATGAGGAGGAGGCGTCCGCCGTAGCCAACCATAGCATGCCGACCTTTATTGGACAATTGGGAAGCGTGGCAACATGAATACCGAACAACCGACCGACGAAGTACATGAGCCTACTGTGGCCTAGCGCTTTTGCGAATGCATCGCCGATGTTTTCGGTCTCTGGTGTCGGGCCTGGGAGTATCCCGCACTGGTTCAGGAAGAGCGAGCTCTCTTCCACGTGTTTCTTGAGGTGCCCAAGGTTGGGGCTGTGACCCATCTGGATGGCGAACTGCACGGCTTGGTTGTCGAGGTGGCTCCAGACGTCAATTGGGGCAGCACGAGTGTTTTCGATCATGGCAGCCAGCTTGATGCTTTGTTTCGCCGTTTTGCTCCACGCGCGCGGCTTCGTCTCTCCCAAACTGGTGGTCGTACTTAACGTCCTGTCTGGCAGCCCCCCAGGACAGCGGGCATTGGGAACCCTTCGGGCCAGTCAGCTCCAGGTAAAAGCTCGTGGTGCTCTTGGGCGTCACTCCAGGCGTGGAGCTCCATGTCGCCCAAAGAGTCGTCAAAACTGAGCATCACGAGGCCGCATTCCGAGCTGAAGAGGACGCAACCGACGGAATTGCCAAGTTCTGTCCTTGCCCAACGGAACCATTGGTCTACGTACCGAGCAAGACGATCAATAGCGAACGAAAAGTCCAGCCTAGTTTAACGAGGTGCGTAAAAAGCCTCACCACTAATTATACGGCGACGGGTTCCAGGTTCTGCTGGCGCCACATCTTTTGGCCGAGAAGGGGTGGTATGCTGTGATGGTGTTGTGACGGGCCGTGCGCTGTAGCCGACAACCGCCTCTTAGTCCCGGACGATCTTCCGGCAGCATTCCGCCTGGGACAAGATGATGGCGATTCTTGTGCGACCATTTTCAAGAATCATGTGGCGAGGGACGTTGCAAGTGCAGCCCAGGAATTTGCGAACCACCTCTGGGGCCTTGCTGTTGAAAGCTATTCTGGTGACGTCCCAGATGCGAGAACGGCGGCGTCTCCCAGCATTTTGCTCGCAATCATCTACATATGTTGCCACAGTGCTGCACTGTTTGGCGCTCCGTCGTACATGATGTGCTGACCAGGCGAGGGGCTGGGAGACATCACGCCACGACGCGTAGCCGGACTGAAAGCCCTCGGAGGAAGTATTCTTGTTGGCAGCACGCTCGGCATCAATCCACACCTCCAGTTTGACAGCGTGTTGCATGGCCTCGCGGTCGGAGTCCCCGTGCCAGAGATAGAAGACAGTTGGCTCTTCCTCATGGATTGCCATTCGTTCCGCAACAGCCGCTGGGTGAATGCAGCAACGAAATCCGAACCCGAACGCTGGAGGCCATACAATGCACAAACCAGTCTCCACACAGGTTGTTGTTTGTGAGCGAAGCTCCAGTTGAATTTGCAGCGGTAAGATGTCGATCACGTCAGCGGGAGTGATGATGCAGTGCTCCTAGTCTCCTCAGGATGTACCTGTAGATGCGCACTCAGAAGGTCGATGGCATCTGTCTTTTGATCCATCGCGAGTGACTGTGCCTGGGCGAAACGCGCGCCGGTGAGGCTGGCGACGGATGGCCAGATGGAGGCAGACGGCGAACGCTCTAGTCTCATTCGCTTGTCGAACAAGACGCTGCCCATGGCTACGAAGCGAGCATTGTATTCGTGAGGTGCCTCAGGTTGCGCCCGATTCTTCTCAGAGATCAAGAGTTTCCCTTTTGACGATTCGGGCGCCTTCTGCAATCGACGACAACATTTATGGTGCTAGCCGCACGGGGTGGACCACGTTCAAACTCTTTGGCCGCTGCCTGTGCTCCACGGCCTTCTGGGCGTTGGAGATACAGTTTCATGTCCATCAGCTTGGCGTCGCGCGCCGCCTGACGACCCAAGACGTACAACATTTTGGCTACCGGCTCCAGCGTATTGCGTTCGCTGGTACCCCCATTTGTTGCGAAGAGTACGCCTCTCCGGCACAGTGCCCTGCTTTGGGCCCTGCCATTCAAAAGATTGCGTCCCGTCTGTCTGGCGAGAACATCTCCATGATTTTCTAGTGGAGCGCGCAGGACATCCAAGTTGCTAAACAATTGTTGCAAAAACAGTAGCACAGTGTGTTCGGACGTTTCAGAACCGGCGGCACGAAGCTCGGAACCCTTCGCCTGCAACACTTTCACTGCGTGTGGGGGGTTGTTGTGATCTGAGACGGGCACTGGTGACGCAAATTTGTCGTGCAAAGTTGCGGTGTGCGCCGTGGCTGGAGCCATGACGGCGTCGTGGAGTGAAGCTGACATGGGTACCCTGTCCGTGCGCGCAACACCCGTCCAGTAGAGGCTTGTGTCGTCGTCTTCTCGCGCGCACAACTCAAACGCAAGGTGCTTTAGTGAAATGGAGATCGCCGTGCACCCTAGGAGGGTCCGAGGCAGGGCCGCCGAGAGACGCGCAAGGACGGCCTCCACGAACCCTTGCGCCTGCAGCCCACACCACCCAGTTAGCTTGCTTCGGGTCCAGGCGCGCCTAACAAAACTGCTCGGCAACGCCTGGCCTTTCACGCCGCCTGGCGAAGCGGGCAACGGGTGCTGGCCGCCGGCGCCGCCGGCGCGGGCAACGGCAAGCTCGCGAGCCACTTCTGCGAGGTGATCGCCCAATTTCTGCACTGAGGAAGACTTGTGTGGTGTCCTGTGGGTTTGGTGTTGTCCCGGGTTGCTGTCCTTGTTGTTGCTTGTGCACAAAGTTTCCAGTCGGACGTGGCGCAACATTGCGACTGTCCGTGTCGGTATGCAGAGTTTGTCTAATTGCGCTTTTCTTGGTGGTGGTGTCGCCAGGTACCCCCACGAACTGTCCTTCCAGTCGGACGTGGCTCAGCGCCGCGATGGTCCGTCACAGGAAAAGTAGCATGTGTCACAGGTGTGTGCAACAATTGTGGAATTGGAGCGCCACGATCCTGATAGGGTGAAGGAAGATCGTCATCTAGATCCGAGTCGCGGTTGGGCTCGGAGATCTGGATGTCTTTCGCATCGGTTGCCATCGAAGCGAAATGTCGAACACATATCTAAGGTCTTAACCTACGGGAGCGCACGCTGGGCTTTGCCTTGAGCCACGCACGGGGCGCGGCAATCCCTCCTGCATCATCCTTCGTCCTCCTCTTGTTAAAATGGTGGTTGCGGTTCGATCGGTTCGGTGGTTTCGCAATCGGTTGCATTCAGTTCGTTTCGGTCGGTCACTATGCGTTGCGCCCTTCTATGCTGCTTGCGGCCTGTCGGTTCTGGTCGCGCTGTAGTGTCGGTCGGTTTTCGGTTGCGCTGTCGCTGCGGGCGGTCGTGTGCCGCCAGGTCACCCACAGGGGCGCGAAGATGGTCGCGCCTGGCGCGCCACGACCTGGGACACACATATGCACGGGCCCCACAGGCGGCAGCGCGAGGGGGTGCGAAGAGAACCGCGCGCGCCCGCGCACGCCTCCAGTCGGCAAACGGAGGCGGGCGATTTGCCCAGACCTCCGCCGCCGCGACCTGCTCACAGCGTGGGCCCCCGTAGTTCTGGACCACTTACTTCGTTGGGACCCCGCTCGCAGGGCTTGGCGGGGTCTGGTAAGGCTTCGGGCTGCGCGCAAACATCCCGCCAGCTGGCCGAGTAGCCCATGGCGGTCTCGACACCCTAGCGCCGCCTGCGGCGGCGCCCCTGGGGCGCTGTGCGCCCCACGGTTGAGGTGTTGAGACTGCCCTGCGCTACTTGAGAGGCCTCTTAACGCCAGCTGGGACTATTCGGGGGGCTGGGGCTACCTTGTGGGGCTGTCTGTGCGTAACCCGAGGTATTAACAGGAAGGGCCCACGGAGGCCGAAAATGAGCCAACTGAAATTCGTGGGTGTTGTTTTTCGCTGCAAGAGGAGGTCTGGGCAGACGCTCCCTCTCAGAGGCAACGCTAGGCAGGGATAGGCGCAGGGCAAGCATCGACCCCCGATCGCCCATTCATTGCCGATGGGGGGTCGCCCACCCCGCCCAGGAACGCTGGTATTCATCGGCGATGTATCGCCGAATTCCAGTTCGACGTGTACCCCCTGAGCCGGCCGCCCCCGCCGCCGCTGCCCCTCCCTCTTCGTCCCGCTCAGCGGTCCGGCTGTGGCCCTTGGGAGAGAAGCAGCCCCGCCCCGCCCAGTCGCCATCGACAGAAGTTCCCCGGACGCGGCCAGGGCCCTAGCGCGCCCGGCTGGATCCCTGGGGTGATCGAGCTGCCTTGCGGTACCAAATTCCTTCGCGTCGTCAAGCAATCGCCATGGAAGTGTTTCGATAGTGGATGGTTTGAAAAGTCAGGGTTGGTTTTTGGAAGGCTTTTTCCGCGCCAGGGTGCTTTCCAGCGTCGTCCCGAACGGCCGCTCGAGGCCCGGGCGATGTCCCGAAAACCAGACTTCTCGCGACTTGAAGCGATCGGTTTGCAAGGTGCGTGTGTGTGTGTGTGTGTGTGTGTGTGTCTGTGTGTCTTTGCTGCTGAATTTCGACTGCTGTAGTGTGTGTTATACAGTTTACGGGTCGTGTCGCAATCCGTGTTTCAGAAGGTTGTAGTTTCATAGTTGACGTACGAATGATGCCACATGCATGCACGTTTCCAGACCTATATGTGCACATATGTTGCTTGTCCACACGTGTTGGTCATATGTCGCCATGTTGTGTATCTCGGCAGAGCTGCCTGGCGCTTTCACACCCATGCGAGGCCAGCGTCGCCTGGGCAGCAGTTGATGTTCAAAGACATGACACGTTAGTCAAGCCAACAGCGAGAACAACATATGTATGTCGAGATGCGACACAGTTGCGGCGTCAGAATGATTGTTGGTTTCTTGAGTCAGAGCTATGTCGAAACTGCTGTGGCTTCTTGGACTGTACTCTTTAATATATGGTATGGTATTTGGAGGTAGATTGGTGTAGACTGTGGTCCTGGATGGGGGCGTTCGGCGTGCTCACGCAGGACCGCGAGGGGGACCTTAGGGCCCAAAAAGCAGTAGGCACAGGTGCCGATATCATATAGCATCATCATAGTGTGTTGGTGTCGGGAACGCAACTGCGAACAGCTTGTTCAGTGTACCGCAGATGCCTGATTCCATATATTCTGACCCATTTGACACGTGCGAGGCGGCCATGCTTGCTCATGCATGTATTATTGTTGCATGGTTAGTGCCAGGCGGGCGATCGGGTTTCTATTTTGGAAGAGGTTGGTTAACGTACCCGCGGAATGTCTAAGTCCTGCCCCGACTTCTCTCGGACAAAACAACGGTTTGTCGCTTACGTTACCAGTTTATGTTGTCGTAGACGGACTTTGTGGCCTGTCAGACCAGCTAGACTTCGGTGTGCATTATCATCTGGGGACCGAGCGCTGTATTTATTTAGCGCATTATTTTTGAAGGCATTTGGCAGATTGTTTTATCTAGACCGTCGGAAGTTTTTTGTGAACACAATGTCCACTCTGCAGCAACCGTTGTTCAGATTGCTCGAGGTTCCGCAGGCAAATGTCCCGCCCAAAATACAGCACGTTGCCGTCGCAGTGTCGATTGCCGTGTCCATGCGCAGGTTGCGGGCCTCGTGGACGCGAGGTCGTCGGCTCCAGCAGCGTCTGGCTTGTTTTTTTTTCGCGGGGCTTCCCGTCCCACCTTTGTGAAGCTCTGCAGCGACCAGTCGCTCCACATTTTCTCATTGTTTGGAGCGTGTCAGTTTCCTCCTGATCCAATAGAAGCGCGCATCGGGACGCTCGAATACCAAAAACCGTGGTATAAGTCTCGTTCACCAACTGGGCTTTAGAACCTTGTAGACCGGACAAGGAGCATGTATTCGGACAGGCACATGTACTGGAGTCTCCTCAAGGCTTTGGGGGCATCTCCGAACTCCAAGGTCTCTACTAGGTCGCTACGGGCCTCCCAATTCCGGATATTGACTGGCATCGGAAGTTACTCCCAGGTAGCGTTGACAATTATTCTTGTTCGGTTTCGACGACGGCTCCCGCATTCAGGGCAAAAGCTGTTGACTCTGCCTGTATTCAGTCCTGCGGGCCTGAAGCCAATGGATTGGGCTCAGCGAGGTTCATAGGTCAAGCATATACCCAGTCACGCTCGCATTGACTCGCCGGAATCGCCCTGCACGTTGGCACCCACAGGAACGAGGGGAGGAGCTAAAAGAAGCACAGTTGTGGGGGAATGCCCGCGTTGAAAGGCTCATGATGCGATCGCTGAGATTTGAGAAGTACCTTGCTGCGCGGAGATTTTGGCAAGGAGCGCTGCGTCGTCCCATTCCCCTTCACATACGAGTTTTTCCTAAAGCACCAGGTCGACGTTCAGGTGAGCTAGGACCGCCGAATGCACGTAGCTGCTCGGCATGGCTATCCCCACGGCGGGCGGCATTTTAGCCGCGGGAGGTTATTTGGGAGCGCTCTGACCCACGTTCTGGCAATGATCCCGATCGCTTGTATCTCATATGGCAGGTCAGCACTATCCTACCGAACTGCCCAGATAAAATGCATTTCAGGGGTGTCTGGGGGAGTACCTACGCACGATGGGTTATCCATGACCTGGGCCAACTCATATTACAGAATCTAGCCCTGGGGAAGAACGGCGCGTTCGTGCGTGGCTCCAAGGGGTCTTCCATGAGGCTCAGGACGCGCGAGCCACAGTTTCCCGCTTCCGTTGCTTTTTCTCTCAGACTCCTCGCCAACAAGATTGGGCGATATCAAGCGCTACAACGGTTGAGTGCGACAGATAGTTGAGCTTTGCCGTCTGAAGTTTTTGCGGGAGCAGCAGGGGAATTTGCCGTGACCCGAAGTAGCTTTAACAGTCGCGCTGTTCAGCCAGAGTTGGCGGCGCTCGAACAGGTCTCGCGCGATCAGTTTGTGCGACATGCCTTGTCTCTCAGGCGATCGGCATGGGTCGCATCTCTCGATCCGCCTTCCCCCGCTCGGCGAGCCCGATCCGTTCGCCATCGCCACTGAAGCTTACCGCTCGCCTCTTTCGATCAGCGCGCTGGCGGGCTGGGCGGCAGCGTCGAGGACAAGGATCGCAACGCAACGTGGTTTGTCTCTCCTTGCACTCGAAAACACCCCATTCTTGCGTTCGGAACACAGGCAGCTCAGCCAAGTTCCCTTGGCGTGGATTGCATTGGCGCACGGGTAAGTCCATGCAGCATCGCATGGACGTCTCCTTTGTTGGGCGGTCGTCTTGGGACCTGGATTCGGCGTGGTCGGGGGCCCTTCGGAGCAGAAGCATTTGGAAACACATGGTTCCATGAGGTGCGCCCATTGACCAAGCCGCGACTCTTCCAGGTGCGTTCGTCGATGGCGCAGGCCGTCCACCCTTGAAGGATGCGGAGGGCGACTGATGATTTGTTCAGGCGGGTCAAGCACCGGCTGCCGTGCAGGTGCATCTCTGTCTTGAAGTCCCGCCGTGCGCGTGTTTTTCCAGGGGGGGGGGGGGGGCCATCGCCGCCAAGTTTCGGGATCGCACAGCGCTCCCCATGTCTACTGCACTCGCTCCCTCGCAGCCTTCATGGGCTTCCGTTTTTCCCTGCGCGCAAGGTTCTGTCCCGCGCAAGTGTAGGGCATCCAGATCGGCGGGCCGACGAGCCCGACCATCTTGCGCGCGGTGCTCTCGGAGCGCGAGCGCCCGGCAGACGCAGCGTGGAAAAAAGAAGCAGCGTAATAGTAATAAGAAGAAGGGCTAAGCAAAACAAAACAAGAAATATTCCGCAAGCGCCATGTTGAGGTTCTCCTATTTATATTTCATGCCATGCGCAACACGTGCTCACAACTATCTATGTATATATTTATATATGTATATGTATACACGTATGTGGTAGAAACAGCACTGACGTCGTGAATACTCAACGCGCCTCGCAAGGCAGTGCTATCAGTCCGTATTCGGGAATGGAAATACATGTACATGTTGATAGCGTTTTGGGTTCAGGCACCCATGCGAATGAGGCTTTGGCGTCGGCAGGGAACATCTCAGATTGAACAACGCATGCTGCGCCTTCGCACGTGGGCTCCATTCGCCGACGCACACTTGCACATCATTGCAGCGAACTTACAGGTCGCCTTCGGCGCCGGGAAAGGCCGGGCTTCACCCAGGAGAAAAGTATCTTCATGTGTTGCGATGGTGCTTTGGTATCTCTTCGCATTGGATACCCGCGCGCAATCGCCGAGAGGATTCGGTACCTGGCCCCCCCCCCTGGGCCTCGACAAAATCTCATGTGGTCATGCGCTCAGCTCACGTTCCTGACTTGCGCTCATCTTGCCTCTCCTGAGTCGCCCATTGCAGCCGAGTTTGCCGCGAACCGCGCGCGAGTTCAGGCCCGACGAGCACGCCGCGCCACCCCCTTCCCGCCCTGTGCCGCGAGATGCAGTGGGCGGCCAGTCCTGGCCGCCTAAAGGGGGCATGGGTGGCGACGGGCAGCGGGGGGGGGGGGGGGGGGGCATTTGCGCGGCGGCGGCGGCAAGGGCCAAGGCCAGTTCAGCGGCATGGCTAGCCAGTGACAAACCCTGATGTCGGAGATGCAGGCCGCGGGTCAGATGAGTCGATCTCGCAGCTGCTAGTCCAGCAGAACAGCGGAGTGACTACGGGAAGCGCCCCGTGCCGAGGGGACATGTCACCGGCCCCCGAAGCGGCGGCTGAGGTCGCGCAGGCCGCCGCGACATTCTTCGATGGCAAGGCCGCCACGCACCCATCCGGCGCGAGACCCACCAGCGCCTTCTGGGGCGACACCAACGGCAACGACACCTCTGACTTTGAGGGCCGCCCAGCTTTCAAGAAGATGAAGGCCGAGCACGCGAGCTTGGCTGAGACGCGGGGGGCCCAGGGCAAGTGCGGATGTGCGCACGTGCGCGAGGTCACCTCAGCCGAAGCAGGCAGCAATCTGCGGCAGCCGGGCTCCTGCCGCTGTCACCGCGGCACTACCGCCAGAACAGCGCGGGCGCGTGGAGGAGCTGCGCGCCCCCATGTTCAACGCGGGAGTCCAACAGGAGGTCCACGAGGCAGGCTTGGCGACATTCGGCATCAGCGGCGATCGCGCGATGGCTCAGGAGTCGGCCAAAGCGGCCATGGAGGCGGAGGACAGGCTCCTCTTCGCAGAGTGGTTGGCCGCCCTCCAGAAGGGTAAGTCGGTCGTCCGGCGGCGCGCCAAACTTATTTCTTTTGGCGCCGCGGACGCGGAGGTCCAGAACCCAGGTCTGAAGCAATTCGGCGAGTTTGCGCGCGGTCGTCTCACGGAAGATGGCACGATCTCCGACGGAGGCCTTCAGACAATTCGGCGCCCCTGAAGCGGCGTCTCCACGCGGCCAGTTTCCACTGCTCCTAAGAGGTGGTCTTATCCTGGGGATGGACAAGTGATGACATGCATGGCTGTCTTGCTGATTTTGCTGTGCGGATTTCAGCGTGCCGTCGCGATCCTCGACGCGAGATTTGATTTCGAAAAGGCTCTGGAGCAGATGTGCGCACGGGCGTTGATGCGCGTGTGCCCTTGGCTTTGGGAAAATGGTTCGCTGGGCGCTTCCTCCGGGGAAACGTAAGCTCGGCGATGGGCGCGGTCAGCTCAGGGGAGAAGATGTCAACGGGAGTCAAGGACTCAGCTGCTGCCGCAGGCATCGTGACAGCATGAAGCGCACTTCTACATAGGTTCTTGTTATAAGAACGATCCTCGACGGCAGCATGCCCCAAAGGCCGCGACACGCTGTGCTCTGAACGGCTACTGAAGGTGGCACGAAACCGGCGATTATTGGAACGTGGCATGGTTGGTCTATGTTGTGTCTTAAGAATCTAGATTGGGTTGTCTCGTCGCCCGTTGATTTTTCCACCATTATGCGAGGCTTGCGTGTGTCTTTCCTGATGAATTGCGGTTGTTGCGTTGTCAGCCCCACACTTGAGGGGCTGCGTCGCAGTCCGCGCTCCAGAAGGGTGCATTCCAAATTTGACGAATTAATGATGGCATATGCGCGCACGCTTCCAGACACCTATGTCCACATATGTTGCCCGTTCGCACGTTTTGATCACATGTCGCCATTGTGTGTCCGAGTTTCTCTCGGCAGAACTGCCTGGCGCCCCGCGCCCATGCGAGGCCAGCGTCGCCCAGGCAGCAGTTGATGTTCAAAGACGCGACACGGTAGTCAAGCCAGGCATCGAGAACAAAATGTGGATGCCGAATTGTGACAAAGTTACGACGTCAGAATGATTCTTGGTTTCTTGTATCAGAGGTATGTCGGCACTGCTGTGGCTTCTTGAGCTGTACTCTTGAATATATGTTATGTTCTTGGGATGCTGTCTAAGTTTTTTGTTGGTGTAGACTGCGGTCCTGGAGGGGGCCATCAGCGTGCTCGCGCAGGACCTCGAGGGGGACCTTAGGGACCAAGAGGGCCGTAGGTACAGGTGTTGAGATCATATGTCATCCTCTCAGTGTGTGTGTGTGTGTGCGTGTGTGTGTGTGTGTGTTTGTGTGTGCGTGTCTGGCTTTGACCTTTAAGGGGCCGTCGCTGGGCCCCGGGACCGCTCTGGATGGAGCGCCGTCCCAGGGAAGGGGGTCGAGTCGTCTCTTCGGGGCCTAGAGAGAAACGCGACGACGACATTGGGGGTTTGGGGCAGGAGCGCCACAGAAGGAACTGACCTTCCAGAAGGTGGCCCACAGAGCCCTACTACGGTCAGGAACGTTTGCTCAGCGCGTCGCGTCGCTGGTTCTGGACCATCACGCTCCGGCGCGACACGCTAAGCATTTCGCAGTCGTCAAGCGGCATGCTGCGAGCTCGCATGGCACAGCGAGTGGCCGCCGCCACGACACGGTGAGCAAACGTTTCTGCCTGCAGTATTCCATAATGGCCGTGGACACCGGCCAGGCTCCCAGGCCCCGAGCGCCAATGTCGCACCAGAGAAGCGATCGTTGTGGTTTGCCCGAGACGCTTTGCTATCGGGTGCTATATTGTTGCGGCGAGCGCAGCGATCGTCAGCGTAATCAGAGATGCCATCAACTCACGTGCTCGACGATCGACGACAGATGCATGCTCCTGCTGCTACCCGCCAGCCTGGATGCAAGGGGGTTCAGGGCATGGGTAGTTGTTTCACGCTCCGCGTAACCCCACCAGCAATGGACACTGTGGCGGGATCCGTGGGGCTGGTCGTCCTTGGGCACGCGAGGGTCGCCGCTATCCACCAGTGAGGGTTTTGTGCCGAGCCGCCTTGCCCGTGCGCCTCTTTCACGCGTGTCTCCTGAGTGGTACCTCAGGCCGCGTCTATAAGTTTCACCAACGTAGAGGTTCCTGCTTTGCTGTCCCATAGCGGCAGCCTCGCCTGTCGACGCCCAGAGGTCGGCCGTTTGGGCCCCCCCCGGCGTTCTTTGCTGTCCGCCGCAGGACAGCCGCCCGCTGCCGGTGGCAGGGACTGACGCCTAAAATACTCGCCTCCCTGCTCGCCGCACAGCCGTTCTAGGTCAGGTGCCTACAGCAGTGCCGCGTACTGCTTGGCTTGGCCGTTTAGTGGCCCTCAGCGCTGGCAAACGGCTCGTGGCCAGCATCTGTTGTCGGTGACGGTGGAGTCGGCCGCGCGCCGAGTGGTTCAGCCTTCGGCGTCGTCGGCCTTCCTCCACCGCGTGCAGCGGTTTTCCCAAGCTGGTACGCATCAGGTGTCGCTCTAGCCGGGGCATAGTGTGTTCGGCCCGGTCGCTTAGCGGCCCTGAGCGCTGGCTCACTCCAGTCTATGCCGCTCTGCACCGTGCACTGCCTTGCGGCACTGTGTTCTTGCATCGTGGCCAGCGTCTGCAGTCGTTGGTGGTGACGTGGGCCGCACATCAGGTGCAGCCTCAGCTGTGGCGTAGGGTTCTGACTCGGGCGCTCTGTGGCTCTCTTCGCTGGTAAACTCCAGCCCACGCCACGCTGCGCCGTGTCGCTTCCCCCCCTGTGCACTACGCGGCTCTTGCGGCGGTTAGCTGCACCCCACACACGTGTCCACTCAGTCGGTGTGCAGCTGCCCTTCAGCTTCGTACCACCAGTACACACCTGGTGCAGTCTCAGCGGTGTTGCGCATTGTCGCCTGTCCTGTCGCTTTGTGGCCAGCGCTGGCGCACTCCAGCCTAGGCCGCATTGCACCGTGCAGCTTCCCCCCCTTTTCACTACATGGCTCTTGCGGCGGTTAGCTGCACCCCCACATGTGTTCTCACAGACGGTGTGCAGCTGCCCTTCAGTTGCGTGCATCTTGTGGCGGTGAGCTGCGCTCCCCCTCCACACGCCCTGTCGCACTCCGTGGGCTGCAGCAGCGCTCCCACACCCGCGCGACACTGTGTTTTGGATCTTGGCCAGCGTCTACAGTCGGTGGTAGGTTCCGATGGCCGCGCGCCGAGTGGGTCAGCCTTCGGCGTCGTCGGCCTACGTTCCCACTACGTGCAGCTGGCGTCCCAGGCTGGTACATAGTTTTCTGTCTGGGAAGTTGCTCGGAGCTTGGCGCCGCAAGGGCGACTTACTCCGCAGCTTGTACCTCTGTGCGCTAGATGCAACCCAGTGAATGCGGAGCATTTTGCTCAGCGCACGTGCATTGCACGCCTCGCGTGGAATTTGCGTGTTCCGCCGTCCCGGACACGCCTGTTGCCGCCTGACCTTTGTCGCGCGGCCGCCGACCAAAAAGTAACCCCACCAACCCGTTCAGACACATTGCCCACGAGAGCTGACGGGAAAAAGGGGCGAAGTAACAAAGCGGGCAACCACTATGACAAAAGAGATCGTCAAGAGCAAGGGGGTGGCCTTGGAGGGCCTCTTCGGGTCATTTCTGGGGCCTGCGGAGGGGGGGGCGAGGGGAGGAGGAGGAGGAGGAGGAGGAGGAGGAGGAGGAGGACGAGGAGGAGGAGGAGGAGGAGGAGGACGGGGAGGAGGAAGAGGAGGAGGACGAGGAGAGGAGGAGGAGGAGGAGGAGGAGGAGGAGGAGGAGGAGGAGACAAGCCGCCGGTTGGGGTCCTCGTGGGACGTTCTTGGGGCGCTCTTCGGGCCGTCTTGAGCCATCTTGGGGCCCTCTTGGAGCTCTCGTGGGGCCCTCTTGGCAGCCCTGTAGAGCATCTTTGGGCCATCTTTGGGGGAGTCGATCAATGGAGCAGGGATCCTCGATGTGCGTTGCCCTCCTGGGGTCATCTGCATCGCTGCTTGGGGCGCTCTTGGGCCGTTCTTGGGCGCTCCTGGGGCCGTCGGGGGGGGCCTCTTGGACCCTCTTGGGCCTCTCTTGGGCCAGCTTGGGGCTATCATGAGGCCTTTTAAGTCGCATGGGATGCGAAAAAAACGAGAAAAAGGCAACAATCTGTGATGTTCGGTTGGTTGTTGAATGATTTTGCCCCTTGGGGGGGCCTTGAGGAGGCTCCGAGAGCACTTGGAACCATCTAGTGGCCCTCGTCGGGTCTCTTGGAGTTATGTTGGGAGCTATCTTGAACCATCTTCGGCTATCTTGAGCCGTCTTGGAGGCCATATTTGAGTATCGGGGCCTCTCTTAAAACCATCTTTGGCGCTATACCCCCTCCGTCCCTCCCCGTCCAGCGGTCGCTGGGAGGTGAGGGGGAGAGCACCCTCCCCGAAGGAAGACAGTTTTGGAACAAGAAAGAATCGCTAGACCATTAACCCACAGGGCTGGTGTGATGATCGCGAAAAGCGGGTTTTGTCGGAGCACAAGTGGACCGTGGGGACCGTGTTTTAGTGCGGTGGGTTGCGTGGGGCGGGCGGGCCTGTGTGCTCCTGCGAAGAGTAAAGGATGAGACCCAGAATGCACGGTGACCATTTGGTCCAGACCCCCCGTCTCGCAGAAACGCAAGGTGGCGGAAACCATTTGGTCCAGACCTTCCCCTGGGGGGAGGAGAAGGGTAAACATACCAACGCCACCTCCAAAGGGTATCCCGTTGACATACGAACGCATCTTCCCATGGGTATTCCGTGACATACGAATCTTGCTTTCTGATTTACGAGCGCCTACCGAAACAATGTAGAGTGCGACAGGAGAGGGTTGATGACGTGCAGCATGCAGCATGGTCAGTAGCTATCTTTGCACAAAAGTGTGAGATTGTGAGCGGGAAGGCTTGCCTTCTTGCCTCCTTTCCCAACCGCCCGCCCTGGGCAGGCTTTTCGCCTGCCCGGCAGGCTCCTCGTGGTGTGGGCGATGGCTGGTGCCAGCAGTTCTGAGCGGTTCTCGGCCCACGAGTTGGGCACGGGTTGTGTCTGTGATTCCTGGTGTTGGCATCCCTTGGGTCTCGGCAGCCCCCTCCTGTGTGCCAGGGTTGGCCTCCAGGCTGCGTAGGGGGGGAGACCCAAGGCCCACTGGAAAAAGACTTGCCCAGTGCATCTTGACACCCGCGCGAATGGTATACTGATGTGCCCCATGTTGCATCCTGCCGCACGCGCGCGCACGCTCCGCATTGCGATCCGGGGACGCACCCAACCTTTTATACACATGGCGCGGCTACACCCATGACCGGTCCATGCAAAAGAACACGTTGAAGGACCTCAGTTTTCCTGAGCGTTTTGTCAAATAATGTCAGGCCACGCACAATTGCCCCCCATTCACGGCATCACTTCTGCGACTCGCATCGTAGGCAACAAGGCGACAGCGAGCAGGCAAAGGAGCAACCATGACGGGGGCAGAAACACATGGAGGAGGGAGGCTTGGGAAACAGATGACAAAACAGCGCCTCGCCATCTATGACAAAACAGCGAGCTGCGTTGATGGCTGCTAGTGTCCAAACGCATCGCGGGCAAGAGGTAGCTGAAGAGGGGGTTGAAGTGGACAGACGTTAGCGCCCTGCGCAGCATGACGCCCCAGCGCGCTGCGACCTGTGATCGAACAGCGCCGCGCGCTATGTGTCGGGACCGCGCCGCGTGCTACGGGAGCTCATGTTGTGTCATTGTCATATGGGACTAGTCGCCGCCAGTTGCAGACGCCGCCGCCCGCGCCATTGAAGCACAGTGATCTGCACAGGAGCGCGGCTGCAACTGCTGGCGGGGGCCGTCTTCAGTCATGCAGGAACCTGGCGAGGCCGTGTCATGCGCCAATTGTGCGGCCTCTTTCCTACAGCGTTCCGCTCGGGTTCCGACCGTCCGAATGCGGGTGGCCAGGTCTGCTGGTGGCCCTTGGGACAAAAGTCAAGGCTCGGATCGCGGATCATCGGGAGGTTGTCCGACGTCGTCGCCCTCGAGAGCATAACGTGCAGGTGAAGCCAGACCCGTCCATGTCGTGAACATCCTGATGCCCGGCGTCGACGATGACGCCTGGCATGGTGCCGCCCATCAGAACTCAAACAGAATCTCCAAAACAACATGCGGCAGCTGACGATTGGGAGAGAGGCGATGGCAGAATGATATGTTCAGCGGGCCAAGTGGACCACCATTCCGTCGGACCTCCCAAGGGCCAGCGACAAGGGCGACAGCATATCAGACGGCAGCCCCCCGGGCCCACGACAGCGGCTGCGGCTGCGCAAGAGACGCGAGGTTCGGTCCGGGTGTGCGCAGGACACCGCCCATCTGGACCTGCCAGGAGCCCACGAGAGTGACGCCAACTGTGCAGTTCGAGTCCCAGGGGCGGCGAAGTCTCATTATGATGCGCGTGGGGCTAGGCTCCGCTGTGCTTCCCAGGTTCCCACAAAATCGACGACAGCTTCGCAGCTCGAGGCCTTATGGTGGCGAGGCCTCATTCTGATGCGCGTGGGACACCGCTCCGCTGGGCCTTCCGAGGGGCCCACGGAATTTGCGACAGCTTCGAGGTGGCAGCCGTTGACAGCCACCAGGAGACAGGAGGAAGAGAAGGATAAGGAGGAAAGGGAGGAGGAGGAGGAGAAGGAGGAGGAGAAGGAGGAAGAGCATGGAGGAACAAAACAAAAAGGCTGAGGAGGTGGGAGAAGGAGCAGAAGGAGGAGGGGGAGGAAGAAGAGGAGGAGGAGGACGGGACCGACAGTCGCCCGTGCGCCGCTCCTGGCTTGGCAGGTTGACGGCCTTTTGCCGCGGGGCTCCAGGCGGCCCTCCTCTCCGTGGGGCGCGCGACCGACGCGCGTAGGGTAGCCCCGCTGCCTTTCGGCCTCTTGCACGGCCTCGGCACCACGGGAGCTACGTCGTGATCCCCAAGCTGATGTCGACGAAGACGGAGCACGGCGGCGCGCCCCCCTCGGCGCATTGCAGCAGCCACACCCCGTGCGCGCCGACGGTATGGTCGTCGAAGGGGTAATCCTCACCTTCTGGCCCTGGCCCCCCATGCTGTCGCCGTCACCGCAAATTAGCTCGGAGAGGCACGTGACACCATCATGGAAGTAAGCGTCTGGCGCCGACCTCGCACCTTGGACATTCACATGTCATCCTCGCTCGCCAGCAGCAGCTGCAGGGCCGAGGGCAAGCAGCGGCGCCACCACTGCTATCCACGGGCCATTGCGTTCGACGCGTGCCTGTTGCGGCGCCCTCGCGCGACTTTGCGCGCGCTACCTGGGGATTGTTTGTACGGCCCCCCACCGCGCCGGGGCCGTCAGTACGTCGCCGTTGCTGTTCTCAGTCGCGTACGCGTGCTGGTGACTACCCTGGCTCTCCGCGGTGCTCTGCTGGTTTCCGAGGGCCCCCAGCATGTACACGTCCGTGGAAGTTCACCCGGCCGTCCCTGATTCCCACCTTTGGGGTTCGACCTCCTCGGAGCTCGGCTGGTGGCCGTTGGCCCCCTGGGCGTCGTCGTCGCGTTGCAGCTGCTTGACGTAGCACGACTGGCCCTCCCCTCCGACGATCTCGCGCTCGTGGTCCTCGAGGTCGGCGAACGGGTCGTGGTCGTCCTGGTCCAGGGTGCTGCGTGCTGGCGGGGGAAGGGTACCCCTCTGAATCTCTTCAGACGGCGCTTGTCTGCTCAGAGTCTGGTCCAGGATGCGTCCCTTGGGCGGCGCGCTCGAGGGGTGGGTGCCCCTGGTCGTACTCCACCGAACAGGTCCAGGAGGCGTCCCTTGGCGACGTGACTTCGTACTGGGGTGGATGGGTGCCCCTGAGTTACCACCAAACAAGTCCAGGACGGGTTCCTTGGCGGCGTGTCATTCCGCGAGACGTCCGAGCCGCAGGCCAGGACGGGGAAGGTGAGGACTTCTGCGAGCGAGGCTATCTCGTGCTGCTCGCGCAGGGCCATCTTGAGCTCCTCGATCTGCTTGCGCTACTCGTGCACCCTGTTGGCGAGGTCGCGTACCGCGTTCTCCGCCTGCACAGTCCGCTCGTTGGAGTTACTTTGCTTCTGCTTCTCGTACTGCAGCTGCTGCTCGAGCTGTTCCTTCCCCCTGACTGTGCGACATGCGGCGATCCACCGCCATGTACGCCTCCTTCGGTCTGATGTGCGCAGGCTCGTCATGCATCCTGCGCGGCGGCTGGTCGTTGTTGAACAAGACCCACCCCCCATCGCGCACGCAGCATAAAGTCGTAGAATGGCCGCTATGGACTGTCGTAGACTGCCAGCGCAGCTCCTCAAGCTGCGCCTCTCAGGTGCTGGCGGCGCCACTCTCCGGGTCGCCGATGCCATGTACCTGCGCCTGCCCCCCACCCTCCAACTCTCTGGACACCCGAAATGGGCACGGAAAGAATGGGCACAATGCCCAACAGCAGTTCCTGTTCATTTTGGACAGGACTCGCTGTCCGCGCCGCCGCGGCCTGTGTCCATTCGAGACAGAAGGCCGCCTGCCCAACAGCGGCCGCTGTTGGTTTGGGACAACATTTGTTGTTGGGCATTGTACCCATTCTTTCCGTGCCCATTTCGGGCGTCCAAAAGCTCGGCGCCGCCACCTGCTAGCCAGACCTCTAGCTTGGTGACGACGGCCTTCGCCGCACGGGGGAATCGCAGGAAGCCGCCGGCCGCGTCCGCCGCGCGGCAGGGGGCGCCGCCCTCGGGCGCGGAGCTCGGCGATCCCCGTGGCCCGCGTGTGGGCGCCCAGCACTGCCACCAGCTCGGCCGCCGCCCCCGTCAGCTCCTGCGCGCGCTCGCCGAGCGCGGGGCGGGCAGGAGCGGCCGCCTCGGCCAGCAGAGGCGCTGCTGCAGGCGCCACCTCCGCCCCTGGGCGCGCGGCGTGCAGGTGCAGCAGGAGATCAGCGGCTTCGCCCACGGTCGCCCCGGTGACGTGCGCTGCGCCGTGCCGGACTGACAGGCCGCCGCGCCCGCCGCACCCCCTCACGAGCCTCCGCGCGCTCGACGGCGCCGCGGCCAAGGCGTTCGCAGGAGCGCACCCGCTAGAGCCAGAACGGTTTCGGGGATGAGGAGGGCGAGGAGGGAGGCGGGAGATGGAGGAGGAGGATCGCGCGACCAGTGCCCTATTCAAAACGAGAGTCCAACCAAGGGAGGATTGGGAAACACGTGTTTCTGGAGGTCCGAATGTTATCTATGCCGACGCGTTTGCGGGGTCGGAGCGTGAGCAGGGGCATGGATAGAACGTCGAGCGCCTGTGTGCTGGGCGCTGGCCGAAATACCGGCCGATTCTACGCAGGTCGAAATGCTGTGGTCGGCGTTTCGGGGGAACGCGCCAGTTTCGGCCAGATCTGGGGCCCCGAAGGGGCCCCAAACACTCGCGGCCCCCCCTAACCGCCCCTGAGAGCGGCGCCGACGTCGAGAGTTCATGCCCGCTTGCAGATACGTGATATAAGGTCTTGCGGCAAGAAATCTAGGGCACATTTCTCGTCGACCGGATTGTTGACATTCCAATTCCAAAGAGGCGCCTCACGTGTTTGTCCCCAGGACCTGCAAAGAACGAACCGCTGCGAAGCGCCTGTCCCAGGGATGGTAAACTCAGGGAACGCGCGTTGTCAAGAAGATATCCAAGAAGTTGAAGGGTCGTACCACGCTTCTGATCGCCGCGCTCGTCGGTCACAGGCCGATCGCCGTGGTCGCGATGGCGCTAGCGATCCTGCGATGACCGTGTTCGGTGATCGCTGGGCGCGCTCCCGAACGGACTGGTGAGGCCGAGACGCTGGGCATGGACGTGGGTCGCGACGAGTGCTCCCTGACGGTGCGGATCCCCAGCTTGAGTAGCACAGGGCGGGAGAAACGAGAGTTCCCACCGATCCCTCGCTTGAAGTCGCGGCCACGGGAGAGCGGAAACAGGGCGGCGATTGCGATTCGTAGGTTTTTGTGTGTGTGTGTGTTGCAATGTTCGTTGACATGCGTATTGTCTCCGTCGTCGTGAAGGTGTGAATCGGAGGGCGCACTTTTGCTGCTGGGTGCCCAGCCTGCAGAGGCCGCAGGTGGGGGGGGGGAAGAGGAATGGGAACGCCAGATTGGGACATCCTTGGCCCTCCGCCAATCAAGGGGGGGGGTACGGTCAGGAACTTTGGCTCAGCGTGTCGCTCTGTTGGTTCTGGCCCACCACGCTGCGGCGCGACACGCTATCTACGCCTCAGTCCCCGAGCGTCAACGTCCCGAGCCTTCCCAGCCCCCCGCCGCGCGGAGCGGAGCGACACGCTATCCACTCGCAAGGCATAGCGTATCACTGGGACCGCCGCCGTGACACGCTAAGCAAAAGTCCCCGACCGTGGACTCCGGGCATAGACGTGGACGGACGGTGCGCACCCGCAGTTCGGTGCGGCACGGGGCGGGAGGAAATTGGGGAGCGGGCTGGCACCGCCATGAGGGAAGCGGGCCCTGAGGGAAGCGGGCCCTGCGGTCAGGAATGTCTGCTCCGTATGCCGCGCCGCCGCGTCTGGACCACCACGAATCGCCGCGACGCGCTACGCGCGTCCCAGCCCTTGAGCATCAACGTTCCGAGCTTGTTCCAGCCCCCCGTCCCACGAAGCAGCGCGACGCGCCATCAGCTTGCAAGGCGTGGCGCGTCGGGAGGCCGCCGCCGCGACACGCTAAGCAACAGTTCTTCACCGTGGACCCCCTGGGAGGCTTTCCGCCCTGTCCCTGGGACGAGTTCTCCATTCTAGGCCGCCTCACCCCTCGAGGGCTCCAGCAGCCTGCGTCTGAACCTCGAGGGCTCCAATGGGAACAGACCACAATCCGATCGCACACCCCACGAGAGTGTGACAGGGGATTGCTCATGAATACAGCGCTGCCGAAGGGCTTTGATTTTTCTCCTCGACGTGGGCCGCCTCCCCGAGAGCGGCGAAGGCCTCCCTGGGCCCCGTTCCTCTGGGCGCCCGCCTCTCGCGCGCCAGCCCGCGTCGGGCCAGGGACAGGGACAGGGCTCGCTTCGACGCCTCCGATTCTCGGGGGTTGCTGAAGGTGTCCCTGCCCCAAGGTACCCCCAGCTTTCCGCTCCATTTTTGAGCCCTTGGGGCCCTCTGGGCCTCCTGAGGGGTGCTCTGGAGGCCCTGGGGGCCTCCTTGGAAATCCTGCGGGCACTTCGGGCCAGAGGCACTTCTGGCAACACCCATCGGTTCGACTCCTCCTTCGAGTGCACCAAGCGGGGCGGCTTCACTCTGCCATGTTGTCTGGGAGTACAAGGTGCGTGCAATGTATGAATATTCATGTTGGCCCAGGGCGATCGGTTTATCAAAAGCGGCATGGTCTCGAAGGCTCTGCGCGCGTTAGCAAACACCGGTGCCCCCCCCATCATCTTCGGAGGCGGTTAATATTTGCATGCTGCAGGCAAGACTCGGCAGCATGTGGAAAGGTCGGTCGGACATGCGCCCAACAACTATTACCTTAACGCTTTCTTCTGTGCCAGAGTCCCCAGGCTCATTGGAGCGGTGCAGCAGTGACCCACACATGTCAGGACTAATTACCCTGCGACGTACCCAACCCACGTGCATCAAATGGCAAGAGGAGTATGCCAACATTAGCAGGAACAACGACAGTGTAGACGCGGCGATTTGCTGTGCAAGCTACATGGGATGCGCATGGGGACGACGATCGAAAGAACAAGGCTTGAGGCCCCAGGATCGAAGAAAAACGGGTACGGGAACGAGGGGTAGGAGAGGGATGGGATGGAGGGCGGGGGGGGCGAAAGGCCATCGCGGAAGCAGCAGCATGCATGGAGAAGGTGAGGCGGGGAATAGGACGACGATGAAAGTGGCGGGAAGAGACAGAAGACTGCCGCGTTTTTCAAGTGCGAGCTAAACCCGCAGCGCTGCCTGCGCCATGTCGTCGCAGAGTTCCACATGATAAAGCTTGTTTAGAGTGCAAAGAACGAGCGAGGCGTAGCTCGCCCGCTAGCTTCTCCGCCTCCTTCCCGCACATTTCAGCGCGGGAGCTGAACGCTCGCAGGCGCGCCGCCAGGTCTGCGGGCGGCCCGCGGGAAAGAAACTCAAGGCCGGGGTCGCGTATCATCAATCGGTTGTCCATCGTCCAAAGTTGCACTGGCGACGTACTGGTTGAACGCGGAGCGAGCAGCATCACGCGCGTGCCTGAACGCCACGCAGGTACAGTGCACGCGCGATTGGGACTTCAGGTCGATCACGCGCGTCTCCACCAGGCTTGGCAACACCACGCGACTGAGGATCTCACTGCGGTCTGCCATGCTGCTGTCCGCGAATGCAATGCGCTGCCTGCAAGTAAGGCGGCGGCGTCCACTTGTCTCAGAAGATGTTCCCGCGGGCCCGAAGGGCGACCGCCAGCTCGAGCCGCGGCGCCGGCAGGCCAGATAAGGATCACGCAACAGCAAAGACGATGACAGAGCAACGAGGCATCGGCGAGTGCATGACCGGCCTCCGTTTCCTGCACTTCTTTCCTGTAGTTCCCCTAGCTCATCGAGCTCAGCATATGTTTCTGAGGGTCCGAAGGACGACCGCCAGCTCGAGTCGCAGCGCCGACGAGCTGCACCCACATCAGGCAACACCCCAGGAGACACTGGCACTCAACGATTTGACGTCAGTCAGTGCCAGACCACTCCATGTCTAGTTCCTCGCACACATACAGTCGATCGCAGATGCGGGATAATCGAAGTAGAATGACGCGTCCAATCTGCGTCCGCGTACCATGCTGGACCCCGCAGCAGGTCTCGAAAGTGGCGACAGTTTCATGGGCTCCACAGCAGCCCTCGAAAGTGGCGACAGTTTCACATATCGCAGCCCCCCAGGGATGGCGAGGTCTAATCTGAGTCCCCGTAGGGCGTCACTCCGCTGGCCACCCCAGCAGCCCTCGAAAGTGGCGACAGTTTCGCAGATCGCATCCCCCCAGAGATGGCGAGGTCTAATCTAAGTCCCCGTGGGGCGTCACCCCGCTGGCCACCCCAGCAGCCTTCGAACGTGGCGACAGTTTCACAGATCGCAGCCCCCCAGGGATGGCGAGGTCTAATCTGAATCCCCGTAGGGCGTCACTCCGCTGGGCCCCCCAGCAGCCCTCGAAAGTGGCGACAGTTTCACAGATCGCAGCCCCCCAGGGATGGCGAGGTCTAATCTGAATCCCCGTAGGGCGTCACTCCGCTGGCCCCCCAGCAGCCCTCGAAAGTGGCGACAGTTTCACAGATCGCAGCCCCCCAGGGATGGCGAGGTCTAATCTGAGTCCCCGTAGGGCGTCACTCCGCTGGGCCCCCCAGCAGCCCTCGAAAGTGGCGACAGTTTCACAGATCGCAGCCCCCCAGGGATGGCGAGGTCTAATCTGAGTCCCCGTGGCGTCACTCCGCTGGGCCCCCCAGCAGCCTCGAAAGTGGCGACAGTTTCACAGATCGCAGCCCCCCAGGGATGGCGAGGTCTAATCTGAATCCCCGCGTCACCCGCTGGGCCCCCCAGCAGGCCTCGAAAGTGGCGACAGTTTCACAGATCGCAGCCCCCCAGGGATGGCGAGGTCTAATCTGAGTCCCCGTAGGGCGTCACTCCGCTGGCCCCCCAGCAGCCCTCGAAAGTGGCGACAGTTTCACAGATCGCAGCCCCCCAGGGATGGCGAGGTCTAATCTGAGTCCCCGTAGGGCGTCACTCCGCTGGCCACCCCAGCAGCCTTCGAAAGTGGCGATAGTTTCACAGTCGCAGCCCCCCAGGGATGGCGAGGTCTAATCTGAGTCCCCGTAGGGCGTCACTCCGCTGGCCACCCCAGCAGCCCTCGAAAGCGGCGACAGTTTCGCAGATCGCAGCCCCCCAGGGACGGCGAGGTCTAATCTGAGTCCCCGTAGGGCGTCACTCCGCTGGCCACCCCAGCAGTCCTCGAAAGTGGCAACAGTTTCACAGATCGCAGCCCCCCAGGGATGGCGAGGTCTAATCTGAGTCCCCGTGGGGCGTCATTCCGCTGGCCACCCCAGCAGCCCTCGAAAGTGACGACAGTCTCGCAGATCGCCGCCCCCCAGGGATGGCGAGGGGCAAGCTAGGTAAAAGGCAAGCGAGAAGAGGACGAGCAAAGAGAGGAGGAGAAGGGAAGCAAGAGAGGAGAGCAGGAACGAAGAGAGGAGGAGAGGAGGCGGGAGGAGGCGGGAGGAAGGTGGAGACCACAGTGCTCTATTCAAAACGAGTACCCAACGCAGGAGGGTTGGGAAAAACTAGAAAGGGGTATCGCGGGCCAGATGCCAGGCTTGATCAGATTTACCTGAACCTCTTCATCTCCACCCTGCGCGATCTCCGCCCTGCCTCTGGACTCCATGGGTGTGACTTTGGAACCAGCAACGTTAGCGACTACATGCTGGTTTTCGTCGGGCTCACGACGAACGCCTCCGCCCGTCAGGGGATCCCATCTTGGGTTGCCAAGCGCGCGAAGTTCCAAGAGCTCTTTGTTCGGATCCGCCGTGAAGTTGATATTGTTTGTGACCCTGTCCAGGGGCTTCCTGGGGTGAAGTCCGTGGCTCGCGCTGCTAAGCAGGCCGTCTTGGAGAAGCTTGCTGAGAAGTGTCCCGTTTTCCGATGCGGAAGATCTCCTGGAGATTGGCAACTCAGAGGGCCAGCGGACGGGGTGATCACAAAGTTCTGGATAAGGCTTGTCGGGACCTTCCAGAGTTGCGCGAGTTCCTTGATATCGGCGCGGCCCAGTTTGCCGACTTCGGATTTCACCAGCTGGTGGATCAGCCGAATGCGCAGCACGCCTCTGCCCTGCAGGCCGCCGAGGGCGACGAGCCACCCTGCAAGAAGAAAGGTCGGCCCGAAACTTTGCAAAATCGACGAGCTGGGTTTCTTCTCGGGCATCGTAAACTGGGTACTGCTCGGAACCACCATCCTCGTGGCCCCCCCCACTATTCAGCCCTATGAATTCGCCTGTGTTCTGCGCGACCAACGGCAGCTGGTGTTTGAGGTGGAGGCTTCTCCGGAGGCGATTGGCAAGCTCCTGCCGTTTGTCCACAAACCGATGCCCGACCCCGTCGTCGAGACGTTGTAGACTCTGAAAGATTCCCTGGGCAGGCTGCAAATCTCTGCTGTAGGCCCCGACGAGCTTCCGCTTTCGGCATGGCACCATTTGGGTGGGCGCATTTGCCATGAGGCCTTGCATGAGCTCCACGAGGCTCTGCTGGGAGGTGTCCGCCTGCCTGGCCAGTTTCACATTGCTCTGGGCGCCTTCGTTCCGAAGGGCACCGAGCGCGAGGGCCAGGGCGTGATTGTTGGGCGGCTGTCCGTCACAAGGCCCATCGTTCCCAGCAACACTGACAAGACAATTCTTCGTGTGATGAGTGCGCAGCACCTTGTTTCCAGCAGTGCCGTCACGGTTGAAAGCAGCCAGATGAGTTTTGCTGGCGGGTGCAAGCTTGCCGAAAGCACTATCGAGCTCGAATCCGCCAGGAGTCCTTTTTCGACACGCAAGGAGCAGGCCGTGCCATTGTTCATGTTGCCAGTGCCTTCCCGTCGCTTCCTCACAAGCGGATATTTGCCATCCTGCGTGAGAATGCTCTACCGCCAGCCATCATCTGGATAATCCAAGACAATGTCAGGGCATTATTTATGATGGTGCCGTTTCGTGGTGCGAACGAATGTCGTATTCGATGTTCGCGTGGTGTGAAGCAGGGCCGTCCGCTATCTGGCTTCTGTTGGGCTCGATGCTTCGATCCGATGATTCGCAAGATGAAGTTCGAGCTGTCGAGGTTCGGGGTTCGCACCGGGGTCTTCGCCGACGATCTTGGATTGGCCGCCCGCGAGTTTGTTGTTTCCTTCCCCGTTGCGGTGGGGGAGATGGCCCTCGTACTCCAAGCAGCTGGGCTGAAGGTGAACGCTAACAAGACTCACATCATTTGATTTGCCAAGCCATCCGAGGACCAGGCCAAGCTCAAGCAGAAAGCTTCAGGAGCGGAGGAGAAACAATTCAATAGTATAGGAGTGGCCACGTATCTCAGGCTCTTCCTTGGTCTTTAGTAGTGCTGTAGCATCCTGGGTCCGCTTTCTCTCGGAGCTTCGGATGAGGTTCCGTTATATCCAGAGCCTGATAATGGGCTTGCGGCGAGCCTCTCGGCGGGCAGCGTCGTCGGCTTTCCCTTGGTTAGCTTTGTGGGACGGTTGTTTTACCACCATCTGGCGAGGGTGTCAGGACTGTCCGTGAAAGTCTCCAGTCCATATCGAATGGCCCGGAGCACGCGTTCCCGCCGAAGTTCTTGCAGCACTTCACGACCATTGAGCCACCGGTCGAGCCGCGTTATCTTGAGCTAGAATGTCGAGCTGCTGGGTGCAGGCTTGCAACTCGGAGTCACCAATTTTACCTTGCGCGGAGTGCCTGGGAAGAGTCGATGGAAGAGGCATAGCAGTCGACCTGTTGCCGCCTATCCACGGGCCAGGGCCAGATCGAAGCTGTGCGCTGTGCCCCGTTCGACCATAACTCGTCTGACCTCCAGAAGCGTGTGTTTAAGTTCCTGTATGCCCGCTCCAACACCCCCATTGGCCGCTAAGTTGCTCCTCCCTCGCCTTTAAAATTTCGATCCGTTGGCTACCCAGGCTGATGCTGACCGCATGTTTATCAATATCGGAGTTATGCCGAAGGATTCCTTTTCTACATCACGACTGACCAATTCAGGACCATATGTGATGGCTGGTGGACGCCTCGGAGGTTTCGGCACACAGGAGGGAGGAGTGTGACGTGTAGGTTTGGAAGCAGGGCGGTGGGACGTGATTATTTTCGACACTATGATGAATGTCCTGTAGCCCAGAGTGCCCAGGTTAAGCTTGCCCCTAGCTTGCCAGCCTGTTGTTTCCGACATCCCCATTTGTGCGCATCACTTCCACCGTTAATGCCTTGCGCGATCACGATCAGATTTCGGCCCCGCTTACGCTCTCCTTCATGGGGGCAAGATGTAGGGCGGTCGCAAGACGGACAGCACCATTAGGGCCACACGGACTTCCAGGACGGCCGGCCAATGCAGAATACCTGGGTCGGGTCGGCCAGTTATTCTTCCTTCCCCCTGAGTGGCGTTCCCTTCTCTCCTCCTCCTCCTCCTCCTCCTCCTCTTCCTCCTCCTCCCCCCTCCTTTTCCTCCTCCCCCTCAATATTTTAGAGTATGTCAGGATGTACCCAAAAGCTTCAGACCATCCTGGGGAAACCTGCGCATGTCCCTCCTCCTCCGAGGTCGTCGAGATATTAGAGGACGGGGCCATCAGAGCATACAACGACAAGTGCATGGCCGGCGACATCCCTGGACAGTGGGAGCGGCTTAGCACGGACAGCAAATGATGGTGGCGACGGCGACGGCGACCGCGATGGCGACGGCGACGGCGAGGTGCACGGTGACGACGAGGACGACGACGACGACGACGTCGACGACGACGATAACAGCGACGACGAAACAGCGAAAGTGATGATGGTGGTGATGATGGCGATGACGCTGATGACGACGATGATGATGTGGTTGATAATGATGATGATGATGATGATGATGATGATGATGATGATGATGATCATCATCATCATCATCATCATCATCATCATGATGATCATGATGATGCAGCTTATGCTGGTGATGATGATGCTGATGATGGTGGTGATGATGATGACGATGGTGGTGGTGATGATTACAACGATAAGAGCGACGACGAGGACGACGACGAGGAGGGCAAGTTTCAGAACGACGACAACGACGACAACAATCGACAGATCTGACGACGAAATCGGCCGGGCGAGGACGACGATTTCGACGTTTCGGCAGCGACGGCGTCGGAGACGACGGCGGCGGCGGAGGCCCCTGCCGACCACGGGACCACTGCCAAGAGCTGGGGGCGGGCAGGGGGCGAGCCGCTGCTGGTTGGGGACCAGATCCTCCGGGTCAACGGCGTGGAGGCTCCGCGTCAGCGTCGGGCCATGCAAGCGGCAAAGGACACGCCTAGGATATTACGCTGCAGTTTCGCAGGACCTAGGCTGTCCTGTAAATGTTGGTCCTGCTCTGGTATCCGACGCAATGCCAAGGGGCATTCGACACAGAGTCGACGCGGACTCGACGCGGAGTCGACGTGGGTTCGCGGACTCGACGCGCATGTCGACGCGATAGGACAGAGAAGGCCCCGAATATGCAACAGACGGTCGGGAATTTTGGCTTAGCATGTCGTTCCGCTCGTTCTGTCCCACCACGCTTCGGCGCGACACGCAATCTACGTCAACACTCCTAAGCGCTAGCGTCCTGAGTCTTTCCCAGCCTCCCACCCCGCGAGGTTGAGCGACACGCTAGCCGCGTGCAGGACACAGCGTGTCGGCAGGGCCGCCGCGGCGACACGCGAAGGCAGCTCCTGACCGTAGCACGTAGCCCCACACAGTACGTTCGACTCTGGCAGAAGATGGCATCGACGGGTCCACGCGAAGTGTCGAAACGTTCGTACCGTGTCGGATAGGGGAACTGCTAGCAGGTGTGTTTTGCACAGTATGCCGTCGGCCATGAGCGTTGTGCCAGAAGTCTTCCTGACACGGAAGGCTGGAGACGGACCGACCGCAGCCAAACGGCCGCACACCAGTTGCTCACAAAGACGAGTATTGCGCGGGTGGGGGGATTTGGTTAATTGACATGATCCAAACAGGTATCATGATCTTGCTTTGCATAGGGGGGACGAGATGGGAACGGGGAGCGAGCAAGGAAGGAGCAAGGGTGGGAATAGAGTGGCATGTGGGGGCGAGAGGAAGGGATGGGGGTTAGGGAGGGGGGCCCATTGAGGAGAGGGTTGCCCCGGTGGAGGGAAGAAGGGGGGGGGAGCCAGCGGGGGGGGGGGCAGCGGGCCCCACGTGGCCGCCAGAGGGGCCGTCCGAGAAGCTCGTCGCGGAGTGCGTGCGGGCGAGAGAGGTGCTCAGGCCCGCCCCCCCGTCTCCCCTCTCTCTTCCTGTGCGCTCACCAAGGGAGAAAAAAAAGAAAAAGAGAGAGAGAGAGAGAGAGAGTGGCCCCTCAGTCCTGCAAAAGCCTTGAAGGGAGGACCAGTCTGTCACCTCACCTGGACTGCGATCCGCCCAGGGGAGGGCCAGCGACGGGGACCCCTTCCCGACTCACAGAGGACGCAGAGCCTGACCACTGTCGACCAACTGCGGTCTCCACGGCTCTGCCAGCGGGGCCCAAGACTCCCCTTGGAGGTACCTGCCTTGCGCGAGTGCCCTGAGCGCACGAGACCCCCAGACGGAGGGACGGCGACTGCAGGCACCTGTGCGAGTGACTGACGGGGGCTGCGGGACTGAAGCGGAGCGAAGTTGTGAGCCCCCAGCCCCACAGACGACGTAAACGACACCTTGGGCGGCTGTGGGGAGGATGATAGGAAACGCTTGGTGCGTCACGTCCCCGTCTCAACGGGGAATGGCGAGAACCACATCAGCACGAGGAGAGCACACGAGCAACAGCGACGGGCGATGGCTCCACGACGCGCTCGGGCTTAGGCTCTTTTTTAGCCTGCTGCCCCGAAACATGCAAACAGTCTAGTCGGCCATCTTACAACCGACGCGGCCGACCCAGGAAGTGAGAAACGAGCGAATCTTGGCCTGGGAGCGGAAATTGTTGCGATAGCGCAGCGGGGCCTCAGCGAGATTGGCGGCCTCAAGGGCCGACGTATCAGCAAGCATGCTACCTTCGCGCTGCCTTTCAATCATCCGCACCCGCTCAAGGTCCGCAACAGTGGCGCGGGCTTTAAACTACATAATTAGACGGAGAGCCTCGACCCCCCCACGATCATCAATGGCGGCCAACACCATTTGCCACATGTCGGCCCACGCCGCCTTGGCTGACACGCAACACACTGTGCCACGCTTCTGTACACCATCATGAACAAACCTGGAGTCTGCCCAAGCAGAGGCACAGGGCAGGGCAGACGCAACTCTCTGAGGCAGACGCAACTTTCTGAGGAAGGCCCAGAGCTTGAAGGTATCAATGTCGTACAGACCTGGCGGGAGACTTCCGCGAACACAGCGGCCGACACAGGCCGACCGTCCTGAAGCGCCACGATGGCCTAGTCCAGATTGTCCAGGAGGCTTCCGTCCAAACACAAATCCCCGCTCATGAACCCAGGGCTTTCAGGAGGAGGGGAGGAGCAGGAGAGAAGCGGGCAACGGCAGCGGTTGCCCCTCCACGAGCAGACGCCGCCTTTTCTTCGTCCTCCGCCTCCTTTTCATCCTCCTCCCCCATCCTCATCTTCCCGGCCCCCTCTGCTGCCTCCTTGGCGGCATGGGCAGCCCAAGTCTGCACAACCCCATCCCTCCTCTCTTCCCCACCCGAATGTTGGTTCAAGGCATCGATCTGGTACACTGTCCACCGGGAAGAGAGAGAGCGAGAGACACACACACACACACAACAAGAGTGCGTGCACACAGCAGTCAGTTTTTTTTGTGCCCCTTCTTTCAGACTGTCACTCTCACATCACCTGTTATCCTTCCGCGCCAGTTTGTATCCGATGGCAGCCGCGAGTGCCGCAGGTGTGGCCAGTGCGATTGGCCACCCGCCAGTACCTTCATTCGTTCTGACAGACGGCGAAGATATGGACGCGGGCCAAGGCGAACCCAATGCTACGCGACCGAGACCCCCGCAGTTGTCTGGAGGAGAGCAGCGCCTCATGGACGCCATGACCTTCAACATGAAACGGTCCCTGAGGAGTCACGTTGGCCCCTTCGGTGCCGAGGTCGATCAGGTTTCTCTGAAGGCCGACCATTTCGCGGGCACCGTCTCCGTGCTCGAACAAGGGCGACCAGCTGCGGACACAATCTCTGCAAGAGGTGCGTTTTCGGTCGGAGGTGTTTCCACCGTCTCTGAGTCTCCTCGTACTGCCGCCAGCCTCCCTGTCACCAAAAGTAAGGCAATTAGTGTTGGAGGCTTCGCATATGCAGAAGGCGCGGAAGTGCAGGCATATCGCACCGTCAATCTCGAAGTTCTCGGCTATCCCGTTCAGAACCTGAAGATATCCAAGGTCTACGCAGTTGGTGGCTACTCCGAGCCCTGCAAGATGGAGCTTTCCACCAGCAGCCACATGTGGCACATGTGGAACTTCCTGGAGGACATGAAGGGCTGCAAGATACCCAGTCGCCTCGCATCCAGAGATTGCCCACCCCATGATTCGGGAGCCCACACTACCCCTGACTTGTGGCATACAGTTGACAAGCACCCCGATGATACCGCGTGCTTGGCCAGGACCAAGTTCGCTCGTGGTGTTGTGATCGGCGTTTTGGGGGAGTTCGGCCCATCGCTCACTCCAGACCAGCCCGAGAAGGCAGAGACACCTCGAAGGACATGGGCAGCGTGGTTCTGCTCCGCAAGAATATCCCGAAGTCCGGGTGCGAGGCCCCTGTCAGGCTACACATATAAATATATGTGTATATATATGTATGTATATGTGCGTGCGCTTTCCTGACGTAGAACCTGCGCGTGGCCCCAGCGCTCAGCAGGTCCTCGCCGCCACGAAATTCAATCTCGCGCTGGAAGAGCGCATCCCTGATATCAATGCCCTGCCCTGGGCCTGCTGACCCGCTCGAGTGCAAGCCTCAAGAGAGGCCACTGGGAGATCTGATTCCAGAACGGACTTCGTGATTGTGATTGGGAGTGCGCAGGGCGTTCCGAATCGTGGAGCCGCTAAGTGTTTCGACCCGCTCGAAGAAGCATTCGGGTGGACGGTTTTGTGTATACAGGAGTGCATCGACGTGCATCGAGATGCCGCTGCTGGCGCATGTGGCCACGCCGTTCACTGTGGACTTCCTGTGCGGGCGCGCGCGCAGAGACCCGCGATCGTCGCGCACCGCGACTGCAGCCGCGTGGGCTGTCTCTTTCCACTCTCCCATCCCCGGCCCCATCTGGCCCCCGCGCAGTCACTTGGGGCCAGCGGATTCGCTCGCCTTTTTCTTTCGAGAAACACTTGACATGCAGAGCCTGGCCGACCAGGCACCTAGATGTCACGAGGTGCTTCTTTGATGCAAACGCTTAGGCGGGCAGTTCAGAGCACTCGTCTCGGTCTGTTGGCCCGCCCACGGCGCGGGCCGCCGGATGGAGGCGCGCGGGGGGGGGGGGGGGCGGCCAGTGCATTTGTTTTCTTTGTTGCGCAAGTGCGCTGTAGAGCCGCGTCAGAGAGACCGCGCGCTCGCGCGCGCAAGCATGCCCAGCCCGCGAACTCACCTGCCGCTGCTTTTAAAAGCTTTCGCAACCCCGAGGCCCACTTCGCGCGCCATCCTGCTGCGCCTTCCTCTTGTCCGGCGAAGCCCCTGAAATGGGCCCACAGGTACCGTTCCACGGGAAAAACGGCGCGACGAGGCTCTGGGCGTAGACGCCCAAGGCCGCGGCGCCCGCGGCGATTTCAAGCATTTCTCTGACGGGTTCACTAAAGCACGATAGGGTCGAGCCACACAGCGCGGTTGGGCGCTTGCAGCTTCCCAGCCCCCCCCGCCCCGCCCCCCCGCCGCCGCGCCCGCCCCCGCGCGCGCGTGGCGCGCCACTCCGCCCCCCGAGCCGAACAGGCCACCCCGTGCTTCCAGGCATGCGGCGCCGCGGTCCTGGACATCGCCGACCCGTGGCATATTGGCGCAATGCGACGGATGCGCAGCGCGACCGATCTGGCTGGCGGCATCGAACTGCGTCTCTGGCCGCTCGATCAGGCGAGTGGCATTCGCCCTGCGATTGCGCCGCGTGCTGCGACGATTGAGGGGCGTTTTGATTCCGCTCACGTGATCGGTCTCCTCGGATCTAAGTTCTCTCCCGTCCATGACACCATCAAGTCCACTATCCCTGCCCTCTTCTGGCCGCGCGCGAAGCGGGAGTGCTCTGCCGCGGCTCTCTGGGCGAAAGGTCGCAGGGGGGCGCGGGGGGGGGGAAACAAAAAAACGAAATTCGCAGTTTGCCCCGCCAAGGTCGGCGGCGCCCCGGGTTCTCGCAGCAAGCACAAGCGGTGCAAACATCGGCCCTGTGCGCGCAGCATGGATACTCTCGACTCTCTCGGCTCTCGACTACATCTCACGGACATCCCTACCGGAGAATATCCGCATCTATCTGCGATCTCGCCTTCCTCTCACCTTGCTGCTCGTTTTGTTCGCGCGCTGCCAGTCGCTGCTCCAGCTGAGTTGGCGTCTCGGCCTCGCAAGACCCGATCGGACACCGAGACGATCCCGCCGCGGAAGAGAACCCTGAGTGCGCGCAGGCTCTGGCGAGGAGGGATGGCCACGGCAACCGCCTACCGACCTTCTCTTTCTCGGCGCAGGCTGCGACGACTGCGGCTCGTCGGCGCGGGGCCGCGCCATCGGCCCCGGCAGTCGCTGCTGGACTGGGGTGACCCGCGGATCCAAGATCACGTTGTCGATTTCTGATGGCGGGCGCCGTTCAACCCTTCGGGGCCGCCCAGCGCTGCCATCGGTTGCGCAGCGGCTGCAGCAAAGTTAAGTTTTATGCGTCCATAGTAATTCAGTTTCTTCGTTTACGGTTTTGGCGTTGTTCGCTTTGTTCATTGTTGTGAGTTCGCTGTGGAGATAGACCGCGCGGTCAGTCCATCGAGTTTCGGTCGCCGTCAAAATTTCGAAGGCGGTTGGCTAGCAGTTTGACCGAGTTGTCGTCGTTATCTTCAAGGAGCGGCCACCCGTGAAGATTGCGCGCACGTCGTTGTTGAGTTTTCCCGGCGCGATCGAATTCGCAAGAGTGTACCCGGAGCGATGTCGCACCCGGAACTAGTACCCCCAGGCTTTTTGGGGGCCGCTCCCAGCACCTGTTGGTTCAAAGGCTCCAGAGAATGAAAGACGTCGGAAAAAATACCCAGTTTTGCGACGCCAGGTGGGCCAGGCGCTCGCACAGGTGTGACTTGCTTGCGCGCGCCTTCAGCAGAAGCTGAAGCTCGCGGAGGTCTCGGGACAGAATTCGGGCGCGATTTCAGCCAGGGGACCGGCGGCGCAAGGCAGGGCCTTGGAGAACATAGAGGGTGCGACGACGACGGATCGATGCGACGGATGATGCACCATTTTTTACATTGCACTGCTTGCCGGTCCTAGGGATGCCCCTGCGCCGGCTGGGCAGATCAGGGGCGAGTCGGGAGTGACCTCGCACGGCGACCCGCGATTGGCGCCCACTCGTCTGGGGCCCTGCTGCAGAAATGGAGCCAGGCAAGGCCAGCGCCAAGGATGATGCGCCGGTATATGAGATGCTCGAAACTCTATCGGACGACTGCCTTACCGTTCTAGACGAGATGCACACTCCACGCCGGCTGAATTGCACCGCGAAAGAGGTTCAACCGATTTGGGGCCGACGCTAAGTAATCCCACTTGCCAAATTCTGGGGTTTCAGACCCATCGCCTTGTTTTCTGTTTTTTCAAGTTCTACTCCATGGTTCTCGGGCGCATCTCGGGGCTTTACGAGAAACCACTTACGGGATATCAGTTTGCGAACCGGACGCGACATCAAGTGCGCGATAGTCTGTCTGCGACGAGGCTGCTCGTGGAACTAGCCAACGAGTTTGCCGAACCTTTGTGATTTGGCGTAGGTGGCCTACGCAAGGCTTTCGACATGGTTGACCCTGACGCGTCGGGTCGGAGCCATGAGCCGAGGAATGTTTTCCCGAATTGAATTGCGACTGCTGCGCGCACTGAATAGGTCAGAGGAGGAGCATCCAGCATATGCATGCCAGGACTGGATCCCGCTGAAGGGATCCGGCGTACCCGATCGACGTTGCAGGGGGATCCTGAAACTCCCCGAGAGTTCCCCTACCACCTCGACGACGAATGGGGGTGCCTTATTGAGGCCGCCAGAATATTACAGGTCAAGACCGAAGGAGGTTCCAAGCGTAGAAGACCCCGAACAGATTTCAAGTAGCCCCCGTCATGGTCTTCACTGATAACTACTTAATGCATGCTACTAGTACCAGAACGTTGACAATGATTTTTAACACGGTGGCACGGGGCGGTACGAGGCATGCGCCAGGTCTACTACACGGCGGCACGGGGTGAACGCTATCCTGGCCAGGTCTACCACCAGATCAAAACCCGGCATCTACAGCGAACAGCACCGGTTTTTACGAGTGGTGCCGCAACCCAGACAGCACGCTCAGCGTAGCCTCAGCCTGTCTCAGCCTCAGCCTGCCTCAACATCAGCCTCAGCCTCAGCCTCAGCCTGCCTCGGCTTGCCTCGGCCTCAGCCTCAGCCTGCCTCGGCCTCAGCCTCAGCCTCAGCCTGCGTCAGCCTCAGCCTCAGCCTGCCTCAGCCTCAGCCTGCATCAGCCTCAGCCAGCAGCTGCCTCAGCCTCAGCCTCAGCCTCAGCCTCAGCCTCAGCCTCAGCCTCAGCCTCAGCCTGCCTCGGCTTGCCTCAGCCTCAGCCTCAGCCTGCCTCGGCCTCAGCCTCAGCCTCAGCCTGCCTCAGCCTCAGCGTCAGCCTCTCAGCCTCAGCCTGCATCAGCCTCAGCCTCAGCCTCAGCCTGCCTCAGCCTCAGTCTTAGCCTGCCTCAGCCTCAGCCTGCCTCAGCCTCAGCCTGCCTCGGCCTCAGCCTGCGTCAGCCTCAGCCTCAGCCTGCCTCAGCCTCAGCCTGCCTTAGCCTCAGCCTCAGACTGCCTCGGCGTGCCTCAGCCTTAGCCTCAGCCTGCCTCGGCCTCAGCCTGCCTCGGCCTCAGCCCGCCTCAGCTCGGGCATTCAAAATATGGCACAGGACTGTTGCACTGGGAACACGAAGATCCCGATGTGGCTCACAGTTGGCTCCGGGCAATCAAAATAGTGTACAGGAATTGTGTTCTGGGAAGACGAAGAACACGAAGTGGCCTACAGTTGGCTCCGGGCATTCAAAATGCGGCCTGGGAATGGTGTTCTGGGAAGACGAAGAACACGAAGTGGCCTACAGTTGGCTCCGGGCATTCAAACTGTGGCCTGGGAATGGTGCTCTGGGGAAACGACGCACACGAAGTGGCCTACAGTTGGCTCCGGGCATTCAACATGTGGCCTGGGAATGGTGTTCTGGGAACACAAAGAACACGAAGTGGCCTACAGTTGGCTCCGGGCATTCAAAATGTGGCCCGGGAATTGTGTTCTGTTGGCTCCGGGCAGTCAAAATGTGGCTCCTGGCAATAAATGGGGAGTCCCCGGATTCCCGCGGCACCCGTCCGGCATCTGCCCAGACCCCTTTGGGGATTCATGGTGCTTTCTTTTGAGACCACTAGAAACCAATCAGTCTTCGCTGTTAGGTAAAAAAAATGTCAGGGCCCCTGGCCTTAGAGCCACGCCAGTTGTTCGAGCCGCGCACACAGCAAAACTATCCCTGGCGCTTTGCGCTTATGATTATCACACTCCTGCTCCTCCTCGTCTTTTTGTTTTTGGCGATCCGAAAACCTACATCGACTGTGGTCGCGGCGGCAAGCATCCTCCTCCTCCTCATCATGGCTCTTCGTCCTCCTCCTGCCTCCTCCTCCTCCACCTCCACCTTCTTCTCCTCCTCTTCCTCCACATCATCATCTTCAGCATCATCAGCATAATCAACATCATCATCACCGTCATCGTTATCAACAGCATCATAATCATCATCATTGCCATCCACAACAGCATCAGCATCATCATCGTCATCATCATCACCATCATCAACCTCACCATCGTTATCATTAGCATCATCATCAATAGCATCATCACCCTCACCTTCACCATCTTCAACTTCGTCACCATCGTCATCACCACCATCACCCTCTTAATCACCACCGTTATCATCATCATCATCAGTATCTACATCATCATCATCTTCTTTATAATCATCACCATCCTGTCTCCTCCCTCTTGCCTCTTCCTCATTCTTGGCCCAAGGGCGGCGGACTTGTCGTGGGATTTCCCCTGTTGGGCGAGTCGCACGGGGCTCAGAAGAACGCGGACGTCACAAAGGCTTGGACGGACTACGACGAGTACTCAGTGTCGACTAAGTGCGGGCACGTTTATCAGAAAGAGTTTCGCAACGTGACCTTTGCATCGTGAGACCCCGCCTTTTCGGAAGATCCTTGCTCAACATATGGAGCAGGCCCCTCGGAGCAAGAGTGAGCTCTGCCGTGATCCCACAGTTTAAATGGAGCGAGGGGTGCAGATGGTCTTGAAGACGCTGCTTACGTGATGGCGCCTGGCATGGGCGAAACATCCTGCCATTTCACATCCGATGTTGTGGGCCAGCCCGGCACTGACGGGAACCAGTTCAGCACCGATTGGTACCATGTCCGCATCACAGATACAATGTTCACCACCGACTGGGCCAAACACAGCACTGATTGGAGCCAGATCACCATCACATATACCATGCGGAGCACCGATTGGGGCACGCTCAGCATCGACTGATACCAGCCCACCATCACAGATACGATGTTCAGCACCGACGGGGGCGAGGTCAACACCGATTGGAGCCAGCTCGAGTTCACAGATACCATGTTCAGTAACGAATGAGGTCACCGCCGCTCCTACGACCAGCAGGCAAACCTCATGTCCTGACCCAGTCGCAACGATCTCCTGCTGGATCAGACGTTCTGCCAAGTACACACCCCTTCCGAGATCTGACAAGCAATTGGTTACCGATTTGATTGCCGCGTGCGGAGTTTTACCAGGGACCCAACGGTTTTCTTGTTCAGCCCGCAGCAGCTATATCGTACATGCTGGCATTCAAAATAAAGTTGCCGCCAAGTAAACTTTTCAACCCCCTGTGGCAACTTTATGCGTCTGTGGCTACAGGGGCCACAGCCTCCCCCTTGCGTGGCCACGTCCGCGGCCCTGGTGTGTAGAACATGGTAGATGCACCCCGTTTCGAAAGCGATAGTTCACCGCGCCAGTTGCCATCAGTCAGTCGCACAGTGTGTAGGGCATGGTGCGAAGCGACGTTGCAATCACGAGCGAGCGCCGTACCTATTGGACAATCCTACAGCATGGTGTGAAGGGCGTGCGTATCGTATCGCATCGTAACCTATGGACACCGTCATCATCGTCAAATGTATCACCGGAAGCATTCTCATCATCATCGTCATCAGCATCGTCATCATCACCATTCTCATTAGCATTAACATTTTCATCATCATTATCACCACCACAATCATCCCATCATCCTCATCATCATCACCCCATTTGTCAGCAGCCTCATCACCACCAACACCATCCCCATCATCGCCATCACCACAATCACCAGCAGCATCCCCAGCAACACTGTCATCAGACTCACCATCATAAGCATCAGCATTACCAACATCATGAGCAACATCACCATCATCAGTATCACCACCACCACCACCATCAGCGGCATCATCATTACCATCAGCATCGTCAGCAACATCTTCATCATCGCCATCACCATTGTCATCACCATCATAGTCAGCATCACCATCATTTCTATCATCATCATCATCATCATCATCATCATCATCATCATCATCATCATCATCATCATCTCTATCATCATCATCCTCATCATCATCGCGCAGCTCTACTCAATCCCGCGGTGGGTGCTGCTGAAGGAAATCCCAGCGTTACACAAAGCTCTGCGCCTTCTTCCGAGCACCTTTCGGAATGCGGAACACTTCGGAGTTAAGGATCACGCGCTCATCTCACCAGCATCTGCGCATATTCTCAGCATGGCGAGTCTGTGGCGCTGCGCGCATCACGCCCTGACGGGATGGGAAGAAGACCATCGCTCCTGGTCGGAGCAGGCGTTGATATATCTACCGCTTGTTTCATGAATCCGGCAGAAATGGAGCGCGCCGTGCTGGAAGATCTCGCAAAGCATTCTGCAACGATTTCAATCGCTCCGGGAGCATGCTCCCGACCCGAGCGCCATTGACGCCCATTGGATTAATACCGTTTCCGCTGCTCGTGATGTGCTCAGTATCGCCCGTGCAGCTGGTCGCAAAGCTAAGATGCAGCGTATTTTCTCCGCCTCCGTGCGTCGCTCCTTCTCCCCCCCTGATTTCGAGCTCACCATTAACAAGCGACTGCGTGCATGGGGTTTGCTGCAGTTAGTAACGGGGTCGGTCGGGGAACGGTGGGTGGATTCTCTTTCGGTCTTGCGGACACTGCGTCCTGCTTGGCAATGGTCAGTGCTCAAAACCCTCCCAGGAGGGTGGACGACTTCTCACCGTACGCACGCGTGTGGCACCGCATCCTGCCTGTTCGGATGCGCCGATGTGCCCGACGCGATCGCTCATTACCTCACATGTCCCGTCCTTCGTCGCTTTCTGACTTCTCCTCCTCTCCTATCCACTTGGTGGGCCTCACAACCCCGAAACAATACAATACCGCCGATTGTGCGACGAGCCGTGCAGGAGCATTGAACCTTTGTGTGTTGGCGTTCTATGTGTACCACAAAGCCAAAGCCGAGTACGAGCCTGGCCAGTCGCTGCGCACTGAGCAGCTTGATGGCGCCCCAGCAGCAGCCCATCACGCCACATTCAAGTAGACTGCTGGTGGACGAACCACTTTTTAACTTACGGCTGATCATCATCATCATCATCATCATCATCATCATCATCATCACCATCATCATCATCATCACCACCACCACCATCACCACCACTATCATCATCATCATCATCATCATCATCATCATCATCATCATCATAATCATCATTATCGTCATCACCATCATCACCATCAGCAGCAGCATCATCAACAGCACCATCACCACCACCATCATCATCAGCAGCATCATCATCATTATCATCATCATCACCATCATCATCATCATCATCATCGTCATCATCATCATCATCATCATCATCATCAGCATCATCATGCCTCCTGCCTGCTGCCTCCACTTCTGCCCCCTGCCTCCTTCTCGTCCTCCTCCTGCCTTCCCCCCTCTCGAGCGTCAGCCGTCGCATGGGCCCCTCCACCCCCCCCCCACGAGGCTCGGCGTGGTGCGCGGTCGGCCGCCTCCACCGTGAAGCGCGCGAGGCTGGCCAGCCGGCAGGGGGCCGCGGGGCTGCAGATGGCGGCCAGAAACTGGCCATCGGGCCTGAGGCCCCTGAGCGCGAGGATCGGGGCGTCGAGGGTCGCGGAGGAGAGGAGGAGGAAAAGAAGGAGGAGGGGGAGAAGGGGGAGGAGGGAAGAGGCAGGAGTCAGGAGCACGCGGAGATGGAGAAGAGCTGGAGGAGGAAGAAGCGATAGTGGGACTTGTAGTCGAAGATCTGACGATTTGGACCGGGACTACGGGGATGCATCCGGCGGCCAGAAGTTGGCCGTCGGGCCCGCGGCCCTTGATTCGAGGCGCGGGGATGAGGTGGAGCAGGAGGGGGTGGACATTCACTTCCTCTTATCGTGAAAGAACTACGACGGAGAGAATTTTCGGCCGCCAGGGGCATCATTCACTGAGCCCCAGGACTGTCGAAACAAGGATTTGAGTGAAACACCAGTTTCGGGGAAGGAGTCTAGACCTCTTGGGGAGCCACATTGCAAAACCAAAAAACTACGGGGGAGGGGGAGGATGATGAGGAACATGCACACCGATGTCGCTGCCCTTGCCTCGTTTTGGTTTGTTGGGCCTCCTGGAAGGCCCCCGCTTAACCGCTGCATTCTTTTCGAAATCATGGTCATAACGCACAGCAGGAGAGGTCCAGAGAGTAGCGGTATCGGCAATGACCACGATGTCACGGTATCTTGTCAGCGCCGATCTTGGTCATGATCTACGGCAGCAGTCGCCGACTCTTCGAGGATGGTTCACGAATTGACGCTGACCAGGATGGAATGCCCAGGAATTCGGCGACAGAGTGCTGGACCCAGCTGCAACACAAAATATCGGCCCTGGGGGCGTCAAAATGCGAATGCCGCCGACCACACATAATCGCGATGGGTGCAGACACTAAACACTCCTCACTTTGAACGTCCGCCTCCACATAACAGGAGAGAACTGTGCGGGGGGGAGATCTGTTACGTTTCCCCCCCCCTCGAACCGCATGATCCGCACTGTGGATTTGCAAAGACCGCAGTGCTGACACACACACACACACACACACACACACACACACACACACACACACACACACACGCGTCGGCACCAAGATCGGCACGACGTGTCCGCGTTATGACCCCCGGGGCGAAGCGGGCGGCCCGACATTGGCCATCGGGCCTGTGGCCCCTGAGTCGGGGAGCGGGGCGGAGGAGGAGGAGGAGGAGGAGGAGGAGGAACATTGGGGTGAGATGGAGAAGGGAGGAGTCAGGAAGGAGGACGGGGATGCGGCCGCGCCACCACCTCCGCGAGGGAGCTCCCCTGCGGACCCGCGGCGGGGCCCTCGCGGCCCCGCGGCGCCCTGGCTGCGCCTGCTCCGACGCGGCCGCAGCCACAAAGAGGCGAGAGGACGGCCGGCGGCGGCGGAAGGCGGCGGCGCCAACGACGGCGGCGAGAAGGACGGCGGAGGACGAGAGAGAAGGAGGTGGAGGAGAAGGAGGGGAAGGAAACCGCAAGGCCAAAGGGAAGGCACATGGGGTACCACCACCTCTAGGCAGACCTCGCATCCTCCTCCTCCTTCTCCTCGTCCTCGCCCTCCTCCGGTAGGTAGGATAGATCGGTCCCTCCCTCCCTCCCTCCCACCCTCCCCCCTCCTCCAGAAACGAGGTCCCCAGGTGGCGCCCAAGGGCCCCCCCGCCCAGTGGGCGCGCGTGCGACGAGGGGGTGGAGAAGGGATAGCCGCGAACTGACTTCGCGCGCAGGGGGGGAGGAGGGGGTGGATGGGGCAGAAGGATGAGGAGGAAGGAGCAGGGGTAGGAGAAGGATGAGGAGGAGAAGGGTGGGAGATGAGGACGAGGAGGAGGAGGAGGAGGAAAAGGAGGAGGAAGAGGAAGAGGAGGGCAGGGATGTCGGGAGGAGAGAGGCTGGGAACGGAAAGCGATCGGGAGGAGAGGGGAAGGGGGAAGAGGAGCAGGGGAAGGGAACAGTGTAATCCCAAGACTCTTCAACAGTTCGGAGTTGAGCGCTTTCATAGTGGCACATCTGTTCCAAGCTGTCACCACTCGGCTGCCGGAGGCGGCCGGGCCGCCTTCTTCAGGCGACAGCGCTGCTCTCGGGGAGGACCTCGCCCCCTTCTACTCTCCTCTCTACTCTTAGCCTCGATCCCCCTTCTCCTCTCCTCCCTTCCTGGCAACGTGCGCGTTCGTAGACATCGTTCCTTTTGTCCACGGGGGGCTGGAGGGATATTGGGTAGCAGAGCAAGAGGGGTGGGTACGAGCACGGGGACGAGACACGACCCGCGGCCAGCGTTTGGATTGTCGCGGGCGCGCTGCTTTTTTTTAACGCGGCGCAACTCACGTTTCACTTCATTTTTTTCAATGGGGAAGGCGGCGCGGTGTCGCGGCACCTAATCAACTCTTGCAGTACCATGAATGCGGGTGAAGATGGAGTTCGGTGAAGGGAGACAGGAAGAGCAGGCGGGCGGTATCTATCACCCGGTGTGCGCGGCACCTAACCAACTCTCGCAGTAATGGGAAGGGCGCCGGGTGTGCGCGGCACCTAACCAACTCTCGCAGTACCCATGCTGTCCTCCTCCTCCTCATCCGCCTCCTCCTCCTCTTTTTAATTCAGTGCCTCGCTGCTGCCTTCGTGCTTCGGTGCCGTCGGGAAGAAGGGGAGGAAAACCAGTGTAATCCCAAGACTCTTCAACAGTGTTGTAAGGAAACCTCCCTCCAAGCTCCGTGCTCATACGTCCCAAAAACGAAATTTGTGTCATTGAGGAAGCGGCCCATCAGAAGAGATACGTTTGAGAATCGTCACCCGTGCCCCCCAATCCACGTGAATGTTGCGCCCCGGCAATCCAAAAACGTGCCCGAGTACCGTATGTGGGGCTTCAACACGGCGAATCAAAGTGGCTGTTGCGCTGTGGCAACCCTAAATCACGCCAGGACAGCATGCTTCGGAATTCGACCACACGAATCGGCGAAACGGCTGCAACATGTCAAGACGAATGTGCGCAGCGCTGAAGCAAGAGACACATGTTGGAAAGGAGCCGGCCTCAATCCCCGAAGCTGCTGCAAACTGTTTAAAGCATAGTGCGCGTCGCAGAAGCAAGAGACGCATGTCGAAAAAGACCCGCCCTCCATCTTTGAAGTTGTTGCTAACTTTGAAGACGAATGCGCGCGAAACTGCGGCGAGAGCCGCATTTTGAAAAGGAGCCGCCGTCCATCCTGGAAGCGGTTGCAAACTGATTCGACGAATGCGCACGGCGCTAGGGCGAAATCCACAGTTCGAAAAGTACCAACCCTCCATTGTTGAAGCTCCTGCAAACTTACACGACGAATCTGCACGGCGTTGAGGCGGGAACCACATGTTGAAAATGAGCCGCCCTACATCCTCGAAATTGTCGCATATTGATCAACACGAGTACGCGCGGCGCTGAGGCGGGAGCCACATTTTGAAATGAGCCGCCCTCCATCCATGAAATTGCTGCACGCTTGTATGGTGAATGTGCTTGGCGCTCAGGCGAGAGCCACATTTTGGAAAAGGCCTGCCTTCTATCCTTGAAGCTGTTGCATCTTTCAAGTTTCTGGATGAAAAGTGGAGAGGAAGTGTTCGGCGAAATACCCAGCCCGCCTACCGCCCCACTGGGGTGCGGCAGAGAAGAGTTTCTTGTAAGGAAGTAGGGGAAGGAGGACGAGAGAGAGAGAGAGAGTGACAAGGTCACAAGAGGCAAGGGCGTCCCTGCCCCTCCCTCCCTCCCCGCTCTCTCTCCCTCAACCCTCTCCGTCCTCCTTTGCAGACCGACTTCCGACCCCTTCCTTCCCCAGGACCGGCTTATCATCCTGGTCTTCGCTCTCTTGACCCACGTCCCCCTCTCGTGTCCTCATCCCCCTCCCTCCTCCCTTCCACCCTGCTCTAAATCTTCCTCTCCTCGCTCTCGTCGCCTCCATCGCCGTGGACCATAGCACTCAGAGCGTCTGCGGGAAACTTGCTGGCGCCATTGCACCTTACATCCTCGTATCCCCACCAGAGCTTCGTCATCGTCGTCGTCGTCGTCGCCTCCGCCGCCGCAGCGCTCGTTGTCATCGCCCCCGGGCCTTCAGAGAGGTCGGCCCGCTCAAGGGCCCCTCGGGGTTCGCGGCGGCCGCGCTCCAGTCGCGCGCGCCGCTCCGGACCCGGGGCCCAATGGCGGGCCCTGGCGCGCCGGCCATGTCGTCGTTCACGCAGCAGCTGCAAAAGGCCTCCCCCGGGGCGAGTGGGAGGGAGAAGAATCGGCGGCGAGCGAGGGGGGGAAGTGAGAAGAAGAGGCCCTTCTTAGAGGGTTGCGAGACTTCTCAGAAGCACTCGCGCCCTCTGAGAAGGCCTTCTCCTTCTCACTTTCCCCCCCTGCTCGCCGCCGAAAGAAGAGGTCGGCGGAGCCAGAAGGAGGCAGCTAAGCAGGACGATGGACGATCGGCGGGATACGGTCGGGAACTGTGGGATCGCGTGTCGCTCCGCCGGTTCTGGCCCAGCACGCTCCGGTGCGACACGCTATCCACATCCCGGCGGGCCTTTCCGAGCTTCCCGCCCCGCGGAGCGGAGCGACACGCCATCCATTTGCAAAGCATTGCGCGTCGCTGGGGCCGCCGCCACGACACGCTGTTCCAAAGTTTCCGACCGTAGGTTGCCACATGTTTGTAGCAGGTGGCTCGTGTCCCAGGAGAGCGCATGGGGAAGCGACTGCAGAAGCCCTGGCGGCACACACGCCCAGACATCCAGCGTCTCACACCTCGTCGCGCGGTAGAGAAATCGCGACGGCCAATCCTGACGCATGTTCTACCTCTGGGGGGCTTACCGGGCCCCGCGACCGTCGAGAAGCGACTCGGAACGAGAAACCGCTCCCAGGAAATATGTCTAGGCCTCCAGCGGTCCACGACGTGACAAAAATCACGACGTCGGAGGTATGGGGTCTTCGCCGTCTTCGCTCAGGTTTTTTCAGTTTTCTTCCTCTGGGTGTGGGTGTCGGGCTCCAGGTCGCTACGTCATCAGTAACAAGCAAGGTGTTGAATGTCTGGGCCAGGGGCGGGGCCCTCAACGGTGTCCGCAAATCGGCCCGGTCGGCTACATCGCAGTCGGCTGCATTTAGTCGGTTCGGTTCGGTCGGTTGCCGCGTCGCTGCGACCTTGCAGGCGGCGTCTGGCCTATCGGCTGGGGTTCGCCGTCGATCCGTTCAGTTCGCCGTGGACGTCTGTGGGCCCCTGGATCCGGATACGGGGGGGGGGGGTTCGTTAAGGAATCGAACCCGGAAATATGCAGACCCTGGAGGATCCCTTGTCTAATGAGGGCGGCGGTGATTTCCATGGCCAAGCCTAACTCCCAGACCTTGGATTCTTCATCCAATGGTTCATTATCCAACGCAGTCGCTGTATTTGTTGTCGCTTGGAGTTCTTTGGGGGCCTCGAGGCTCCCCCCCTCCGAAAAAATGAGACAAATAACCAAACCACATGCACTTGTGAGTAGCGCGGTTGTATCATAACACCCGTGGGGTTGGGGGTATGTTTGAGCCTCTTGTGCAAAGCGTCGCAGCCTGGACCCGTAGGTGTGCGGCTCAAGCGGTCGCTCCCCAGGTTAGGCCTGGGATCGAGGGCGAAGGAGCTCTTGGCATCGCGGAGCCGACACCGTTTTCGTTTTCTCCAGGGCTCGTCCGCCCGCCTCGAGAGTCCGCGATGGCGGGGGACGGTTCGGGCAACATGGAGACGGGCACGTGCTTCCAGCACGTATGGTTCGAGTGGTGGTTCGGCTATGGGCGTCGTAAGGCGGATGATGACGGACAGCCTTGGAGGCATAGCGCACGATGTAGAGTATTTTCGAGCAGACGACCCGTATTTATCGTGGTGGCTGAAGTGCAGGACCACCAAGCGAGAGAAGTTCATCTCGCATGTCTGCGCAGGGCCGGCCTCGAACTGCAAGTATGTTGCACCGCGAGCAGGCTGCCAGGTCTTGCACACCCGTGTCGTTCAGCAGCCGTCGGCCTCGCAGGCGGCCGAGAATGACATGGCGGTGCTAGGTCGACGACGAATGCCCCGTGTTTCCGGCGGACGTTGCCTACCGTGCGCAGACAGGCCCAGGACATGGCAGTCGAGACTTGGGCTTTCCTTGGCGCCATGGGCCTGAGCTACTTCTGCTGGGACCACCTGGGCAAGGACAGAGGGGAAGCCGCGAGTCGCCTCTCTGAGGTCCAAACCGTCATCCTGCGAGCACGGCGCGCAGGCGACGCGCTGGCCCAGGTGGACATGTCCCGCTGGCCCCAGGAGCCGATGAAGACAAGGTCGAGTTACAACCTCGGCGAGGACTCCGTAGCCTTGGCGCACAAGTTCGGGAAGCTCGAGCCCGGCCTGACCTGGGCCGAAGGCATCGTCCGCCTGGGCGCCCTGGACTACGCGGGGACAGAGCCCACAGAGCCGCCCGAGACCCCCTCCCGCCGTAGGCTGAGTGGTCCGAGTCGCCCCAGAAAGGGAAGGTCAACCTTGAGAAGATCAAGGACTGGTGGGCCATTGCTGCCAAACTTGTCGGGCGCGGTCCCGCGGCGCCCATGCCTGCACAGCGCGTCTTCCTGGCCCGCGGTCGACGGGTCACTGGCAGCTTGTTTGCTGCGACCAAGTCGGCGACTCCAGCCGAGTGCGAGACCGGGGTGACGCGGCTGATCTTCGACATGGTGCCCATGAGCGCGTACCCCCGCCCTCGGGCAGGGGACTCGGTTGCCTTGGCTCCGTATACCCTGCATGGGTCGACATCTCCTCGGGCCCAGAGGTCTTGCTTTCGCGCGGGGATGATCAGAAGGCGCTTCCCTTACGCGCCGCATCCCTGCACCGCGGCTGGGCTACGCAGCGGCGCGCGCCCCCTATCCAGGCCGAGTTCCAGGGCTAGCCGGGAGCTCTGACTCGCCATGGTGGCGTTGACCACGGGCTGAGCGCGCGGCACCCCCATGTTCCAGGGCATCCGTCGCCGCGCGGCTTTGTTGGGGAGCCCTGCCAGTGCAGGACGCCCTGTCGAGCTCGAGTGGAGGCGACATCGACCTGTTCCTGCTACGGTTGCTACCCCTCTCTCTCATGGGGGACCTCGCGAGTGGCGCAGCGCGTACATGGGCGACTTGAACGACTGCGAGACGGCTAGCAGCAGCCAGGCAGTTGCCTTGCTCGGCATTCCGGGCCGGCTGCAGGCGCAGATGCGGAAGGGCTCAGAGAAGACGGCCATCCCCATCAGCACGGGCAAGTCCAATCAGAGGGAGTTGCTGATCACTTGGACAGCCGTCGAGGCGGGTGGCATCGCGGGCAGAGCTGCGAGCAATCGAGTTAAGAAAAGAGAGTTCAGTTGCTGGGCCGCACCGTCTGGCTCCTGTCGAGAGATCACCCCCTGGGCAACCAGCTGCTCGTTCTCATGGGCCGCGATGCGCGTTCGCTGGAGTTCTGGCGGCCTCTCTTCGGGGCGTTCAACTCAGCTTGGGAGCAGATCGGAGCGGGCCAGGCGGCGACGAGAGTTGATGCGCCATTGCCCGATGCGCCGTTGCCCGTCGATGCCGCTCGCGCCCACCAACGTGCGAGCGACGACCGCGGGCGTCGCGTCATGTTCCGATGCCAGCGAGGCGGGGGCCGGCATGCGCATTGCCGCGGGCTTCGCCGATGGGGCCTCGGTTCCCGGAGACTCTCGGGGGCCCCGAGAGAGACCCGGGCCCGCCGGCGCTCCAGCGAGTGCGCGATCGAGCGAGCCAGCCCTCAGCTTCTCGTAGCAGGCCGAGGCGAGGGAGCCGCGGGTCCTCCGAGTGAGCCTGTTAGCCTGTTTGACGGGATGGGAGGCGCGGCAGTCTCGCCGGCGCGCGCGGGCCACGTCATCTGCGGCTGCGCGGGCAGCCTGCGCGCGCGCGGGCCCAGCCTGATAGAGATGGACCCGATTGAGGGCATTCACAACCTGCAGTTCGAAGCTCTGGCAACGTTCCACGACGGGGTCGTCGCGGTGGTCGTTGCAGGACGGAGCCCTTGCCAGGGCGCTAGCGGGGCAAACGCCGACTTGGCATGGCGCGCGCGGCGATCGCAATGGCCCGTTCACGCGCGCGCCCAAGACGGTGCGCGCGCTCGCCCGCGCCGTGAAATTACCCGCGCGTTGGCCGTTTGAATATGCGCTCCCGACGAGCGCGGGGCCCGTCCAGGAATTCCCTCGCCTCCCCCAGGCGAGGCCCATTCTCGCATGCAAGCGACCTCGGCTGCATTGGTTGCCCGGGAGAGAGTCGGCCCTAAAGCTCCCCGGGGCGTGCGTGGGGCCCTTGGCGAACTGCGTCCTCGTAAAGGCGCCCCAGGTTCCGAAGGCCGATGGAAGCTCTCGGGTCGCCCCGGGGTGCTCCAGGGCCTCGTCCGAGGGCCCGGCCCGTGCGTTCCTCCAGCGGGGTGAGACGATTGCCCCGCGCATGCCCGCGGGTCTAGCCAGAGCAAGTCCACGGGCGATCCAGAGGGCCCCAGGATCGACACGCTTACCCTCCGTGCCAGTACGAGCTGGTTCACCAGGGATCCAAGGGGGGCTCGGGGCCTCTGCGCGCGGCGGGGCCCCCTTGGCATCATGCGTCATCCGTGGCCAGCTTGGGCTCCAGCCGCAGCAGCGTCGAGACAGAGCCTGCAACCGACTTGGGTACGGCTGGCCGTTGCCCAGTAGGCTGTTCTTCGGGTTGACGGGGGCTCTGGGCCCGTCCGTCGCGGAGGCTGATCTCCAGGGGAATCGCCCGCGAGCAGGAGGTGAAGGACTTGCTCGACGAGTCGGTCGAGTTCTCGAAGGGGCCGATTCGGGGGGGCGCCGTTGGGCCAGAAGCCAGTCGAGATCTTCTGGGCGATCTCTGTTAAGCCAGGCAGCGACATCCGACTTGAGATTGGAGCCCCCTTTCGTCCTGAAGTTTGGCCTCGGACGTCGACTGATCCAGCTCTGCGGCGTCGGCGGCCAACGCTTTCTCTAAATCTCGTGGGCTCGCAGGTGGCATCCTCTATTCTGACTCGCGGCCGCGCGTCTTCAGAGAGGCTTCGAGGACTGGCCCGACAGTTGGCGGCCGTCCTCGGCAGCGCTGACTTGCGCGCGGGCGTTGGCCATATCGACGCCAAGCTCAATTCTGGCGATTGGCCACCCAGAATGCAAGTTCCTCATTCAGAAATGGCGCCGACAAGGGCCCAAGAGACGGCCAGCGGCGGCAAGCGATGCAGTAGGCTTCGCGAGCCTTCTCCGTTCGCCAAGAAGGGCGCCCGCCTACGTGACCTCCATGTGACCAAGTTCACGCGTGACCGGCATGTTCGCTGCGTCGGTCGCGCTTTCGCATGACGACAAGCCCGCGATGTGAAGTTGACGTCGCTAGCCGACGGTGACAAGAGCCTCAGCATGTGCATGGGGGGCCTGTCGGGCGGGGCCCGAGCCGCTGAACCTGGCGGTCAATGCCGCGGCAGCCCCGCAGTCGATGATGCCCTCCTTGAAAGGCGACCGGAAGCAGAACTGGAGCCTTGTGCGAGCGCGGGAGAAGCAGCGCCCGCCATGCACAGCTACTCCTCTCACTACCGATGTTGTCTTGGCCCTTGCTGCTGTGGCATGGGGTCTTGGCTGGGGAGGGGGGGGGGGGCTCGGCAACGGTGATGGTCGTCGGTTCTGACACGTGCACTCGCGCAGTGAGTTCTTCGCTTGGCGCTGGTGGCACATGTTTATATAAAAGAGCGGTCGGGCAGTTATCCACAGTGAGGCATGCAAGATGGGCCCCGGATCTGGATTCTTAAGCGTCGCTGTTTCCAGCTAGGTTCAAAATACCTCATCTGTGGAGCGACGGCGCCTGAGGCGCGAAGGTAGTTGCCCTGATTGATCCTAATGTTCGACTTGCAAGGCCGACGCTTCGAAATGCATTGTCTGCGGAGTGGTGGGGCAACAGCTAACGTCACCCGCCATAAGAATACATATGGCGTTTACGCTCCAGCAAGGTCGATGGGGCAGGACAGACGCCGCAATAATGTATATTTGTGCCAAGCTCAAAGGGTAGGATTCGAGCTGCCGCTGCCAGGTGGAAGTAGAGTTTGAATCAGCTTATAATGTGACAGATGTGGACATGTACAAAAGGCCGGCAAGCTACAATAGGGGAACGCGGAAGGTTTTCGGGACTGGCCCCAGGGGGTTCATGTAACACGTCGAATTGTGTTTCCTAGTGTTGTGGGGCCACTCGTTCTCGGTGGGTTGCCTCGCTTCTAGGCGCCATTGCGGCCGACGAGCCTAGCTCGTTGTTTTTTTTGCTGACTGTCTGGAAGGCGGTGGAGCTCGTCGAGTTCGGGCCCTTGCTGTGCCCCAGCGGCCGTTTCCATCGAGTGTATTTGAGCCTCGCGCGCATCAAACCTGTGGCGGCGCGACGCCCCCCAAAAAAACAACCCTGAACATCATGACGCCCTTGGGGGTGGGGGTACGTTTGGGTCTCTTGTGCGAAGCGTCGCCGCCTGGACCCGCAGGTGCGCGGCTCGAGCGGCCCTTCGCCCATCCCCTTGCTGCCACCTTTAGGTCGGGCTCTCGTGCTTGGCCCCGGGTGGTTGAACACGTCAAAGTGTGTGTTCCCGGTGTTTTGGACCCACTCGTTCTCGGTGGGTTGCCTTGCCCTCTAGGCGCCAGTGCGGCCGACGAGCCTAACTCGTTGGCTTTTGGCTGGCTGCCTGGAGGGCGGCGGTGCTCGCCGAGTTCGGGCCCTTGCCCGGCCTCTGCGGCCGTCTCCTTCGAGTGTGCTTGAGCTTCGTGCACATCAAACCCGCGGTGGCGCGACGCCCAAAAGGAGAAGCCCAAACATGAATATCCTCTTCGGTGGAGCCCGTTCGGGGGCCACTTAGCGTTTGAGGGTTTGCCGAAAAGGCGCGGCGGTGCCATGCGGGCACAGTCATTGGGATCTTGGGTGGGGCTCCTTTTGGGACCACGAAACGTGTGAAGGGTGCGCCGAAGCGAGCGCGGCGGTGCCACGCGAGCGCAGCTATTGCGACATTCGTTGAGGCTCCCCGTGGGGCCACGAAGCGTGTGAGAGGTGTGGCGAAGCCGGAGCAGCGGTGCCATGTGAACGCAACCATTGGGGCTTTCGGTGGGGTTCTCCATGGAGCCACGAGCCGTGTAAGGGGTGTGTCAAAATGGGCGCGGTGGCGCCATGCGAAGGCAGCCATTGCGGTATTCGGTGAAGCGCTTTCTGGATCCACGAAACGTGTGAGTGGGGTGCCGAAACGGGCGCGGCGAACTCAGCCATTGGGGGATCCGGTGGAGCTCCCTATGGGGCCACGGAGCGTGTGAGGGGTGCGCCGACACGCGACGCGGCGGTGCCATACGAACGTAGCCCTTGGGGCCTTCGGTGAAGCGCCCTATGTGGCCACGAAATGTGTGAGCTGGGTGCCGACGAAAGGGGTGCGGCGGTGCCATGAAAACGCAACCATTGGGCCCTCTGGTGGAGTTCCCTGTGGGGCCACGAAACGTGTACGCGGAGTGCCGAGACGGGCGCGGCGGCGCCATGCGAACGCTGCCATTGGGGCCTTCGGTGGGAATCCTTGTGGGGCCACCAATCGTGTGAAGGGTGTGCCGAAACGGACGCGGCGGTGCCATGCGAATGGGGCCATGAAACGAGTGCGGGGTGTGCCGAAACGGGTGCAGCGGTGCCATGCGAACGCAGCCAATGGGGGTTCGGTGGCTTTCACTACGGAGCCACGCCGTAGGAGGGGTGTACCGAAACGAGCGCGGCGGGGCCAAGCGAACGCAGCCATTGGAGCTTTCGGTGGAGCTCCCTGTCGGGCCACGGAACGTGTGAGGGGTGTGCCGAAACGGGCGCGGCGGTGCCATGCCAGCGCAGCCATTGGGGGCCTCGGTGGAGCGTGCTGTGGAGCCACGAAGCGTGTGAAGGGTGTGCCGAAGCGGGCGCAGCGGTGCCATGCGAACGCAGCCAGGGGCGCTCGGTGGGGCGCCATATAGGGCAACGACACGACTGATGGGTTTGCCGAAACGAGCGTGCTGCGCCATCCGACCGCAGCCACAGGCATTCGGTTGAGCTCTCTGTGGGGTCACGGGGCGTGTGAACTGGGTGCCGAAAAGGGCGCGGCGGTGCCAAGCGAACGCAGCCTTTGGGGCCTTCGGTGGAGCTCCCTATGGGACCACTACACGTGTGAGGGGTGTGCCGAAACGGGTGCGGCGCCATGCGCAAGCAGCCATCGGGGCCTTCGGTGGGGCTCCCTATGGGGCCACGGCGCGTGTGAGGGGTGTGCCGAAACGGGCGCGGCGGTGCTATGCGAGCGCAGAATCTGGGAATATCGCTGAAGCTCCCTATAGACCACGAAACGTGTGAGAGGTGTGCTCAGTGCGGCGGTGTCATGTGAACGCGGCCATTGGGGCCTTCAGTAGAACTCCTTGTGGTGCTGCGAAACGTGCGAGGGGCGTGCTGGAACGGGTGCGGCTGCGCTATGCGAACGCAGCCGATGGGGGATTCGGTGGAGCTTCTTACGGAGTTACGAACTGTAAGAGGGGTGTACCGAAACGGGCGCGGCGGGGCCAAGCGAACGCAGCCATTGGAGCTCCCGGTGGAACTCCCTGTCGGGCCACGCAACGTGTGAGGGGTGTGCCGAGACGGGCGCGGCGGCGCCATGCGAACGCTGCCATTGGGGCCTTCGGTGGGAATCCTTGTGGGGCCACGAACTGTGTGAAAGGTGTGCCGAAACGGGCGCGGCAGTGCCATTCGAACGCAGCCGCTAGGGCCTTCGTTTGGGCTTCACATGGGGCCACGAAACGTGTGAAGGGTGTGCCGAAACGGGCGCGGCAGTGCCATTCGAACGCAGCCGCTAGGGCCTTCGTTTGGGCTTCACATGGGGCTACGGAACGTGTGAAGGGTGTGCCGAAATGGGCGTGGCGGTGCCATGCGACGGCAGCCTTTGGGGGCTTCGGTGGGGCTCCATATGGGGCCACGAAACGTGTAAGGGGTGTGGCGAAACGGGTGCAGCGGTGCCGGGCCATTGGGGCTTTCGGCGGAGTTCCTTATGGATGCACGAAACGTGTGAGGGGTGTGCCAAAATGGGCGCGGCGGCGCCATGCGAACGCAGCCCTTGGAGCCTTCGGAGGAGCTCCTTGTGGGGGGTTAGGGGTGTGCCGAAACTGGTGCGGCTGTGCCATGCGAAAAGAGCCACTGGGACCTTCGGTGGAGCTCCCCATGTGAACACTAAACGTGTGAGGGGTGTGCCGAAACAGAAGCATTCGGAGGGCAGAGGCAGGGATGGCAGGGATGGGAGGAGGAGGAGGAGGAGGAGGAGGAGGAGGAGGAGGACGGGGAGGAAAGAGGAATGAGGACGACGCGTGGCGCTGTCTCTTCAAAGCAGAAACCCAACACCACAGGATGGTTGGGAAAAATTGCGGCTTGGTGCCTTTGGAGGTTTCGGGGGCTTCATGGGTCCTCCGCGGACCTCCGCGGGACCGGGGGCATTTCTGCAGATTTCCAGGGACCTCATCGCCAGAAGCTGTTCGCCATGTCCTCGCCCGTTCCGCGCCCTGGAGCTTCCCAAAGGCGATCGGGAATCTGAAAGCAGTCACGGGGAAGGGGTCGAGAAGCCCATGGGGCGGCGACGATTGCGAGAAATCGAGTTGCCGGGTGGCCCTCCTCAGAGAAGGCAGGGGGGCTTGATTGAGGGAAAGGGATCGCCCGCTTCTCAGAGGCTTCCATGAAGGTTTCTCGGAGGGCAGTGAGGCTTCTCAGAGGCAAGTAGCAGAAAGCCGCGACCCTCGTCCCACCCTCTTGTGCGCAGCAACGGCAGGTCCAGCTGGAGAGGGTACAGGAGCTGCAGATCGAGCTGGAGCGTGGCCCGTGGGGCCCCGGAGAGCGGGTCCATTACTGGAGCCAGAGCGTGAACCGGTGGATCCAGGCCAAGGTGTTGCACCGGAACGCCGACGGCTCCTACGACCTCAATTGCAAGAAGCGCGTGCCCCCAGACAAGATCTACAACGTCCCCGCCGAGGCCGACCGGCCCCCGCCATTGGAGGCCCAGGACTCGGGGGCGACCAAGAGGGGGGTGGTGACTACGGGGGAAGAATACCATGGCGGGGGGCCATGATGGTCCCCTTTTCTTCCTTCAGTACGCTCTCTGCCCCCCCCCCTGGGCAGCGCACGTGCCTGCGGACATGATTTGCCCCCCATCCCTCTCCCCCGCTCTCGGACCCCTCCCTCTTGGACGCCCCCGAAGGACGTCGCCCTGCCCCCGCCGTCCACCCTGCCGGTGCCGCAGGAGGCGGCCCCCCCGAAGGCCATCTCGCTCGAGGCGCTCAAGAAGGCGGCGGCGGACGCGGGCATCGAGCAGCCCAGGGCGCAGCCCCCGTCGCCCCAGGAGATCCCGCTGCCGCGGGACGAGCAGCCGCCGCCTGCCCCGCTGCGCCTGGAGCAGCGGCCCCCGTCACCGGCGTCCCAGAGGGCCCCGTCGACCCCGCCGCCGCAGAGGGCCCCATCGCCGCCGCCCCCGCACGCGCGCAGGCCCTTGCCGCGGAGGGCCTTGCCGCAGGCCCCGCCGCGGCCGGAGCGGCTGGAGCGGAGCCCCTCCCCGGTGCTGCGCACGCGGGCCAAGGCGCCGCCGCCGCCGCCACGGCGGGAGGCCCTGCCCGAGGCGCAGCCGCGGCAGGAGCCGGAACTGCACCTCGAGCAGCCCCCGTCGCCGCCGCCGCCCACGCGGGCCAAGGCCCCGCTGCCGGTGCGGGGCGGCTGGCCCGAGGAGCCGCCGCCCGCGAGGGCCAAGGCTCAGAGGGGCAAGAGGTCGCTGTTAGGATGCGTTCCAAGATTTCCACGATGTCCTGGATCTCCTGGGGTGCCACGCGAGCCAGAGACACGAGGGCCCTTAGCTTGATACTAGATGCTCCGGAACTCCTGGAACGCGTCCTGAGCCAATCGCATCATGGCATCACTGTAGCCCTGAAGGCGCCCCCGACGCGGGCCAAGGCGCCGCCGCAGGGGGGCGAGGCGCTGCGCCTGCGGTCCTCGGAGATGCGCGGCCCAGCGCGCGGCGCGCCCTGGGGCGAGGCTCAGGAGGGCCACGGGCACGAGGAGGGTGGCAGGCGCAGCGCCCGCGAGGCCGAGGAGAGGGGCGAGAGACACCACGAAGAGGGCGGGCGCGAGGGCGAGGCGAGGCACGCCAGGCGCCAGGAGGCTGGCAGGCACGACGGGCACCAGGAGGACGAGGCGAGGCACTCCAGGCGCCAGGAGGACAGCCACTACGACAGGCACCGGGAGGGTGATCGGCGGGACAGGCGCGAAGATGAGGCGAGGCACGCCAAGCGCCAGGAGGATGGCGGCTACGACGAGCGCCGGGAGGACGGCTGGCGGGACGGACGCGAGGGCGAGGCCAGGTACGCCAGGCGCCAGGAGGATGGCAGGCACGATAGGCGTCAGGAGGACGGCCGGCGGGAAGGGCGCGAGGGTGATGGGAGGCATGCCAGGCTGCAGGAAGCTGGCAGCAGGCACGATGGGCGCCATGAGGACGGCAGGCGGGAGGCAAGGACTCCAGAGGCAGGCAGGCACGACGAGCGCCACGACGCGAGGCGCGTCGTCTACGAGGACGACCCCAGGCGCGGCACGCACGAGGGCGATGCCACGAGCAACCTGCGCCCGCCTGATGGCAGACACGACAGGCGCCACGACGGGCGACGCAGTGCCCACGAGGACGACGCCAGGCGCGGCACGCACGACGGCGACGCCAGGAGCGACCTGCGCCCTCTGGAGGGACCCCCAGGTGACCTGCGCCCTCCTGGGCGGCGCCATGCCGAGGCGGACGATCCCAGGCGCAGCACGCGCGAGGGCGACGCCAGGAGATGGGCAGCCAAGAAACGCCAACAGCAGGTTCCACATTTCGTAACAAAAGGGGGGGAATCACAACCGTCCCTGACGAGCAGTGTGAGACACCCTCCCCAGACCAGCCATGAAATGGCAGCCTTTTTGCCCAGACCTCTCTGGAGACACCCAAGACTTCAAACCCGACCCCCCTTCAAGGCAGATCACCTTCCTTTTATTCCGAAATCCGGAGTCAACTTCCAGAGGTCCGCCCGCGCAGATTTCTTGGGTCCGTGCAGCCACATCCCCCCCCTTCTCCCCTCTCCCCACAGGCAGCGAGTTTATTCAATCGGCCAGGATCAGTTCGGCCAGGCTGAACTCGGCAAGGCTGAATTCGGCCAGGCTGAACTCGGCCAACAAACTGATCTGGCCAAGTTTAACGCTTGGGTTGAACTCGGCCAGGCTGAACTCGGCCAAGCCTAACTCGGCTGGCCGGCTTCGGCTCAATTCGGCCGAGCTGAACTGCCTTACCGAGTTCAGCCTTGCCGCGTTCAGCTGGCCGAGTTCAGCCTGGCCGCGTTCCGCCTGGCCGAGTATTTCCATCGTCCTCACCTCTAACGGCGCTTCCGGCGCATGTATGTCCGTCTGGTTTGTATATCCCCCCGCAGGAGCGATTTGCGTCCGCTGGACGGCAAGGCGCGTGGAGGGCGCGAGGAGGACGCCCGGCGCGCCGCGAAGGACGAGGAGCCCCGCCGTCGGACGGGCGCCCTCTTCCGTACAGGGCCACGCCGCCCTCTTCCTTTTCCGCCTCTTTCTGTTCCTCCTCCTCCTCCTCCTCCTCCTCCTCCTCCTCCCTGCCACTCCCGGCCCCCAGCACAACGACCAGTTTTCATTTCATGATGCGTACCCGCACGTACTGGTACGAGATTGCGCTGCGCACGACAGCTGCGCTCCTGTAGGCTTCCACTCGGGGGTCGGCAGGTTAATTCCCACTTTGTGGTTCAATCGAGGTGTTGTCTCTTCTTCGTGGCGCGCGGGACGGCGGAGATGCATCGTAGCTCGCCCCAGGAGGTGTCTGATTTTCCCCTGGAGATCTTGGGACAAAGTTCTGTTCGCCCAGTATCAGTGCTACGGTGCGTTAGTTGCACGAGTCACGTTGCAGTTGAAGTCTTTGGGTTCGTACAACGAACTCCTGGCCCCGTACTATAGATCATTGGTCTTCCGTTGATGACCCGCTGCCCCCTCCATCCTCCCTGCTCCCTCTCTTCTCACTGCTTCCCTCTTCGACTGCTGCTTCTGCTTTCCTATGGCTTCCGTCCCCCCTTTTCCATCCTCCATTCTCTCGTCTCTTCCAGGCCACTCCAATCCACATCGTCCCCTGTTGGCAGCATCAGTACTACCAACACCGAATTCGGTACTACACCGTTGTCTTGGGGGCAGGGGTCGAAGTGTTTAAGTGACCTTTGTTCTTCCTTATTCTCTATCTCTACCTCCTCTTGTCCTCCATCTCCTCTTCCTCCTCCTCCTCCGCCTCCTCCTCCTCATCATCATCATCATCAGCAGCATCATCATGCTCCTCCTATTCTCTGCGACCTCCCCCACGCGGTCTCTGCAGTGTTTCGGCCCAGTGGCCCCCCCCCCATTCGGCCCGCGGCCCGCTGATGCAGCGCGCCGTCGAGCGGTTGGCGGAGGCGGGTGGCGCTGCGCCCTACCAGAGCCTGCCGAGCCGCGCTCTTCGAGCGGCTCGCTGGCCAACCATTTCCCTTGACGGACCTGGCGGCCCCGGCCTTTGTGTCCTCTTGGCCTTCTCGGGCGGCGGGCCTCGAAGCAGCGGCGGAGTGCCTGGATTTGCTTCCTGTCCCACCGTCTGCCTTGGGCGGGCGGTGGACCTGAGCGGCGGGGTCTCTCTTCTGCTGCTCGCGACGGTTTTTTTTTCGCTCGCGGGAGTGACCGCTTGCTGCAGCTTCTGCGGAGGCTGCTGTCTCGCGGGCCTGGTGGTCCGCTGCGAGGGCCCGTACCTGGCGCGCGTGCCTGGCGCGCGTGCGCCGCGCGCTGGGCGCGCCGACACTTGCATCCGCAAGGGCACCTGTTCGGGCCTTGGCCTACGGCCCTGGCCCCCTAGCCGCTTCGCGCGGTTCCGTGGCGGCGGGTCTTCGGCCCGCGTCGCCGCGGAGGGGCTAGTCCCCTCGGGCCGGCTTTCGGGCCGCCCGCGCGCGTTCCGTCGCCACGGGCGCGTTGACGGTGCCTTTCCGGAACCGACGCGAGGCTCGGCGGAGAGAATTGCCCCACAACGCTGGAGACGATGGTTGCCGTGCCACCGCTTCCAAAAGGCCCCGCGTGGCCCGAGCTGGACCCCTTCGAGACGCCGTCTGCGGCGGGCTATGCCAGATGGCGGTTCGACGAGGGCGACCTCAGCTTCGCCGCCATACCGCTTGCGCAGCGGGGCCGTGGCGTGCTGCTTGCCCTTCCGTCATCTTTCCGCTTGGCTGCCGACTTGGCGGCCGCGGAGGCAGAGGGTTTCTCTGGGTAGCTGGGCCCGTATCTGGTGCTGGAGATGCCTTTCCTCGGGCGAGTTCGCGCGCGCTGGTCACCACGGTTTCCGTCCTTGTGATCGACTTAAACATCGACGAGATGGAGCTCGAGTCCTTGTCGCCGCTGCCCGCGGGCGTGCCAACCGAGCTCGTCCCTTATGCGGCGGCGCAGGGCCGGGCTTGCTGGCCGCATCCGTCCATGGTCAGGCTGCTCCGCGAGCTGTTGGCCACCCTCCATGGTGCCCCCCCTGCCGACGGCGAGGAGTACTTGGCGGGGGCCGAGCGAGCGACCCCTTCTCACGCAGGATCGGAGGGAGTGGAGGAGATCGCGTCCATCTCGGATCCGGGGGAGGCAGGCGCCGCCGACCGCGAGCCTGCGGCTCCCGCGACGGCCCCACCTCCCCGGGCCCCTGGGGCCCACGCAGGGCCCAAAGCTTTCGTGGCTCTTGCTGCGCAGCCGCGAACTCCCAGCCGAGCGGGCGCGCCCATGGACGACGGCGCTCCCTTGACCAGAGCGGAGGTCGTAGCGGCGATGCGTGCGATGATGGCGGCTCAGGCGGCTGTCCTTCACCAAGCCCCCGTGCTGCCGTTGGCGGGCCCCCCGCGAGAGCCCCAGGTGCCTCGTCGCGACGCTCTTCAGCCGTTCGAGGACGAGGCCGCTCGCCCGGGGACCCCGCTGCACGACCTGCAGAGCTTCGCGACGCGAGCCCCTCCTGCCCTGCAGCGGGCGCCAGCCAAGAAGGGCGCCACCGTCTCCGCCATGGTAGCAGCGTGGGGGGCTCCGCGAGCGCGCCCGCCGAGGCTTCGCCGTCTCTGGCCACGCTGCGGGGGGGGGGGGGCCTCCAGGGCCCCCCGCCCCCGGCCAGGGGCCCGCCGTCGCCGGGGAGGCCGCCGTGGCAGGGCCCTCGGTCCCAGCCGCGACCCGGCCGTCGACGCTGGACCTCGAGTCGGTGTGTCTCCGAGAGGCTTTCTCGCGCCAGCAGGGCCCTCGAGCGTCGCCCCGCCCCCCGCCGGGCCCGCTCGACGAGCAATCGCCGTCGCAGCAGGGGCCGTCTGCAGATGGCGCGAACGCGATGATTCGGATGCGGGGAATCGCGCGACGTCGCGCGTGGCAGCGGGCGCCCATGCAGCGCGGGCCTCGAGTCAGCGAGCTACTGAAGGAGAATTTGGCCCGCGCTCTCGGGATTCGCTTGGAAGACGTGGCGCCCATGGCTATGTTCCAGCACTGTCGGGGGCAGAGTCCACGCCGGCCCGCTTCGCGCGGCTGAGTGCCGAGCTCTGGCGAGCCAGCGAAGCAGGCGACGAAGGGCCCCGTTGTCTTGCCAGCGCACGTTCGCGGATCAGCTGGCCGGGCATCGCGGGCACCTTGAAGCGGCGCGGCCCCTGACAGGCTCGGGGGCCCCGCGGCGCGCGCGACGCGCCGGCGCGCGGAGCGAGAGGCGCGCAGCCCGTTCTCGCCCCTAGTGGACCCGCGCTGGCCGTCGGCCCAGGAGCACGAGAAGGAGCTGACTTCCACCCCGCCCCGCCTGGATTCGGGGCGGGCGGCGGCGTCGAAGGGCCCGGGCCGAGGGGGGGGGCGAGCCAGGGGCCGAAATCCAAAGGCTCGACTCCGCCCGAGGCCAAGGCGGGCGCCAAGCCGCCACGTGGCCGATGGGCCGCCCCCTCCAGGGCGCCCCGCGGGGATCTGTCGCCCCCTCCGTCTGCCCTTTCCGCGGGCGGTCGCTGCGCTTCGCGCGCCGAGTCCGAGCGCGGCCGCGGGGGTCGGGATGGGCTCTTCCAGCGAGGTCGTTGCGCCGCCGCAGGGTAAAGCGCGCCTCGACGTCGCGACCTGGATTCGGGCCCTCTCCCGCCCCGGCGCTATGCTAGCCACGTTGGCTTTCTCGGGGGCGGAAAAGAAGGGGGCGATGATTAGGGGGGGGTGGATATCATGGCGGGGGCCATGATATTTGCCCAGATTTCATGGCGCCTCTTCTTATTTCATTACGTCCCTGGGCCCCCCCGCTGGGCCGCGCACATGACGCCGGTCACGATTTGCACCCCCCTCTTGGACGCCTCCCTCTCGGCCGCTCACGACTTTTTTCGCTCGACTCCCTGGCCCGCTGCAGCCGCCAAGAGTGGCTGGGCCGAGCGAGCTCGCGCGCGTGCGAGCGCGGTTATCCGGCGAGGGCAATGCGCCGCCGCCGGGCAAGGTTCGCTCGGCCAGCGCGATTTCCGCTCGCCAGCTCCTGGCGCAGTTGCTTCCGCGGATCCCGTCGGTTCGTCTGCCCTCGGCGACGCCTCCGCGGGCGCGGAGAGGCCCTCTTCAGCCGCTGCGTCGGGGATGCCGCCCTGTCCTCCACTTTGCGCCGGTAGTCCCCGTGCTCCGCTCCAGCAGCGAAGCAGCGCTCGGCCCCCGTCTCTTCACTTGCTTCGGCTTCAGCCGATCAGACCGCCCCCTTTGTCGCGGAAATGCATGCCTTGCTGCGCCTATTTCCAGGTGCGAACATCGACGTAGCCCACTGGGCGCCTGGTTCAGCCCAGGTCGGGATGGGTCCTCGGCGTCCTTTGGCTTCGTTCTCTCGCCCATCGCCACGCCCGTCGGATCGGGGCGGTTCTCTCGCCGAGGCGCCTCCCCGCGATCCCTGGCCGCGCCCTCCCGCCCCGCCTGTCCTGCCGCCGCCGCCGTCGCTGGTCGGCCGCGCGCGGGAGCGGTGACGCTCGCGGCGCTCAGCTCGCACACTTGCGCAACGCGCCGTGATGGCGCTAAACTGGCCAACTCTTGGCCAGCCGAGCCTCGCCCCCACCTTGGCTCGCGCGCGTGCGACGGACTCGCCCTGCCAGGGGGGCGCGCGCTGCCGCGTAGAGCGGCTGCGCCGGATTGCAGTTCGCCTTGCCCGCTGCGGCAAAAGCGACCTAGGTCGCGCTTCCGCGTGCTGCTACCGCAGTTGGCGCGGGACGCAGGTTCGATGCACCCACTGGGCATAAGCTCTCAGTGCAGGTGCGGGGGGATCACCTAGCGCAGCCTGGTCACTTGGGTGGCCAGCGCGCTCCCTGCGTGGACTCTTCCTCCTATCCTCCTAAGGGCCATTGGCATCGCGATGGAGGGCGCTTCGGGAACTCGTCGTTGGAAGATGATGGGGGGCCAGGACCTTGCCGCCGTCCAAGCGGCCCCGGTGGTTGCGAGCAATTGTAAAAACGCGCTGGCCTGGAGTGTGCCCGCGGAGTCTTTCGCGCGCTGCTCCCCCTTACTCTTCCGGGCCGCCGGCATCGCGACAAGGATGGCAGTTTTCGCGGCGAGTGGAACCGTTCTTGGGGGCGCTGCCTGCCGAAGGCCACTTCGGCCAGCGGCATCAAAGCCATGCGGCTCGTTCACAGAGTTCGCCAACTCCCGCAGGCGATGCGCGCGCTGGCGGGGGGTGGGCGCGGCGCGCGCGCACGCCATGAAAATCAGTATCTTAGCTGCGCGCACGGTGGTCTAGAGTATCTATGGGCGACGTGAGTCTGCAGCGAAAGCGCCATTGATCGCCAGCTGGCGACGAGCTAGGACGGCGAAGCCGCGCGTGACAATTCTCGACCGGGCAGACGCGCAGGAGTGTTTGCGTTTTTTCTGGACAGTACAATCTTAACAGCGCGCACTGCCGCCCAGAGAATGTCTTCGTTGGCGCTGCGTGAAATCGCTCGAGCCCCGCGCCGTGGACTTCTCTCGCGGTGCAGGGGGGGCGCCCGATGGAGGAAAGAGCATTGCTGGGACGACAGAGCGCGCCGAGCAAGCACAATCGCGCGTTCCAGCGGGTTAAAGTTGAGCCCTCGGCTACACGAGGGAGGAGGGGGCAAGAGGCCAGCTGTACTACGCACCCAGCCCCTGGCCCCGGAGCGCGTCGACGCGTCCGCCATTGCGTTCATGGGCGACGTTGCGCGCAAGATTATGGCGCCGAGTGCCCGAGCACTTGCGCGAGAGGCACGCGTTGCGAGCACTCAGCTGGGCGCTGGGTGCCCAGAGCTATGGCAGGCAACTCTTGGTCCCCAAATTCATAGGCGCTGGAGCTGTCCGCGAGTCCACTGCGTTCCCTGGGCCTCTGAACGGCGTTTCGGAATTCAGTTTTGCCAAGGCTGCAACCTAGCGCGGCAACTGCAGATCACCCCTGAGAGCAAACGCGTCAGCTGGCATTCCATTGGCGAGTTTGGGCGCGCCAGGGACGTAGGCAACGACGTCCAGCGAGCCATCTTCCAGGCTCGCGCGCAAGGCGCTGCTCTCGGTGGGTTAAACGCCTGCATGCCACTCAGAGCGGCTGCAGTCTTATTGATGGGTTACTTTTACAGTCGGAGCAGCCGCTCGGAGGACGGGCTGCGCGACCAACGCCCGCCCATGAAGGATATGCCAGATGCGCCCCCCTCGCAGCTGGGATTCCGCGTTCGTCGACTAGGACGGCTGCAACAGGCTGCGCCTCATACGGGGGCGCGGCGTCCGAGGATGAGCTGTTCTTTGCGGCCGACTGCCAGAGGAACCGGTTGAAACCCTCCAGTACTGGCAGCTGGCGCGCGACGAGGGGCGGGGCATTCCGTGGGAAGCATCGGGCGCTGCAGGCTTACAATGATTTCGGGGTCCTTCATCTGGTTCGGGGTGGTGCTGGACTGGTGAAAGCGACAGGTCGGGCTCGATCACGCGCGTTCTGCGATGGGTTTCCTGACGGGCTCGGGCGCGTTGAGTCCCTCCACGAGCTCCACTGCCAATGCGAGCACGACGCGCGCGGCGACTGTGCCTGGCCCCCCCCGCCCCGCGCGGGCGCGCGCCGAGTTGCGCGGTGATGGTGCTGCACGTGGCCTTCAACGCCACGAGCAGCAAGGCTGGCATTCGCACGCGCGGTTCACAACCGCTGGGGCGCACAGAAATCGGGCATCCAGCAGTTTCTTCATGGTCAAGCAAAGTGCCCCTGGTGCACGGGCGCACAATCGAATCGAGCGATTGTGCGTCAGCATGCACGGCCCCTGTTGCTATGCGGTCGGCGTCTTGCCGATCGAAGGCTGCCCTTGCGTGCTATCGAGCACGCCTCGGCCTTCCTGTGCCCCGCGCGAAGCGAGGACTATAGCATGCCAGAGGCTCTTCAGGTGCACATTGGACTCCGCATCGCGCTTCCCGCGGCTGCGAGCATTCCTTTCGGCGGCGGCGCAGCGGGGGCCAGGGGCCATCAGCGCGGAAATGCTGATGGGCGCCCGCAAGCGCATAGCGAGCAATCCCTCCGAACTTTCGCGCAGCGCCGGTTGGCGCGGTTAGGATGGGCCCAATCATTGGCGTCAGAGAGCCCCAGGGAGATCCCCAGGGCCAACCCTCGGGGCCATGGATACCGACGTCCCCGACCCACACGGCGAGGACGATACAGCCCTAGCGACGGGCAGGGGGCATGCTTGAATGTGACGCAGCGCATGCGCATGCTCGAGGGCTGCCTCCGCGCCACCCACATTCCCCCTGCCGCTTGCGCCCTGAACGCTGCAGCGGTGGGGATGGTTGTGCTCGAAGCCATGGCTGGCGACCCTCAGCTCCAGCAAGACCCGTCAGTGCGCGAGGAGATGACCATGTTCCAAGCCTTTGTGTGAAAGGGGGTGGCCAAACAAGAAAGGGTTTGGCGAGCAAGTATCTCCGCGACTGGAGGGCCAAATGACACATACCAGCAAGAGGGTGAAGACCCGAAGGCTCGTCACGCGTTCGGCGTGAATGTGAGCTGCGCGGCGGGAGGAGTCTGCATCCCTGTGAATGTGGTCATCACCCAGGGCCTGGTGCAGATAGGCAGCGGGCCGACAGTAGGAACACCTCCCTGGAACAGCCAGGGGCGCAAGGTCCAGAACAGGCTAGGGAAAATGCCCCGTCGCAACAGCAAGATTGCAAGAGTTAGACCCTGGGCTGGGACCTCGTACGAGCATCACTGAGCGCGAACTAGTGACATGTGTGTGCAGATGCCCCTCTCTACGGTTTAGTAGTGCGCGTGCACGCTGACGTGGTAGAGGGGGACATGGCAGAGGGGAGGGAAGGCGCGGCCAATGAGCCCCCTCCCCCCCCCATAGCCCGCCCCCGCACTGACGCATTTACGACTGTTCATCGATATTTACATATACACGCGCTTATCATTACACACATACACACTGGATATATGCAGATAGAAATATAGAGATCTGATTTCGTTTGACACGGCCTCGGGGTGTGTTGAGTGAGTTTTGGGCAAGCAGATTATTGTGCACGTCCTGCGTGGTACCACGTGTTCCTCTTTGTCCAATGGTTGCTTCCTGCTGCTGCTGCTGCTGCTGCTGCTGCTGCTGCTGCTGCTGCTGCTGCTGCTGCTGCTGCTGTGTCGCGCGTTGGTCCCGCCTGTCGTCCCGCGCCGTTCGTGCCCCGTCGTTCCCGTCCCCCCCCCGCGCGTGTCGTCCGCCGCCCCGTGCCCCCCCCCTCTGCATGCGGTGGGTGGCCTATTAAGATTTGTGTGTCCCATTCGCGGCAGGATCCCCTCTCGTCGGGAGCCGCTGGGCTCCCTACCCCCCTCCTTCCGCTTCCGCGTTGCAGCGTCAGGCGCGCCGCCCGCCACCCTTTCTCTCCTCCAGTTGAGAGGGCAATGATTGCAGGAGCCATCCCACAGTGCTGAAATGTCGAAAGACCTGGTAGGGCAAGGTCTTCCCGACCAATGTTATACCCAGTGGAGTCCCCACTGCTGGATTTGCGCTGTGAGGGGGGGCAGTTTTGCGAGATTGACAACGCGAGGGCTATAGTAGCTCGTAGTGCGCCCAGCGGTCGTCAGTTGCTTCGGGGAGTTTTCAGAGACCATGAGCTGTCCCGGCGTGGCTGCCGCCTCATCCCTCTCCTCTTCCACCTCGCTTTTCGTTTTTCGTTCTCCTCCGTCTCATCCTCCTCATCCTCCTCATCCTCCTCCTCCTTCTCCTCCTCTCCTCCTCGTCCTCCTCCTCTTCCTCTGTTTCTTGTCCTTTTTCTTCTCCTCCTCTTCTGCTCCTTTTCATCCTCCCTTTCCCTTGTCCCCCCCGCACGAGGAATCCCGCCGGCGAGGCACAGCCCACGAGGGCGAGCCGTCGGACAGGGCCAGGGAACGCGACAGGGAGCTTGGGGGCGAACGTTGTGGGGGGCAGGGGAAAGGTAGCTCGCACCACGTAGCCTGCACTACATTGGTGGCACCACACAGCTTGCGCCAGAAAGCTGGCACTCAACACATCGATTGCACGATACACAGAAAGCATCGCATACATGACAACGCATACGTTGCACATCGAGGGTGCAAGATCCTGCTGTTTGAGGCCCACGCTGATTAAACGGTACCGCTGCCCTTGCGTCGTCGCCGCGTATACATTCGCCGCAAAATCATCGTCAGAACGCACCCCAGAGAAAATCCGGAGTAGCGGCATCTGTACCGTGTCGCCGCCCCAGGCTCAGGTCGAAGGCTTTGGGCCGTTTTCGTCGGTTCTCAGTGGTTTCCCGGTCTTGGGATGCCTTCCAGCAGTTGCGGCTCGCCGATGGCGTTCCGAGAGTGCCAGAATCTCCCAGAATAGCCGCCAGAGACCCGAGCTATGACCCGAAAGCCGGGAGGCAGCGTCGGAGGGGGGGATAGGCATCGACCCCCAATCGCCCATCCATCGCCGATAGGGACCCGAGAGCCCACCTCGCTCAGGAGCGTCCAATTCCGCCATCGGGAGCCTGTCGCCGCTCTATCAGCGATACATCGCAGATGATCCCAGGTCGATGTCACCCCCCACTAAGCCAGTCCCCCCCCCTTCTCGTTCACCTCAGGAGCGCGACAGGGAGCAGAAGCGCCCTCTGGAGCCCCTCGCCCGGGACTGGCGGGGGAACGAAAGTCCACGCCTCGGCTTCCGTGAGCCACCGCAAAGTGACTCCCCCCCCCTTCCTCCCCTCCTTATTTTCCATGCCCAATCATGAATGCATCGGCAGCAGAGAGTTGTAATTGTTTCACTCCGCGTCCGGTATCGGACCGGGCTTCGTGCTCGTACGGGACCTTGACCTTGACTTTGTGCGATCGTACGTGATGCGCCCCTTTGCCTCGTCGCCCAGATGCCGACTACGTACCGCCGCTCCCCGGATGCTGCGTCCTTCGAAGAAGAAGAAGAAACAGAAGAAGAAATTGCATGAACATAGACTTTCGGAGGGCCGCGCGGATTTCTTGGATCGGCCTGGCAGGTGCCTCTGGCGCCGCCAGGGAGGGGGACCCAGTCCCGATCCGAGAAGCCCGCGCGGACCTCCGAAAGGTTGTGTGTTGCGCACTTGTTTCTTCTTCTAGTTCTGGCCCCGATTCCTAGGCGGGTCCGGCCGTGGCGGCGAGAGCCAGAGAGCGCGACAGGGAGCGGAAAAGCGCCCCCTAAAGCCCCCTCGCCCAGGACCTGTGGGGGAGCCACAGGGCCCAGACCTCGAGGATGGGGAAGGAGGCTCGAGGATGTACGTGTCCCGGCGCGTGAAGTTTTACCTGGCCTCCAGAGGCCTCCAGGAGCCCCTTGGCTCTCCAAACGACCTCCCTAACACCACGTTCTTCTGGACACTTTCGGCTGCGCTGGAAGGAAACATTCCGGAGGCCTCTGGGGACCCCCAGGGGCGTCTGAGGTCTCCGAGACAAGGTGGAACCAGAAGAGAAGTAATTGCTCTAACCCAAGGTATCCCAGATGGGATCCGAGCAGGTGGGGTCGGAGGATCACGCCGCATCGCCGATGCATTGTCGATGCATCGACGACGTTTGCGATCCATCAACGACGTCTGCGTGGACAAAGTCGGGCTCCACATCGAGCCGCAATGCCGATGCATCGGCGATGGGTTTCTTTTAGGTCGGCGCTGGCACCCCCTCCCCACCGCCCCCAGGCGTCGCCTCTCTGGCGCGCTCCGCGCGCCGGGCGCGCCAGGGAAGGGGTGCGGGAAGGGGGCTTATCAGGGCTCATTTGGACCTCTCCGACTCAGTTCGATTCAATTTCGATTGATTCCGATACCGATTCGATTAGATTTCGAATTCCGATTTGGGGGCCTTCAGGTCCCTTCAAATACACTGTGGCGGGGGCTGCGCCCATGAAGTGAGAGGAGCAGCTTTTTTCGTTCACGCACACGACCTGGTCAGTGGCCTCATGTGCAGGATCAGCTATGTGGGTGTATTCGTGCAGCAGGCCCGGTCTGCCCTCCATGCAGAAATCACTGTTCGGGACTTGGCGCACGCGTTGGTTCAACGTCTCGCACAAAGGCTGTCGGGCACATCGTAACAGAGACGGGAGGATGCCCTGAGTGTTTCACCAGGCGATTCGATGAGGGAAGCGTCATGCCAAACAAATCGTTCTGGATGTCGGTTTCTCAATGGATCCCCTACCAGCCTGCAGCTTTTCCGCCGATTCTCCTTCTGCCGACTTGGTTGCCGGGTTCCGCCGATCCGATTAATTCCGATCGCCGATCCGAGGTATCGATACGATGGTGGGCTCTCTTGGATCATGCCAATCATACATTCCAGGATTTCCCGGATTCCCCAGATCTCATGTTTCACACGGGCTGCAGGCACGAGGGGCGCTACATACTCGAGAACTTTTGGAACATCTCCTGAGCCAGTCGCATCATGGCAGCACTCTCGTCCTACGGTACGCTTTGTAGCGACACACCATCCATTTCCCAGCCCCCAGGCTGTAACGTCCCGAACTTTCCCGAGCCTCCCCCCCCGCGGAGCGGAGCAACACGCTATCCACTCGCAAGGCGCAGCGTGTCGCCGGGGCCGCCGCCGCGACAAGCTAAGCAAAAGTTCCCGACCGTAGTCACCGCTGGCCCAGAAAGTTCCCGCGGACCTCCGACCTCTCGAGGCCCATCGCCCAGGACGCGGGGGAGGCACAAGAGCCAACACGGGATGGCGACGGCGACAGGATCGGGGCTCGAGGCATTCGGGCTCTCTCGCCCAGTTTTGAGCCTCGGTTGGCCTCTGACCCTGACCTCCCAGAGGACTTCCTTCCTGAGATTACAGTCGAAGCTGGTAGTAAGGAGCACCACTGTCCGGAGGGTACCCTTGCGTCCTTGCCTCTGCTGCCCGTCCTTTGCCGTTTTCACTGGCCAGCCCCTCAGGGTACCCTGTGGGTGGGCGTCCAAGGCCCTTGCGTCCTTACCGCCCGTCCTTGTAGACTTTGATTGTACTCTGACCTGAGGTGGCCATCCAGACCCATAGACATGATATGTCGCCTCGCCGTTTGTTCCGACGCGTGGCCTTCCGCCTTGGGGAGGGCGCCTCGGCCACCACGGCAAATTCCGCCGCGGACGCAGGGCAAGCCGTGGGGTTGGCCGCGGCGCTGGCTTTGTCTACTTGGGGCGTGGGGCGCAAGGCTCGCTCTGGGTTTGCCGTGGTGACGGCGTCGTCCACTTGGGCGCGTCGAGAACAAACGGCGCGGCTACACATCTGGAGTGCCTCAGAAGCTCGACCGGCCTTTGGTTTCTGGAGGCCTGGTGCTACGCTACGTTGCAGCTCTGCTTGGAGGTCACGGCGAGGACATCCAGGGGCCTCGCGGGGACCTCCGAAGGCATCTGGAGACACCTCCGCATGCCCCGACCTGGGGCCCTGGAGCGTTTCGCAAGGAGGGGGGGGGGATGAAGGGCGATCGGACGGGCTAGGACGTGGATAAATCCGTTCCAGAGCGTTCCGGAACGCTCTCAGAGCGTTCTGGAACTCTCCGAAAAGGCCGCGGCGCCCGATACATCCTCCAGAGCCGCCGGATCTCAGAGATTCTCGGTTTATCCTCACCCGATTTGGTTATCGTCCAGGCTTTGTCTTACTGGAAGGGGGTGATCGAGGGCTGCAGGAACGGAGCCCAGATGGGGCCCCGAGCATGCACGAAATGTGCACCTGGCTGCACCCCCCCGTTTACGGTGGGCGCGTTCGATCAGGCACGTGCTCAGGAGGCCTCAGACCCCGGAGAATTCCTTGTCTGTGGGGGGTGGCGTTGATACGTATGGCCAAGCCTCATTTGGTGTTCCACCGACTTCCACGCTCTGCATTCCTGATGTACGCAATGGTTCCGCATTCAATGCCCTCACTCTATTTGGTGCCGTTCGGTGCTCTTTGGGGGCCTCAAGGCCCCCCCCACAAAAAAACTTGGGCCTGGTGCCTCTGGATGCTTCGGGGGCCTCCTGGAGTCTCCGCGCGCGGACATCTGCGGGGCCAGGCGCACCTCTGCAGACTTCCAGACTCATCACCAGAAGCTGTTCGCCATGTCTGCGCCCGTTCCGCGCCCTGGGGCAAAAACAATCGGGAATTTGAAAACAGTCATGTGCCGAGAGTCAACGCCTGAAACGTCCGACACTGCGGTCTCTCAGTCCGACCATTCGTCCTCGGCCTCTGGCACCTGATGGGAAGGTCGAAGAGACCTTCGGGTCCCAAGGCCCAAGGCCCCTCCGCTGGCGGGACCTACGGGGCGCGGGAAGGCGCAAGGGTGTGACACCTGGTGAAGGAGGATGGAGGACTGGAGGATTGGAGGGGGAGGGGGAGCGAGGAGGAGGGGAAAGGAGGAGGAGGAGGAGGAGGAGGAGTGGGAGGAGGAGAGGAGAGAAGAGGAGAAGAGGAGGGGGAAGAGGCGGAGGAGGAGGCGGAGGAAGAGGATGAAGACCAGGAGGAGGAGGAGGAGGAGGAGGAGGAGGAGGAGGAGGAAGCGGAGGAGGAGGCGGAGGATGAAGAGGAA